>CM074936.1:18245657-18256875 GCA_037576815.1 Pangasius larnaudii | reverse complement strand
GACCGTGTATTTTTTTTTTTTTTTAGAAAGAGAGAAAGTACTGAAAGAGCTGAAAGAAAGAATGGAGAAAGTACTGAGAAAAACTGATAGAAAGGAGAAAGTACTGAAAGACCTGAAAAGAGAGAAAGTACTGAAAGAACTGAAAGAGAGAAAGTACTGAGAAAGAAAGGAAAAAAGTACTGAGAAAAAGGAGAAAGTACTGAATGAAAGAAAGAAAGGAGAAAGTACTGAAAAACCGAAAGAAAGAAAGAAAGAAAGAAAGAAAGAAAGAAAGAAAGAAAGAAAGAAAGAGCATGCTGTAACTACACAATAACGCCCTGATTTAACAAGAGCATGATCCTGCATCAGAGCTCGGAATTAATGACCGTGTATTTTTTTTTTTTTTTAGAAAGAGAGAAAGTACTGAAAGAGCTGAAAGAAAGAATGGAGAAAGTACTGAAAAAAACTGAAAGAAAGGAGAAAGTACTGAAAGAACTGAAAGAGAGAAAGTACTGAGAAAGAAAGGAAAAAAGTACCGAGAGAAAGGAGAAAGTACTGAATGAAAGAAAAAGGAGAAAGTATTGAAAAAGTGAAAGGAAGAGAGAAAGTACTGAAAGAACTGAATGAAAAAAAGAAAGGAGAAAACTGAAAGAAAGAAAGAAAGAAAGAAAGAAAGAAAGAAAGAAAGAAAGAAAGAAAGAAAGCATGTTGTAACTATACAATAAAGCTCTGATTTAACGACGGTGTATATTTTTGTAGCTGGTTAAACCTTTCCAGTGTGTTTTTGTTTTTGTTTTTTTTGGGGTACGTGAGACTCGTGGTAAAAAATTTTATGCTCAAAATATCTCCATGAGAAAGCCAGAAAACTCCAGTGTCATTTCTTCGACTCATTTTCTCCTCTCTGAATTTGTCCTCTGGGCCTCTGCACCTCCGCAGGAATGATATCTGTCCAAACGTAAGAATTAACGTCTGTGACAGTGACATCTGCAGGCGAAATAAAACTTTTTCCGTGTCCTCGTTCCTCCTGCCCTCGTGCCTCACGCTTCACCCTGACGTCCTGTTCTGACCCATTTCACGTGAAACATACAGCGTGTCCCAAAAGCCTCCGTGTGTTTGCCAGCACCGCGTCGGTTGCGTCTTCGTCAGTGGATGTTGGTGGACGTCCACGTCTCGGTTGGTCCTCAACACTTCCAGTCTGGCAGACGGTGTGGTGTGTGATGTGCTCGCCACGTTTCCTCTTAAAGTCCATCGCACGCTTACGGCAGCTTCCTGAGGCGACCACGAGAATCATCTCAACACCTTCTTCTTTGGTTCATATATAATATAAACTACGTATGAAATATTTTGGAAGACATTTTACTGTGTTAATTTCACCCTGTGTATGGAGACATTATTATTATTATTATTATTATTATTATTATTATTATTATTATTATTATTAGATGTTATTAAGAATGCTGTATGATGACGAGACTTTTTTTTCATATAAATGAATGAATAAATAATAGATGTGTGAAAATCACGTGCGAATATAACGTGTGTAGCGTAGTGAGTACGGTTTCATTTTCACACGTTAGTGTGGAACTGTTGACATTTATGGAAGGAGTCTCCAGTGTCAGAGGTCAAGCGGTAACTTCAGGACAGAAGTTCAGGAGTTTACGCTTCTTTGTGGGGTTTTTTTTTTCTCTAACATGACGAGCTGCATTTGCATTTTTTGTCTTATTAACTTTTAGAGAGAGAAAAAAAAGAGAGTTTGGTGAAGGAACGACCAAATAGCTGCTATAGCGTAAGTGACAACAGGAACGAACTCGTTTAAACTATAAACCTACAACAGTTATGACGCGTCCTTCTTTAGTAACTAAAAATTGTAATGGTTGGTGAGTTGCTGTGGTGTCAGAGGAATAAAACACTTGGGGACGTGCTGTTGTAGGATGCAGGGTGGTGACAGTAACTCCGCCTCGGAGTCCCAAAAAACTGTCTTTCTTCAAAATCAACAGGAAAAAATTAAACATCTGGCTGTTTGTCTTGTGAGCATCACAGCAGGAGATCATTTTTTTCCCTCCAGAACTGATTTTCCTCAAACATTCTTTAATGGAGTGTGAAATGTAACGGTCATTTATTGAACTGCGTAATTAAAGCGCTCTCTCTTTCAGCGATTAAGAAAAGCCGCGGTCAATATTCACCTCGCAGAAGCTTCACTCAGACATCCTCTCTCTCTCTCTCTCTCTCTCTCTCTCTCTCCGCTTCATTTAACTTCCCTAAAATATCCTTAAAACATCAGAGTGTCTCTTTAGTGTACAACTAAAACACCCTCAGCATGATCACGAGCTGCGTTTTACACCCATTTACATCCCCATCCTTATTTATTTTTAATTCATTTCACATTTCTCTGGAGTTATTCAAACAGCAGCGGAGTGTGTGTGTGTGGGGGGGGGTGAGAGAGGGAGAGAGAGGGAGAGAGAGAGAGAGAGAGAGAGAGTAAGAATGGTGAAAGTAAGAAGAAAAAAATCCCAAAGGAAAAGGAAATGAAGGACGGAATGAGGGTTGGGGAAAAAAGTCAAGAGAAAGAAAAAAATTAAAGATAAATGTGCGAGTGACGGAAAGAAGGAAAGAACTGAAAGAAAGGAAGAGAGAAATAGCTGACAGAAAGAGAGAAAGTATTCAAAGAAAGAGAAAGTACAGAAAGAAAGAGAGAGAGAGAGAGAGAGAGAGAGAGAGAGAGAGAGAGAGAGAGTGAGGATGGGTGAAAGTAAGAAGAAAAAATCACAAAAGAAAAGGAAACGAAGGACAGGATGAGGGAAAGAATGGAGAAAGAAAATAAAGGTTTGGGAAAAAGAGAAATAAATAAGGGAAAAAGTCAAGAGAAAGAAAAAAAATTAAAGATAAATGTGCGAGTGACGGAAGGAAGGAAAGAACTGAAAGAAAGGAAGAGAGAAATAGCTGACAGAAAGAGAGAAAGTATTCAAGGAGAGAGAAAGTACCGAAAGAAAGAAAGAAAAAAAGGAGAAAGTTCTGAAAGGACATTAAAAAAGAAAGGGAAAAGTACTGAAAAATAAAAGAAGAAAGAATGGAGAAAGAACTAAAAAAAACTGAAAAAAGAAAGAAGAATGTACTGAAGGGAAGAAAGAAAGAAAGAAAGGAGAGCATGTTAAGTGGACGTGTTAATGAGTGAAGCAGCATTAAGAGCATTACAGTGATATTACAGTGGATTAGCGGAAGGCCCAGGATTAGCCTCGCAAATAAAATTAGCAATAAAGTGAGCGGAGAAAATTCGGAATATTGTTTCATCCTTCCTCCACTTCCAGCCTCCTCACTCTTAATTAAATCTGGAATTAACGTCTGGCACTAACGATAAATCAAACCTCCGTCTTTCATAACAATAGCATGGGTTCAATCGATGGTGAATAAATCAGGATTATTAAAAAATAAATCCTTACGACTGTGAAGGGCGGGAATGACGACGACACGATGCTAATGAAATGAAATTTAATATACGGAAAAAAACGATCCATATATTTCTCTCTTTTCTCCAGAAGTCGGTGTGTTGATAAAGACGAGACGTTAAAGAGGTGTTTCTGGAGTAAACGTAAATATGGCGTCGAACGTTACAGCTACGGCTTCGTCTCAAATAATCCTCCTCTGTGTTAAATATAGCGCACTACACACAGTGTACAAAAAAGTGACCGAGAGAGAGAGAGAGAGAGATGGAACGTCAGACAGAATGATGGAGAGAGAGAGAGAGAGAGAGAGAGAGAGAGACAGGTAGAATAACAGATTGAAAAACAAGAGGAGAAAGAGAGACAAACATAGAACAGCATAGAGAGAGAGAGAGAGAGAGAGAGACGCACAGGAAGGATAATGGAATAGCAAACAAAATAATTGAGAGCGACAGAGAGAATGGAGGAGGGAAAGAGAGCGAGAGAGAGAGAGAGAGAGAATTGTGGAGAGAAAGATGGAATGATGGAAAGGGAGAGAGAACAGTGGAGAGTAAGGAAGAGAGATAGACAGAATGGAGGAGAGAGTGAGAGAGAGACAAACAGGTAGAATAACAGATTGAAAAACAAAAGAAGAAAGAGAGACAAACATAGAACAGCAGAGAGAGAGAGAGAGAGAGAGAGAGAGAGAGAGACACTCAGAAGAGTGGAGAGTGAGAGAGGGAGATGGACAGAATGATTCAGAGAGAGACAGAAAGAGAGGAGAGGGAGAGACAGAACAGTGGAGAGTGAGAGAGGGAGATGGACAGAATGATTCAGAGAGAGACAGAATGAGAGGAGAGGGAGAGACAGAACAGTGGAGAGTGAGAGAGGGAGATGGACAGAATGATTCAGAGAGAGACAGAATGAGACAGAGAATGGAGGAGATTGAGAGACAGAACAGTGGAGAGGGAGATGGACAGAATGATGGAGAGAGAATGGTAGAGAGAGAGACAGAATGATGGAGGGAGACAGACAGAGTAGTGGAGAGACGGATGGAATATCAGAGAGAAAGCAGACTCTTGGTGAGACAGAGACGGAGAGATGAAATGAGAGAGTGAGAGAGACCAGTTGATGGAGACAGTGACAGAGAGACAGACAGAATGATAGAGTGATAGACAGATAGAAATATAGACAAACAGAATCAGAGAGAGAGAGAGAGAGAGAGAGAGAGAGAGAGAGAGAGAGAGAGAGAAACGGAAGTGTCTTGCTGACTCCTTGATGCTGATCTCGTGCCTTCCCTCATTAGTGTGATGTAATGTGAATATATAATGAGCTCATGAATATTCATAAGTGTGAGTCGGTGTAACACATCATGGTGACGGATTCGTCTCTGTGCCTCTGTAATAAGGCTCATATTTTACACCCAGACTGAAAGCCTCTGTTACCAGGTAAAGAGGAAACGTGTGTGTGTGTGTGTGTGTGTGTGTGTGTGTGTGTGTGTGTGTGTGTGTGGTATGACGTAAACACAAAACTGCTAATATCATTTAAAATATTCATAATTATTCATAAAGCTGTACAAGTGGGAGAGATTCAGTTCTGAGTGAGTGATTATTCTGCCTGCGTTTCTGTTAGCGCTTCCTTCGTTCGCCTTCACGGTGCGTTAATGTTGGTTTGTGCGTGCAGTAGATCGCGCTGTTAGGAAAATAATCAACGACGGGGTGGTGTGAGGAGGCGGAGTTACCGTCACCGCCCTGGAGTTGATTATTTGCCTATAACAGCATGTCCCCGAGTGTTTTATTCCTCTTACACCACAGTGAATTGCCAATAAATTACAAATTCATTTTTACATTTTTTATTTATTAAAGTACAACGATATAACTTTTATCCATTTATAGTTACCTTGTAATGCTGTGGTGTGGGCAACACCAGCTGACCAATCAGAATCCAGAATTCAACAGCGCCGTGGTGTTCTGAATAAAATCCTCACGTGGAAATGTTTAGCGAAGAATGTGTTTTTATTCAAACTTAATATTCAAACAAATATTCAAACTTTTAAAAAACAATAATAAATATAATGAGGACAAATGTTTCTATTGACAACGAGCCTTCATTTTCCCTGTTCATGTTCTTTTTCCGTTTTATTTTATTGAATCACTTCTTTGAATTGCAATGCGTGTGAGAAATGTACTCTGTAAATAATCCACAAATTATTATTATTATTATTATTATTATTATTATTATTATTATTATTATTATTATTATTATTATTCATTTATCAATCCCTGTTGAGACTATTCTTATTTTCAGACGACAACAGACACAAGCACGAGGGAGATTTAAATACGGAATTAAAAACAACAAAAAACCTTCTGGAGAAATAAATCGTTTATAATTAATTTATATGAAATGATGTTAGAGCCTTAAACTATAATTTCAGGTTCCAAATATCCTTCTTTCTTTTTCAGTGTTTTCATTCCATTTAAATTGTGAACAAAAACGATTATTAAATGCTTTTTTATGATCTGTAATGCAGATACTATGAAGGCACTTATAAAATAAAATGTTCTATTATTATTATTATTATTATTATTATTATTATTATAATTTATCAGACAAAAATCAACCTCATTACTAAATTCAGCTAGAACCCGTAAAGGACAGCGAGGTGGTGTTTAATAAGATTTAGAGGAGAGATGTAATCAGATTTGTCCTCTTCATATGGAGAAGCACAAATAATAATGAAAGTTTGTTTTTTATCCTCCGCCGTCGTCCTCGTCGGGGCTTCCTGAGATTAATCCCGAACACGCCGTATTGCTTTTCATATTTCCGAGTGTTTGTTATCAGTGACTATGCTCTCGAGGGAATATTGTATCTTTTCGTATTATTTGCTTTTGCACTCGTCACTCTGCTAGCTTCGGTTCATGCTGGGTTTTTTTTCCGTCACGTCACTTTTACAGTTTGTCTTCTGGGTACTGATTAAAACTAGGATCAACAACTTTTATGCAAATAATGTAATATTATGCCTGACAAATTCCCCCAGTACAAACAAATTCGGATGCAAACACGGCTGTTTACTTGAGTCAGAGTGACGCTCAAGTCCAAAAGGTACGTCAGTGTTTACGTGAGGAAAGTTCCTGGTATTCAGAGTCGGGTTACGCAGCTGCCTAAGCTGATTTTTCTGAGCTCCGCGTTTAGATTATTAAAATCACCTGCGTGTAATTCGCGCTTCTGAGATTTTTTTTCTTGAGTAGAAGCATCCAAGGCGAGACTTTTCAGTAGCGTCTAAACACAAACACTCGTCTTTATACATGAAAATTAAAGCAGGGATAGAAAATACGGACTGAAGAAGGAACTTGCAGGATTATTTGAATGAGAGAGATTTTGCGAGCGTTTGGAATAAATCGAATAGGAGTCTTGTGTATTGACAATATTTTACTGCATGAACAATCGTGGTTGTAATTATCACATTAAATCCTTATCATACTGCAAAACAAAATGGCTTCCGCACTCATTATACAGCAGTGCACAGAATAGCACTTGATCCAGCACAGACTGTTATTTTACGTTGTTGTTGTTGTTTTTTTTTTAATATATTATATCATGCTCCGATCTAAACCTACTCAAACAAAGAACTTAACAAAGCCACGAGACACTAAACTGAGGTCATGAAATGGTAACGTGAGCGCTGGATGTAGGTGATTTTATCGTGATTTTTTTTTTTTAACTCGCTATTTTAATGTTGAATTAATAAAATAGTATCAGCGTCTGTGTTAAATCAATGCGCTTACAGAGAACCTTTCATTTCTTTCATCATTCTATTCATAGACAGTATCATTAGTTAAAGAATGGTGGCATGTTAATGTATTTAATAGCGTCCTTGAACAGTGTATCTGAGTGCATTTACAGCCAAAACATCCGCGGTGTAATCCTGCGCCGCAGCTCAAGGTCAGAACCGAGCGTAACGGAGAACTTCACACTCTGAACCGAACCCGTGTTGAGGAAATGAACGCGGAGGTGAAAGTGTAAAAGCTTTAAACCTTTCCTGCGGGTCAGAAATCACTCGACACAACAGCACACTTTATTTCTTTATGTGTAGGGACTCAGTGAAGTTCCTGTCAATAAGTAGAAACACCTCAGAGTGAGTTTTCACACTCCTCCTCATCTTCACGCCATTATTCACAAACACCACAGAAAGAAAAAAAAAAACATGTCGATCCTGTAAATGACTTTAACCGGCGGATGAACCGCTGAACTTCTCGCCCTTTTTGTCCTTTTACTACACCGAAGTCACTGGAGTGGAACAATGCTGAGTGATTAAATACACGTTTATATCACACACACGTTTATATCACACACACGTTTATATCACACACATTTATACTACACACACGTTTAAATTACACACACGTTTATATCACACACACGTTTAAATCACACACACGTTTAAATTACACACACGTTTATATCACACACATTTATACTACACACACGTTTATATCACACACACGTTTATATCACACACACGTTTAAATTACACACACGTTTATATCACACACACGTTTAAATTACACACACATTTATATCACACACACGTTTAAATTACACACACGTTTATATCACACACACGTTTATACTACCAACACGTTTATACTACATACGTTTATATCACACACACGTTTATACTACACACGTTTATATCACACACACGTTTATACTACATGCGTGTTTATACTAAACACGTTTATATCACACACACGTTTATATCACATACACGTTTATATTACACACGTTTATACTAAACACACGTTTATACTACATATGTTTATATTACGTGTTTTTACTACACACACGTTTATACTACATACACACATTTATATTACACACACGTTCATACTACACACATTTTTACTATACACACGTTTTTACTACACACACGTTTATACTACACACGTATACTATACACGTGACACGTATTTTGTCCATGTATTTTGACTTTTTGTCCATGTTTATGCAACAGGAAGTGAACTTCAGACACGATCACATCTCAGCAGCTCCGCAGACGTGTGTGTGTGTGTGTGTGTGTGTGTGTGTGTGTGTGTGTGTGTTTCATAAATATCCCAGTCACACAGCGTTCATTTCAATATCATTTACATTATAAGATAAGAACAAACTGGATTTATATTCGTGAAGAATGATGGCGTGTGACGTTTGAGGAACATCATGCATTTTTTTTTAGAACTCTTGTTTTGTTGCTGTTGTTGTTTTTTTGTTGTTTTTTGTTTTTGTGAGAGTTTCACCCAGATGTCTGAAGCTTTTGATGGACGTCATTAACATCTGATTAGAAGCACATCTGACTCTTCTGTGCACCTGGACAAGGGCTTCTCGTTATTCAGAGTGGTTTTACACACACACACACGCACACACACACACACACACACACACACACACACACACACAGTGTATGGTAAATGAGGCAGCACAGAAAGAAAAGCTTTGCTCTATAAAACCTGCTGTAAGGCATTTCAGTAAAACAAGACACTTTTGCGCTTGTTGAACCTGCTGAGTGCTGCAGAGACGACATTTTTACTTCCTGGACAAAAAAAAAAAAAACTCGCACTAAGCAGCGTCTGGTCTTTAATCCATCCACGAGTCGTTTACAGATTCATATCTCTGTGCAATTTAAATACTGAGCAAACAAAATGCAACAGGAAGAACACGGTTTAAAGAAATACTGTGTTTGTTAGATGAGAAAGAAAGAAAGAAAGAAAGAAAGAAAGAAAGAAGGGAGTGATCCTGGGTGGTTAACGCCGGATGTTTTGTGGACTCCCTGCTCCTGTACGCTCAGTTAATCTCACTCCATTAGATAATAAGGTAAGTGAGCAGGTCATTAGCGTACACTAAAGAGACGAAAAGCAGGACAGCAGACAGGTCGTTATAATTTAATACACTCTCACTGTGTGTGTGTGTGTGTGTGTGTGTGTGTGTGTGTGTAGGAACAGAGACGGGACATCAAGTCCGTCATGGAGGTTCGAAGTCACCGGATTTACCTCCTCAGGAAAATCCCCAGACTGGGTCTGATTTCCTGGAACCACGTTCTCTGAAATCTTAACGAAGAAATCGCAGAATTCGGAACATAAAAGCAAACTATCGAGAAACGTAACCAGTCGCCTGCAGCGCTAGTCTCGAAGTAGCTCAAAATCTACGTACAAAACATTTTAATAAACGTGTGTGTGTGTGTGTGTGTGTGTGTGTGTGTGTGTGTTTGTGTAAATGCTATGGAAAGTGAGGGAAATTGTGTTAAAGAAATCATATGATTGTATGGTGATGATGGAAACAAAGAAAGAAAGAAAAGTGAGGAAGGAAGGAAGGAAGGAAGGAAGGAAGGAAAGAATGGAAAGAATGAAGGGAGTGAAGAAAACAAAATTGAAGGAAAAAAGAAGGAAAGCAGAGTCTAAAGAACGGAGGAGCAAATGAGCCAAAGATCGAAAAGAAATTAAGTAAGCAATGAAAGCTAGGGAAGAAAGAAAGAAAGAAAGAAAGAAAGAAAGAAAGAAAGAAAGAAAGAAAGAAGAGCTCAATGAAAACTAGCACTCAATAAGTGGTAGCTGCACTACTGTCAGAGCTGCTGTTATGGATAATGAATCAATGCCTCCTGACCAATCAGAGTCCTGTGTGTGTGTGTGTGTGTGTGTGTGTGTGTGTGTGTGTGTGTGTGATGATTGTAAGTGGTGTTTACAGGTGTGTAAGAACAGTGTCTCTGAAACAGCAGCGAGCATCAGATGACTCATTCATAATTGACCCAAAGAGAATTGTGTATAAAAGCTGCAGTGACTCTGATGGGTTTCGGTGTTTGAGCTCACGCCCTGATCACCAGTTTCGGCTTTTAAGATAAAAATCTATTTTCTTTCTCCTGACACTCAGGAGAGAAAGTCCTGGAAAGGAAAGTCAAAGCAGCGTTTAAAAAAAAAAGATAGAAAGAAAAAGTTTTGTGGTGTGAGATGTCAGCGGGATGAAAGAAAGAAAGAAAGAAAGAAAGAGAGAAAGAAAGAAACTAACAACTGAAACAGCAACAAACTAATTAAGAGAAAGGAAGGAATGAAAGACAGAAAGAAACAAGCAAACAAACAAAGAAAGTAAAAAAAGAAAGAAAGAAACTGAGAGAAAGAATAAACAGACAAATGACAAATAAATGAACAAATAAATTAATGGAAAGGAAGGAAAGAAACAACCGAACAAGCAAGGAAAGAAAGAAAGAAAGAAAGAAAAGAGAGTGAGTGAATGAGAGAGTGAATGAGAGAGAGAGTGAGAGAGAGAGAGTGAGTGAATGAGAGAGAGAGTGAATGAGAGAGTGAGAGAGAGAGAGTGAATGAGAGAGAGAGTGAGAGAGAGTGAGTGAATGAGAGAGAGAGAGAGTGTGAATGAGAGAGAGAGAGTGAATGAGAGAGAGAGTGAGAGAGAGAGAGAGAGAGAGAGAGAGAGTGTGTGTGTGTGTGTGTGTGTGTGTGTGTGTGTGTGCGTGTGTGTGTGTGCTGTTCCCCCTGTGGCGTGAGCTCCCTGAGTGAACTGGAAGTGAATTCTGTTCATCAGAGGATCGAGGGGGTCGTGCAGCTCAGAGCTCAGGATTCGCTCGCTGTCTACTGGAGGCGTTAATTAGGAGTAAATTAGTCTTCTTAGGTGTTTAATCTGGGAGGTGGTTACTGTGGGAGGTGTTTATCTGGGAGGTGTTTATCTGGGAGGTGTTTACTGTGGGAGGTGTTTATCTGGGAGGTGTTTACTGTGGGAGGTGTTTATCTGGGAGGTGTTTATCTGGGAGGTGTTTACTG
>CM074936.1:18227735-18238012 GCA_037576815.1 Pangasius larnaudii | reverse complement strand
AGCATCAGCATCAGACCGGCATTAGCATCAGACCAGCATTAGCATAAGACCGGCATCAGCATCAGACCGGCAGAAAAATGTTAGATCGGATATCAGAGTAAACGTATCAGAGATCAGATATAACAAACGGCAAAGACCGGAATGGGATTTGGAAAAGAAATGTATTTTTGGAATCAGAAATGTTTACATATAAAAAGACTTTATTATATTGAAGTGATTTCTGAGTGAAAGACTTTGAATTTAAAGCTTCGTGGTTTTTAAAGAAAACAATATCAGTGGGATATCGGAATCGGAATGCTGACGCTCGAGGTTTCGGTATCGGAAAAGGAAAACGTGTTATTGTGCCACGTCCGTCGATGATGCGAGTTGTTTTGCTAACAATGGTCTGTATTTTTAAATCATTGTTTTAAGAAGTGAGAACTGTCCCTCTGTCCCCACGCGGTCAGCACCGTCCCACAGCGCCTTCGGTGAGAATGTCTGAACTACAAGCGTTCCCAGTCCTGGTTTGTCCCACGTAAACCAAAACCACATGAAACCTGACGTTTCTCAAAGAAGAACAAACACACAAGTGAACCAGAAGCAGAAATAAACCCGCGGTCAGTGACATGGCAGCAGGAGGAGCAGGTGCTTCCCCGATGGTTTGTCGTCCATCCAGAAGCTAAAAATCCAGTTTGGGAATTTCCCGACGGGGTCGAACGGACAGAGCTGCGCTGATAAAGCACCAAATGCCGAGGATGTTAAATCTCAACTCTATAAAGTGAACACACACAGAGACAGGAAGAGAATTCCGGCGCTTCGGGGGACGATTGCGTTAAGCATAATGTCTGAGGGACGGCGGCGTTAGGAATGATCTCCGTCTCCATCTGTACGCTGCCTGAGGGACGGTGCCTGAGGCGTGAAGCTGTTCCTCATGGAGAATAATAACCTGAACTGCTTCCACTCGGGTCCGCGAGGACTCGATAGAGGAAATAAATGGGGTGTGTGTGTGTGTGTGTGTGTGTGTGTGTGTGTGTATGTATATATCTATATATAAAACAAATTAAGATGGATGGGACGTAATCTTCTTCCTTCCACCTCTAAGCTCTTCGATCTGAAAACACTCTCAGGGTTTTTTATAAATAAAATTTTTTTTTAAAAAAAAAGCACCTTTTCATATTCCATAGTCATTATTATTTTCATATTCATTTCATTATTCATTTTTACACACATATTATGTTCTACAGAATGAATACTTCATTATAATAGTTCATTGCTGTTGGTTATTATGAATCTCTGGAAGTGTGTTGTCGTGTCAGTGCAGAAGTGTGATCTATTTGAACATTTTAATATAAATATAAAATATGTTTGGAGAGAGTTTAGTATGCTACACCTACCTGATTCCACACGCTTTACGTGATAAGTTGATTTCATTTGATTTTTATACGCCTCATTAGAAGCAGTGTATTAAACGCATACGTTAAAACGCTAGTTGTTGAGAAAACCTGCAGTTCAGATGGATTTTGCTCAGTTTTTTTTTTTTTTTTTTGCTTTGTTTGTTTGTTTATAACATCTACACCAGGGGGCCTTTAAATCATTTTAACGAAGATGCAGCTGGGAAGAGACATAATGTATGTTTTGCTGGTGAAACTTCATACAAAATTAATTTTCTTATCCACAAATCCGTCACTGTCGTGTTGGTGAAATGCTGTAATATGAAATATTTATATTTAGGTTCCACTGTTTAAATACAGAATAATGATTTCTTCTTCCTGACGTGCCACATCGTCTGTAGCAACAACAGGTTTTTTTTTTTAACTTTAATGAATTCTTTCTGTCACTTTATCTCTGATATTTGATGGCAAATCTTTTACAGATATTTTGATTATTACCCACAGAGCGCATCGGCGTGGGAATGCTCATCATTCTCATCACACCGGTAAATAAATGCATGGTTTCAGGAGGATCTGCATGTGAAAAGCATGCAGAGACAAACGAAAGAAAGGAGAAAAAAAAAACACACTTATCCGTGTTTTCATCCATCCACTGCGACATTTCCAGCAGGAGGCCTGATCCCGGAGCACGTGCAATCCCTCCGGCCTGCGCTGTAACGTAAGCGCACTTATTTTCAGCGTGAATGGAGAAGAAGAACGACGACACTGATGCCCCGATGTTCATTAGACTCGGGATGGATTAAAAAAAAAAAAGATCTATAACCTGCTGTGTACAATTTTAACAGTGGAAAAATTCATACAAAACATCCATATTCCTGACTATTCAGGCACCGGATATAAACACGGAGACACTTCCATGTCCATGACAAGGCCGTATTATTGCGCCGTGAAGGCAGAAAACAACCCTGACCTTTAATTTCACTGTGTATAAAATGACCAGAGGAAGAAAAAAAACACGCACAACAAACAGTACCAGGAGCTGTGTTTCAAATCTTATATACTATTTTAGATGATGTAAATTCCTGTGTAAAAAAAAAAAAAAAGAATACAAATTTCTGAGAAATACAAACAAACGCACAGATATAGCAGCAAGGAGTGATTTAGGGGTCCAAGCACTGTTACATCTCATAAAAGTACAATAGCATTAAAATGAGTGCATCTCAAGCATTTCACTTTTCCCTGATCACCACATGTGGCCTTTCAGTGTCTTTCAGTACCACATATTTCCTAAAATATACAATAGAAAATAAATAAAAGCATATTTACCCATGTATAATCAGCCACTGTTGACACCAATTAGTTTTTTTTTTTTTAATCAGAGAAAAATTAGCAACAAAAAGAGACCAAAAAAAAAAAAAAAACCCAGCCATTTAAGTGCAACGAATCCTTCCGTTATTCATCACTGTCACGTGTGACAAATGTCAGATGATCACAGCGATCATTAGCATACAAATAAAGTCATTTAAAGGACATTAAGCTACGAGGGGCTGACAGGATGCACATTTAATTCTGTTATTTTCAGTGTGCTGCGGAAGGGTAAAGAAAAGCATTAATTGGGCGTAATTGACTGTAGTGCTTATAATTAATCTGTCAGTGGATGATGGGTCGTGATTTTACTGTGTAAAGTGTGAGAAGCGACGCTTTTTCCCCAGTGTGATGCACTGCACTCATGTCTGAAGTGTTCAGTTCTTGGACATTCGGATTTGCCTGTATCTTCTCAAATTGAATAAAGAAGACTGAATGATAACAAATGAACAGAACTGACAGACACATAAGTAAAAGAATAAACATCTAAGCAGGTCGACGTTCACCAATTATGAAGCCATTCTGAAAGAAAATTCTTCAGGGAAACATCTGGAGAGACTTTGAGAAGCTAATGGTCTCCTTCTGAAGACCAAACACATGGAGGAGGACCTTCAGGAGCGCTGCCTATTCCACACAGAGCACATCGATCAAGCCGGATATTGATTCTAATTTTGTACACTTATAATCTGCTCACATTCTACACACTGCTGCTTCAAATGAGACGGAGAGCCGAGGAAATAAATTGTGCAAGAAACGGAGGAGGACATTAGATCCTAAAAGTCTGAGTGGACTACCATGAGCTGTTTGTTTTATCATTTAGGATTTTTTTTAAAAAAAAGACCGTCGCACAGCTCTGACACTGGAGACTCCTTCCATAAATGTTACATAAACATGTCCTTACAGAAAAATTTCACCATATCAACAGTTTTTAAAATCTGCGTCCCTGTGAACGAGCTGTTACTATAGTGTACTGTATACCGTATACTATCCAATAGACTGAGCGCATTAACATAAACCTGCGATTTGCAGCTGCGCTACTGTCAGAGACAATTAATCAACACTTTCTGGTCAATCAGAATCCAGAATTCAGCAGCGCTGGAGCCAAATGAGTACTTTAACCTCATCGATCTATTTTCAATGGTCTGGAGCTAATAACCCATGTGACAGTATCGCTGTCCAATCACAGGCTGTTCTGTTCTGTGCTCTGTACTGACTGATGACCTTTATATTGCAGAGGAAACCACAGGGTTTTCCGGTTTGATTATTATATTACGTGACAATTCACTGACCCGGCTGACTGAAACCCCTGGTAGACGTGTTACAGACGTGTTCTCGAGAATTCCTGAAAGGTCACATGGCCTTAAAATATCTCACTGTGGTTCTTCTGCTATGCGCCTTTGACTTTAGCAGTGTAAAGCTTCTGTAAAGTAGCTTTTAATTCTGGTCTTCATAAAATATATATATATATATATATATACTGTATATTAATAATCCAATCTGTAGGTCAGACATTTCTTTTCTTTTTTACTATTAATGTACATTAAGGTACATTGTGTCAGAAAGGAGAGAAAATAAAAGTGCACTGACATAAATGGTACTTATCGTTTTTCTCTTTGCCCTCTGAAATGCATTTGGAAATAATCACCTGCAATTTTCCTCCATCGCTTTGCCGACTCACTGAAAGCAAACAGACAGCGGCAATACGGGGATATGTTTCACTTCTGCCATTAAAGTCCATCGGCATTATATGGTCCTGCTTTTAAAGTCAACCCCAGCTTGTTTCCAGGACTGTTTTTACGGCTGGGTGTAAAGTAAATGATTGTGATTGCAGGTAAAAAAAAAAAAAAAAAAAAGCACCTTTTTTTTTAACCTTTTCTTGAAATCTACTAATCTTTAAGCCCATGGTTTTACACCTGAGGACCAGGGACCATGCAGGGCTGTATTTCTTTTTTTTTTTTTAATTGTATTACAATGATGGAAATCACAACCTACCGTTATCAAAGTTGTTATATTTATTACTGAGATCTTCGTTATTGAGGTGTTAGCTTATTTGACTCCTTCGAGTTCTCTCGTAAGTCAAACAGAGAACTCAGAAAGCGTGGTGTAAACACCTCTGGATGCACAACTCCGAGATGAAACATCTGTCAGAGTGTCTTCTTCTTCTTCTTCTTCTTCTTCTTCTTTAGTCCATGTGCGCTGCGATCATTCGTTACTTGTTTTGAAATGAAAAGGGAAAAGCAGCTTTTTTCACTAAAATAAGAAATTAGTTCTTTTTTAAATAAAATATTGACTTTCACAAATATTGTGCTTCACCACACATGAGTCTAGAAATCAAATATTAATGAATCTGTGCGAATATGCAAATGCATTATTCTTTTTCCATAAAAGAAATTGATAAAAAAAAATGGGATCAACTCATTCAGAAATAAATTTGGGACGATTAAAATAGTCATAAAAAAAAATCTCTTTTTTTTTTTCAGCCATCATGTCATCCACCTTTAACTCCACCTTAGGATTTAATATCTTAAAGTCCAAAAATGTTTTGATCATCACAATTTTTTTCATTAAAAAAACAAAAAACAAATGCGTCTCAATGGACCTCCTTCTTCTAGTTGAACTGCAATGTAGAATATTGAGGAACATGCAGTAGAGCAGCTTCTCCAACCTCACCATCTGTGCATCCAAAGATATTCCCAAATACACTGGTGTTTACAGATCAGTGTCAGGCCTGGAGTTTCTCTCAGAACCGATCTCAGTGTCCATGAGCAAACAGAGATCTCTGAAGGGATGGAGGAGGCAGCTATGAAGCTGGCAGGTCCACGAAAGGTTGCATCCATGCAGACTCGCTTGGTAATTAGTGGGCTTTGGGAGGAAGATCCCTGTTACCTTGGCCAAAGGAAAAACCCTGATGCCAGAGTGATTTATTTCTCTCATTAATGTGTGAAGGGCAGAGCTTTTCGAGTATTACGGAGGAAAATGTTCATACTCCTCCTAGGTGGACGTCCAGGTTTTCCCATCACACATAGGGGTGTTTTAACATCTAGAACACATGTAAAGCTAAAGGTCTGGTTACGTAAAATTCAGTACAAAGGTCAACTAACTGAGTGACTACTATGAGTGAATAGCGACCACAGCTACCTTTTTAACAGGAGGGAAAAATACTCGTACTTGGTTACTATATTTGGGATATTTATAACTATATATGCTATATATCGATTAAATGGACTGCAATCATTTCAGTTTAGCATCTCATCAGGTCATCAGTAATGATCCTCTCATGCTATATTTAATTTAATTAGCCTGTTTTCTTTGCTAATGCCAGGTTAGACTAGCATCAGTTCCAGTAGCTAACATAATCGGCTAGTCGGCAAGCCAAATTCTAGCTAACGGTAAATACTTACGCAAACGTACAGAGACTTAATGATGTTTTCAGGCAAAACAGCACAGCTGCTTTAAAACAGAAATAATCGAACAGTTTAAGATAAGTTATGAAAGTAACTTCACATGAAAACATGATATTATCTTCATTTCATTATCATTCTTTCCTTTTTACTTTTAATACTTGAGGACTTTTAAAAGTAGCATTTTTTTTTTTTACTTTCACTTTCAGCTGGATACTTCAGCTTTTCATATAGTAAGATTTTTACACGTTATGTTTCGCTGCGGTAGATTTTCTCAGTACTTTGCCCGCTTTGCCTTCTGATGCTTAACGGTTAATGATTAGCATGTCACGTTACCACGTTTAACTAACATCACTGACTCTGAAATAGGCGATTGACTGTTGTTTTTTTTTTTTTAATCTTCTTCAAGCTCCTCCCACAGACAGTTTAACCACCGGCTCTTGCTATTATTGTCGTTTATTGTGACTGGCTGTGATATTTCTAACGTAGTTGGTTGCTTTTCCATAAATCTAAACAAAATTGTAATTTAAACCGAAGCAGATACTGAAGACGTCTGTGTCATTTTGAGCACTTTGTCAACGTACTCCTTTGACTTTTTGTCCCTCTACAGATGAGAAATATGTCTTGAACTTAAAGTGGAGAATCAACTTGTACTTCTCCGCCCTTTCTTCTTTAAACACTTCATTTTCATCATCAAACGTTTTTTTTTTTTTCTTTGTCATGTCATCACTTCAGTTATGAGTAAATGAAAAACACTTGCCTTTCAGACTTCTCCAGCTCTCTCTGTAGTTAGTCTGTGGTCCAATGAGCTGCTTTCAGCCAAAATACTGCCGCAGCAGTAAGCAAACATTGTTATTGCTAATCAACCTGATAAAATGTTTTTTTTACAATATGTTTCGATGTTTAATGTTTACCAATTTCTTTTTACTCGTGTACATGTGCGTATCTGAACCATTACTGCACCATTACTACTGTTTACTGTGCTGGGCTTTAGGGACGAGCGGTGAAAAAGAACGTCATTATTAGGAGAAATTTAAAAGACATAGGAAAGCACATTTGGAGACTCAAAAACAATGTGGAAAAGGTTCCTCTGGTCGGATGACATCAACGTTTAACTTCTGATCCTTGGCACAAAGTGCTACGTTTGGCAGAAACCCAACACAACACCATCCCCACAGTGAAGCCTGGTGGTGGCAGCATCTTGTTGTAGGGATGCTTTTTATGCACGGGACTAGGGGGTGGATTTGTTTCTGCTTTTTTTGTTTAATCACCCTTTACTTCACAAAAAAAAAAAAAAAAAAACATTCACTGCTACAGAAGCTGCATTGGTTTAGAAAACTACAGCCAGTTTTTTTCACAGCCGAGATATTTTTTGTTGTTGTTTTCAAGTACTTGGTTTGATCCACCAGTCACTGGCAATCTCTGATCCAGAAGATTTAGGAGCTAAAACTGACGACTCCTTACTTGCCAAAACCTCCCCAATTCAAGCGTCTAGCCAGTGTCGGTGTTTCCAGCGGACGTCACGGCCGGATGCTTGGAAACCAAAGTGAGCAGTGGAGAATGAGCCACTTTGAAATGCATATGGAAATCATTTCATCCGGAATGCAACTCAGGAACCCACGGGAAATGTCGATTTTTTTTTCCTTCTGATTGTAGGTTCTACGCTGTGGAATTGGGAGGTTTGGCCTTTTTCCCTGACCTTCTCTCTCTTTTTCCTTCAGACAGGGTTTCACTGTGATTTCTCTATTCCGGCTCTGGCAGGCCAACACAATGAATGGAGGCCATTACAAAAGAGACTTTTCCACTTCATTAAGCTGAGGTCCCACAAGCTTGGAGGGCACAGAATAAGCAATCTATCTACATTTACAGCTGTTTAGCATGGGGACTGTGGGACGGAATGCTAATGCCTGAAAAACCTGGACGCTCTGCGGAACAGGGCCGCTTACGCCAAACGAAACATCAATCGATGTCGCGCCTTAATTATGAAATGCTGTTAATCACATTAAGGGATAATAGCACACCGTGTGGCTATTTAGACGTGAATGAAAAACAACGTTCAGCTCCTTTTGAGGAAAACATGAGAGTGAAGGTCTGCACTGGCAGGGTTTAGACTGAGAATTCAATGTCTGAGTTAAAAAAAAAAAAGAAAGAAAGATTTAACGAGGTAAAATTTACCCAAAGTAATTTTTTTTTTTTTTTACCATTATGAAAAGTAGTAGAAGTTTTGGTAGAAGTATCTGACATCATGTATAAAAAGAAATGTCAGATATGTCAAACGAAACGCGGAGAATCTTTGCATGTTGTTTTATTGTACTCAAATATCTGAATATAAAACGAATCCAAACGCTTTCAAAAATATTAGCGTTTTAACTATATTTACACTGTGATTTAAAAAAAATAAATAACCTCAACGAGTTCTTTTCCTTGATTACTGATGATTACTGTATCATGAATTTACGTGCGTTATACGTAAATTACACTCACAATATTGTGTTATATGTGAATAAACGAAGTGTGGGACGTTATACCATATCTGTAGCTGTTTTGTAATAAACAAAGAAAGAATGCTTTGTGTTTGTTTTCTTTCCATCAACCTCTCAGTGCATCACGATTCAGGTGATAGAAACCGGACAGAGTTTTAGAAACAGCCGAAGCATCCATTATCCCGTGTACGTAGAGTTTTAGAAAGACAGCTGGTAAAAAACAGAAGTCTATCTTTTCCCTCGTTCCCTTGGGATATCGAAATGCTTTCAGTGAAAGGTTTGTTCTTTGACCTGTTATCATTCGATGTCCTCAGCGCTTCTTTAAACACTTACGTGCATATTAATGAGCAGAAACAGCCTCATGCACTGATAACCTTTAAGTCTGAAATCTTCTTTAATTGTGTCCATGCCACAAGGTTACATGCCACAAGGTTTTTTTTGTTTGTTTTTTTTTGGTGTGTAAACACAAAAATCTGTTCTTTTCACATCCTATTCAGCGAACACTGAGTACATTTTGAAAATAAATGTTGTGATATAGCATAAAGAACTGATGTTCACTCTTTTTTTCTCTTACAGCAGGCAAAACATGCAGATAAATGCTTCTCCATGGGAAAAAGAAATATACACCATTTTATCTCATACAACACATAATGTAGTAATGAGCCGATTTTTTAAACAGTGCACAATTTTTCATCATTATTATTATGATTATGATTATTATTATTATTATTTGAGCTCCCACTCCTGACATGCACTGTCATTTTGTCTGCCTGTAATTCAATCAAACACCTAAAAAGATTAAATATTCTTGGTTCTGCTGTGATACTGAAGCTTTGAACTTCAGAGAAGGGAAAAAAAAGGCAATAAAGCGGTGCACCATGAGACCTTTCTTTATCTTAAGCTCATTCTCCGGGATGTGAAGGTCGCTTGGAAAGGTTTTGGCATATATTACTGCTTACTCTTCACACAAACGCATAGAAATAAATAAAAATAAATAAATAAATAAAAATAACATATCAGAGAGCCAGCGAGGTCCTTGTGGCATGGCATTGCGCACACCGCTTTACCCGAAACCTCGTAATATAAATAGACAGCCATCTGTTCCGTTTAGATAACCGTTTCATTTAAAATCCCACAGAAAATTTTCCGAGGCCTGCGGAGCGCCTATGCTAATGAAATCCTGCGAGCTCAGAAGTGGTTGGAGATCGATGGGTTTGGAGAAGAAACGCCCTCGTGGTTTTGGGGGTTTCCTTCAAAGCCCAGATTTTTTTAAAAAAATATATGCGGAAATTCACAGCGTAGGTCAGACGAAGGACTCGTACAAGTGTGACTTTCCCAGAGCCTTCATTCCGTATTTTTATTCAGGGTCATAAGCAATAAATTTAAAAAAAAATGAAGCGGTTTAACGTTAAATCATTTTCTGTTCTCAGATTTAGGCATCTGCTCTTTTTATTACAGGTCTAATGTTGTTTAGAAACAATGAACTTCCTGACTACCAGTGAAGGAGGTGTGGCCTATGTATCTCACACTGAAAGAGGCGTGGCCTATGTATCTCTCAGTGACACTGAAAGAGGCGTGGCCTATGTATCTCTCAGTGACACTGAAAGAGGCGTGGCTTATGTATCTCTCAGTGACACTGAAAGAGGCGTGGCTTATGT
>CM074936.1:18200196-18224206 GCA_037576815.1 Pangasius larnaudii | reverse complement strand
AGCTACCTCGGATTGCGCCTCAAATGTGACCTGGTTTAGCGTTTAACTTACTTAAGACTTTGACTTTTTTATTTATAATGCGTTAAATATATTTTTTGTCCTAAACTAGTAGAAAAGAAAATCTTGTATTTAAAATCCTGTACTAACTAACGCTGTCTATGTAAAAATACTAATTTACGTTGCTAAATCAAATATTTAAAACTTTAAGCAATTATGTTATTTAGATTTAATATATTCCTTTTTTTTTTCCTTTCAGTACACTTCAATTAAACATCGTTAACGTCAGGCTTCATTGCAATTTTATACAATGAAATTTTTTTTTTTTTAAATAATTTTTTTTCTTAAGTGCAGTGTGAGCGTACTAATCATAACTGTGACTCTAAGTGCGCTAAAGTGTGCCGTCGCATAATCATGTTTAGTTAACTTTTTTTTTTCCAAAGGTTAAGCTTTTAGTCTACTCTACTCTACTCTACTCTACCTTTGAAGGAAAAAGATTTTTGGAGACGAACAAATGCTTGAAATTAAACTCAAGCGTGATGTAATATTCGGAATAATATACAAATTTCTCTATATTCATTATATTTTCACTAACGCATTATTATTATTATTTTTCCCAGTGACCCCTGCTATGGGCCGTTACTAAACATCATGGAAGAGAATGTGCATTTGCGTCCAGCTGGTTTCAGCACCCGTTTGTTCCAGTCAGATTCTGATTGTGATCGGAGAACAGACCTGAAGTGGAACCGCAGCGGTGTGGAGAGACGTCATTAATCAGAGCTCTTTTAGAGCTTTTTGAGCAGGAGGTAATTATCACCATCAGGGGGAGTCGCCCGTGTGGAGGATTTCTCACCACCTGAAAAAGAAAATCAGCCTATAGGTTAAATACCCGCTCTGTAAACCGAGTGTGTGACGGGGTGAGGGTGTGTGTTGTTGGCTTGTAAATAAAAAAATAAATAAATCTAATCTTACAGAGACAAACTCTTCCTCTTTTAAAATCTGAGATGTGTTTTATTCCCCTTATACCACAGCAATTTCCCAACAATTACAGTTTATTGCTTTTTTTGTACATTTTGTACATATTGTACATATTATCCATTTATGGTTAAATTTAATGCGACATGAGATGTGTTTTATTCCTCTTACACCACAGCAATTTCCCAATAATTACATTATGGTAGATATAAACAGTCGTTCTCTCACCAGCCTCTTTTTTTTCTCTCTCTTCAAGATAACAAGACAAAAAATATGTAGCTTGTGGGGTTTTTTGTTTGTTTGTTTGTTTGTTTGTTTGTTTGTTTTTCTTTTTCTTTTTTTTTGGTTACAGAGAAACCGCAAAAGGCATAAACTCCGCCTGAAGATGTCGGAAAGCTTAAAGTTACCGCTTTACCTCCAAATGTTACAAGGCACTGACACTGGAGACTCCTTCCCTGTGAATGAGCTGTTACTATAGAAATGATCATTATAATAATAATGATAATAATAATAATAATAATAATAATAATAATAGATGGTAATTACATCACTCATCTCCTGAATGATTGCTGTCAGAAGCATTTTTATTAAGAGTGTGCTCCTGTGCGGTCGTTTTTATCATTTTAAACTCCACAAGCAATCGAGGGCATCAGTTTCCTGAAAGCACTTCTGCATGTTCTGATTGCTTCGAGTGCAGTTACTCTCTCTGTAAAGCTGCTTTCTAACTATATTACATCTTTTAAAATGCAGTGATTCATGCTTTTCTCACGTTGAGTGACAAGCAGAAGGCTTTTAAGGGCTCTGTGATAGCCTTTATGTCTGGCCTTTTCTCTTTACAGGCCTCTTTAGTTCATTGTGATGGTAAAAGCGGTCCACTTAGTGAGCATAAAAACGCACAAGAGACAAATCTTAGTCATCGAGTCTCAGTACACGGGTTCAGACCCACTTAAGATGTAAAAACACACAATATAAGAAAACCAACGTTAACCCAGTTGTATAGTGTATAATCAGAAAGGATGGATGGAGTTCTTTTTGGAGGAATTAATTTGAGAGTTCAGGATGTGCAAGTGAAAACTGCCACCAATGGTTTTTCTGTGTTTGGGGTTTGGCAGGCGTTCAATAATTTGCATATCGGGTTGCACTCAAGACCACCACTGTCGAGTCCAAGACCCGGACTAGCTGAGATTGAGTCAAGACTGAGTCTTAAGGCGGTCGAGACCAAGTCGAGATCGAGCCCAAATGAAAGCGAGACAGAGTCAAGACCAAGAATGAAAACCAGTAGACTTTGGGTATTGGGAGCCCCTGGGCTTGAACCATTATTGGGGCCCTATAAATACACCATGACATGAAATTACAACTGCACCAACCAGAAAGAAGCAACGCTGCTATAACACAAAACAGTACCTAGTAGATACTATAACAAAAAAAACAGCAAATATTCTCTAGACAGGGAGCGACAGAGAGAGACAAAGACAACCCTTATGGACAGAAACTAAAGAACAGAACCTGAGTAACAGATTAGAAACAGAGAGATACTTGTGAGTGTTATAGACGGTGCTCTGAAGGTGTTATGGAGCTGCTGTCCTAATGACATATTCTACTTATTTCCAGCTGAAAAAATTCAGCTAATCAGTTTGCAGTAGTTGGTTTAAGTGGCTTCTGTTTCATTGCTCCGATGTAACCAGATCCTACTGAAATCAGGCAGTTGGTAACGTCAAACATTTCACATTTTCCTTGCGTGCCACACTTTAGAGATCTTTAGAGATTTAGGGTGTAGTCGGTTCTCCTTTTGATATCACATTCAAATCATGTAGTCTTACAATTTTGTGGCGTGCCGTTCATGCACTATTAACCGGAAGTATTCAAATGTCTGAAAATTAAACTAACTTGACCGCAGTGAAAGAGACACGATGCCATGAGCTTCATTAGCATCAATTAGCATCAAACCTCTTACGCAGCTCACACGCTAAGCTCACACACTAAGCTCACACGACACACTCACGCTAATCCGGACTGCAACAGAAAGGTTATCGTACCTTTTAGAAGTTATGCCGTCAGGATTTATTCGAGTCTTTGAAAAATTCAGCCTCACTGAAATCCAGGTCAAATGCACTCGCTGACGAGTTTCCTCTTTTTTCGCGTGTTATTTTCTGTTGTCCAACATTATGAAAATGTGCTAGTTAATCTTAAAAGTCCGCATGACTGCACTGCACCTGTGTTCCCTTAAACCAGTAAACACAAACCAAATATGACTGATGTACAACTAAGCAAATCATATGTAAATATTTATCCATAGTTTTGGATTAATTTGGTGGCCGCTTTACACAGTACATTGTCCTTAACCATTAGAGGACGAAGCTTACCTAACAATCTCTCTCTCTCTCTCTCTCTCTCTCTCTCTCTCTCTGTCGAGCTACACATGCTACTTCTGAGATGCCAGTGATCCTGACCCCTTCTGCTCTCCGGACCTGCCTGACTGGCTCGGGACTCTCATGTGGGGAGCTGTACTGTAATGGCTTGGGACTGCGATTGCTGTGGCGGCTTTGGGGCTGCAGTTGCCACGAGTATATTTTTATTGCCATAGACATGAGTCAATAAAAAACTTTCACTTCTACCTTTCAGAAAGTGTTTTTTTTTTTTCGTTCACTCTCCATTTTATGGCTGTGAGCTTTGCCTTTTATTGGGGTTTTGTGAGCATTAGCAAATGCAAATCAGTAGTGCCATGCACTCCCCTGGTATTTTACAATACTATCACTATAATACTATCACTATCACTATAGTATCAACATACTGTAGGCATGCGTGTACAAAGAAAATGAGCGTTTCTGGAACTTTTGTAAATCCAGCAGAAACTACTGCTTTAAAGTCAACTTTTTTTAAAAAAGTAAAAGAATAATAAATGATGCCCAGTGAAGAGAAAGGCAGTCAGTATGCAACTGGACGTATGCAAATGTTTTCAGCTAGAACTTTCATACACATGTTTATACTCCTTTAAGATGGATCATGAAGAGTATGTGTGTGTGTTGTTTTGGGAAATGGTCCAGTTCTCCCAGTCGCCAGGTCTCCAGTTCAGACATAATTGACGATTAAACATCACGGCACGTTTCGAGGCAGCGGAGCGGCACTTTCAGCGTCCTCTCGCCTCCTCGTCCGTGGAGAAAAGTGTTTGTTTCATCGCTTCAGCAGAGCACAAAGGCTGTGGGAACGATCCAAGCGGGAGAGAGAACAAATTGAGAGGTGGAAAGAAAGAAAGAGAGACAGAGGTTAGCGTAGTGAAGAGTACTTACGACACTTTTGGAGAGTTTTTAAAGTAGCATCTCGTCTTGTCACACACACACACACACACACACACACACACACACACACACACACAATCGCTTCCCATCTGTTCTCCCAAAACTTACAGTCTACCGCAGGGTGTTTATGAGCTGTACTCGAACTGAAGGTTCATTTCATGTTCATTTTATATAAAATTGCGGATTAGTGTCTTAACATATGCATCATAACCTGAGTGCGTTTTGTAAAAACAATCAATTTTATACGACAATAATACGGATGTCACGTGCTTTGGTACTTTATCAGAAAAGTTTTTTCATTCCTGATCATATACAAAATTGTTAATATTTTAATAACTGATTTTTGTTTTTAATCAGAAATGTTTTTATTTTTATTACTGAGCTTATAAGGAATTGTTTACTTTTTAAAAAAAAAAAGGTTTCCAGGTTTATTCTTTTTTTTTTTTTTTTAAGAATTTCTAGTTATTACTCAAGACTTAAACCATATTAATTACTGACATTTTTTATCATAATTTTTTTTTCTTTCTGAATTATTTAAACAGATTTTTTATTGCTTTTTTTTTTTTAGCAGGAAGGTTAATTATTTTAATTATTGATATTTTAACATTTTTAAGGCTCTAAATTTATTCTTTTTGTTTGTAACATGACAAAAATCTGACAAAATCCTTCTATATCATTATCTACTGACAGACATGGCACAAGATGAGAGAGGGAGATGGGAAAGTAGACACAAGAATTAATTCGGTTTTGAACCCTTACACTTAAAACTCATCGTCCATAGCGACAGGACACGAGCCCCTGAGAGAACGTGTGATGTCGTCCCTGCGGATAGGGTTAACTGTTATTTACCGTAAACATGATGTGAATATCTACGCTCAGTAATTAGTCTAATACAAGTCAAGAAGGCAGAGGATGCCTCGGAGCGAAGCGGCTCATCGTTATGCATCCGGAACGCTTCCTAGATGAAGACGTGATCAGTGTTTCATCACGCTGTTAAGCACTTCCTCTCCACTGGAGTATAAAAACTTCAGCCGCTGTGATTCTGTGCACTGTATTAACCCCGGCATTTTCCCTTCAGCTCATCCGGCCGGGTCGAGTCGAGACCTCATTCGACGCAGCGTGAAAACAAATGAGAACCGAATGACCTGATTCATCCTCCAACACACACACACACACACACACACACACACACGCGCACTCGGGGACAGAACGTAGTCGCTAGGAGGCAAGACGTTCTGTTCAGCGGCCATGTTTGCGTTTTAACGCACAGAGATATAAATTAAAGGCCACGCGTCGGTGAAAAGAGGCAACGTTCACACTGACGCTGCGTTCAAGTGACCTAGAATTGACATTTCTCAGTGTAGCTACACTCATGTTTAGATATTTAGCTAGCATTCGATGCTAAGTGTATTTACGGTCTAACTTCTTACTAATCTACCATCACATCTGAGGAAGATATCGATATTCCTCATACCTCCATCTCATTTTTTAGCATCATTCTGCCTTTACATTCTAGATAAAAGATTTTCCAGCTACATACTAGCTAGCTAAGACATTGGTATCAATCACTAGCTAGCTTCTGTTTAGAGTCAATATTTCCCTGTTGCCTAGCAACAGTACTATCCTGACTTAATCCACTTACACAATGATACATGATGAGCTTGTTTTGTATTTGCTTTCCCACGTTGAAAAAAACTATTACAATGTTTTATTTATTAAAGAATGACAGGTTTAATCCATTTATAGTTATATTTAATGTCGTGGTACATCTGTGACTACAATTGTATAACAATTGTTATAAACAAAACAAAACAAAAAAAAGCACAGCTTGTTATATCACGTTACCGAGAAACCACAAAGCATAAGTCTGAAGATGTCGGAAAAACTTAAAGTCACAGCTTTACCTCTGACTGTTACAAAGCGCTGACACTGGAGACTCCTTCCGTACACGTAAAATAAACAGAGCCTCGATTACACAAGGCGCTGTTAGTGTTTAGCTGTCGCTAAACGATAACGTATTAAAATGAATCTGTTGAAGAAAGACTCATTTCATCATCTGCAGCAGTTTAATAAAGCGTGAACGACATCTGAACTGCTCTGGGGCTCATCCAAACCAAACCACGGGTACATATTTAGTGTGTCCTAGAGCACGCTTTACAGGAACAAGTCAAACTTGAGCAACGTTTTATTGTTAATTTACGTTAATTTATGATTGTAAAAGCAGTGACGATTATCTAATTATCGTTAATGTGTGAACACAGAAAAGATGAAGAAAATGCAAAACAAAACCCACCTATAAACCCTACTACAAAAACAAACAAATAAATAAATAATCTTCCACCAATTTGAGCAGGTCTCCAGAGCTCTCTCGCTGAACGAAATCCCAGCACAAACATTTCTAACAGTTTCATGAGTCTCCATTAATCTCGCTCTAAGCTCAGGCTTCATGGCAGATGCTCAGAGAGGATAATGCAACAGAGAGCAAGCTCAGCTCTGGGGAGGAGGAAAACAACAAAAAAAAGAGGAGAAATCATCAGTCCTTAGCTGTTGTGACTTGTAGTTTTGGGCTCAATAACTCCAGCACATTGGGTTTAAAATAAAGATAATGAGCATGAAGCTAAAGCGCAGAATGTTTGGTATTTTGCATTTCTTTCTGTTTAATTGTATCTGAGTAATGAGTAGAATAATTGAGTAGAAACGAGTGCTGGTTAGTAAGTGAATGAATCTGCATCTCGTTCATCAAAGCCATGAATGTTTCTCAGTGTCGCAATTGATGAATCAGCTTCAGGTGCGTGGAAACAAGCTCCGCCCACTATCCTCTAATTTACATGTCTCGTGCGTATCCAAAATTACCCTCATAAAGTACATCTAACTCACTCATTTATGAAACACGCTATCATTTGTGCAGGTATTAGACAGTGAGCGAATAAAAGAAAGCGTTCAGCAGGCTACAGTGGTCTAAGATCCCACGAAAGAAGTACAATTTCAATAACTAAAACTCCTTCAGTTTCAGAAACAAGAACCTTAACGCACGCTTTGGTTTGTCGCTCTGTAGGAGGAAGCCTTAAAGCTGGGATCAAGGTAAAGTACCGAATTCCGTCCTACCATCAAGAGCTACGGATATGTCTTGCGACATGTAGGAAATATTCTCCCTCACCAACTCAGCCACTGAGGATCGTCAGCTGACATAAGTTCTGACTAAAGATCTCAAGATAGTTAATGCAGAGACGACGTCCGTGAGGGTTCTGTGAAGACGAAACCACCTTCGTGAGCGTACAGTTGCCTTCTCTGCAGTCCCGTATAGCTCACCGTGCTCCAGTACTGCAGATGGCGCTGTTACAATTTCACGACAATTGCCACGAACAAGAAGAACTACTTAAATTATGTTTTATATTTTCAAAAAGAAAAGAAATAAAGAAATAAAAGGCAAGGGTGGGACGTGAGCCAATTAAAAACTGTGGATTGAGGATAAATCGAGTTTAACATGTTTACTGAAACCTGTGTGTACTTGTAAATGAATTGGCTCGCAACGGCGGTTATAACGGCATTATAACCGCTATATGCACAACACAGTGAGTGAAGCCTCCATATGATGTCTGTTCTCTGCAAAATTATATCATATTGTTCGTGAAAGAGCCAGCTGAACATCACGTCCATACGAGGAATGCTGAGGCTTCAGGTCTTCCTCCTTTTACAGGGTGCCATTACTTTTGTCCTATTTAAATGGCTAGTCTTATTTGTCTTAATTTATAGATTTTTGGCCAGGCGAAGTCTAACTGATGACGTATAATGCTAAATGCTTACCATAGCTAAAGTGCAACCTCCTAGCTGAATGGGCATAAATGAGTGCGAGAGTGCAAAAGTTTGTGCCCCTCCAAGATTTCTGAAGGTAAATTTTTAATCTATCTTTATTCAAAAAATAAAATTAAAACAGACAATCCAAAAACAGAAGCTATAAAAGGAGTGAAGGCTGTTTTTGTTTTTGTTTTTTAAGGGCAATTAAAAGTCACTCTAACGTACACTATTTGATCCTTTTTTGTTACTTTCGGTAATAAAGGAACGTCTGTGACACTAAACGCAGTTTCTTGTTGGGGTAAATTACATTTCCTGGAAAGGGGATGAAAACTTTTACACTCAGGTGAACACTTTGGAGTAAATCGGAACATTGTGCGTGATTCGAGACGTTTAATGACGTGATTGAGTTTACACGCAGCCGATGCAGTCGTCCTCACAGAAAGCTCAGTCGGTGAAACTCGGCCTCTCGGGTTTAATAAAGCCCGAAAAAATAAAGAGATTAAATCTTCCTCAAATATATTCTCTCCTATCTGACACTATCATCATGTGCAGCCATTGTGCTTTCTGATTGGAATAAAAATGTTCTGTGTAGTAAAAGTACAACAATGGATGGTGAAGCCGATTACCGCCGCCTGGCTCCTGCTTTTTGTTCCCGTAATTTATTGTGTGAGTGTTCAGCGCACGTGTGTAAGCCACAAAGAGGGTGTATTTGGTTTATTAAAGCTTTACAGTAGCCAAATTATGAAACGCAAAGCCTTTTGTTTGCTCCTCGGGCCTTTCCCACCTCCATTTGGTGTTTTTTTTTTTTTTTTCTTTCTAAACTTGTATGAAATAAAATGACGACTTAGTCACACGCTGACACACGCCACCGTAAGCCTATTTACGGCTAAAAGCCTAATTACGTCCTGCTCTTGAGTCGCATTAACTTCACCTGACTGCCTCGAAAGGCTCCATACAGCAAGCCGTGGACGAATTATGGCAAACGTTTCCGATCCAGCCGAGCAGAGACGTGTAACTGCCTCCGTTTATCCTCGCAGTGAAGAGGAAGAGATTAGAAAGATAGATGGAGCGTTTGACCTTCATTCACCTCCACAACGTTCTGTAGTAATTACAAATCTCTCTTAATGCCAGCGCATCAGACCACGTCACAACGTTCACAATCAGCTGAATGGCAGCAATTTTTTTTTGTTTGTTTGTTTGTTTGTTTGTTTGTTTGTTTGTTTCAAAAAAGGGCAGAGCTTAAGATTTTAAATTTAAAAATTTTAAATTTAAAAAAAATTGATCGGCTAATTGTTTACTCCAAGCTAACGTTTTATAGAGAAAAGTATCAATTGTATCGATTAATAAACGCATTTTTGCATCATAGAAAAATGGCCATTTAAAAAAAAAAATACTTTTTTAAAATTATTTTTAATAAATTTTCATTGTCAAAGGATTTTTTTTTTTTTAATTTTGCGTTGTTTATTTCAAATAGGCGTCACAAAACTTTAGCATTTTTCTTTCAATGCAAGTGTTTCAGAGCTTAACAAATGCCTGGATTTCCCTAGAAAAAAAAAAATAAAAGATTCAATTCTTATTTATGTCGCACTTTTAAGGTTTTCATTTGACTCAGCTTCAAAATATTCTTTTGTATATACAAAAAAAAAACTAGTTAAATAGTTAGTTAAATAAAATGTATGTTTCTGTCTGTTTTGTGAAAAATGCTGTAAAAAATATTGTTTGTTGAAACCAGGACATTGTTTTGAGTCAGAAATCGGCACAAATGAATGAAATGAAAGCGGAGCTAGCATCACAGAGCTTATATTTAGATCTTTATTATTTTAATTTCATTTAAAACAGTGTTATACAGTTAAACAGTTACCTGTTGCAGCATGGAGAAATATGTACCTGTTTATATATTTTTTATTTTTTTATTTACTCTTAAATCTGCTTTCCATCCAGCCTCGTTTTTTTTTTTTCTTTTGTGTCATATTTCACCTTTTTTTATTTTAATTCCTGGCTTTTTCTGGTGAACCAGCAGGCAGCTGGAAAGCCGAATACAGAAGAACGTTCTGTTCTTTCCTCCTTGTCCGTCCCACCACATCTGCCAGGATTTGTGCCTCGTAAAGAGGTCAGAGGTCACGCTATGCTCCGTCACCTCTGTGGTACTTGATGGCGGTGTATTGATGGAGTGTGTGCAGTTGAGCGCAGTGACACAGGGACGTGTCGTGTGTAGATACGCTGGAGTTTAGACGCATTAATCAGTCACCGTGTTTCATTTTTCACTCAATAACAGCCTGATGAAGCCTTTCAGCCCTCGAGGAAGCAACTCGGTAACAACTCGACTCACTACAATCTACGGAAAAGAGGATCGTTCGAGTCGACGATCAGGCACATGACTCGGACAAAGCAGTGCGTACGTTTGCTCGTAAAATTCATTGAAAAATAAAAATAATAGGTGGGCATATACACGTGACGTGACGTGACGTGACGTGACGGGGTGGTGCGATGATCAGCGGCGTTACTGCTGATTACTTTCCTACAGCAGCACATCCTGAAGTGTTTTATTCCTCTTATGCCACAACAAATTGTCAACGATTACAATTTATTTATTTATTAAAGAACAACTCGTTGTACCTTTTATCCGTTTAGAGTTACATTTAACGTTCCATGAAACCAGTTCGTTCTTGTTGTCACTTCCGTTATAGCAGCTACAAACGGTCGTTCCCTCACCAGCCTCTTTTTTTCCCCCTCATGAAGTTAATAAGACGAAAAAAAAAAAAAAACACAGCTTGTCATATATTGTTCCCAAGAAACTACAAAGAAGCGTAAACTCCTCCAGAAACCCTAAAGTTACAGCTTTACCTCTGACACTGGAGACTCCTTCCATAAATGTTTAATGTCTCCTTAGAGATAACTTCACTTTAATGTACAGTAAAGCTGTGATTTGCAGGTCGATCTGATCTTTGGTGTGAAATAAATAATACACTTTTCAGTTATAGTGTATTTACAGAACGACACTCTTTGAGCTCTTCTCTGTGTTTTCTTCGCGTTTTATTCTGGGATTGTTAAAAAAAAAAAAACACACACACACACAATACAGCCGTCTGAAACGGACGTCATCGGTCTGTTCTTGTTGATTCGCTTGCGGTAAAACAATGTGTTGGACGCCAGCTCGCATTAGGCCGCGCGGGTGGGGTTAGCCTCGCGCTCGGGAGCTTCTCCCTCTGTAGGGAGATGTAGCTGTAATTGGCAGCGTGATTGCCTGCCTGCTCTCACAATATGCACATCACCTCGTGTGAAAGCCCCCATTGTTGTGCCGCTAAGCCGAAATCTCCGCAATATGACTCGGATCAAAGCTCCATTCACGAGCACGTCGCCTGCTGGCCAGAACTCACTTCCTGTCCCGTCTCTCTTCCATAAAACCGCCTCCTCGCTGCCAAAGTAACGGATGGTATAGGATGTGGTCGCCCTGCAGGACTTGTTTTTATTTTAACCGAACATTGAGGATCTGGAATATGATATGGAATATGGAATATGATGGAAGTTCTGCGTGAGGCGTCTCTAACGTCAACTTTCTGGAGTCGCGTTGACAAGCTTTGTTAACTCAAAATCTCACTGAATATTATTTCTGTAATATTTCTGAATTTTTTTATGATCATTTTTATATTAAGCCTGAATGAAACCCCTGAAACTTGGATTTTATCACCCATTTGAGAGACTGGGAAGGGAAACAGCTGCTACAATAAAGTAACTTGTTTCACGGATGTTTTGCAGCATTGAATGTAACTATAAACGGATAAAAAAATCATTCATTAAGGAATAAAACTCTACTCGTTGGAAGGTTGCCATGGCGTAAGAGGAATAGGACACTTGGGGACGTGCTGTTTTAGGAAATTAATCAAGGTCGAGGTGGTAACTGTGACTCCGCTTCATCACACCGCCTCATCGTTGATTATTTTAAGATAACTGCATGACCCAGAGTGTTTTATTCCTTACGTATATAATAATTAACGCTGCGTATTTACCGTCCTGGGTATTATTTTATCTCCTAAACGTTAATTACGCCTTATAATATACGCCTTGTAATATAATGTTAACAACGTCAATAAGACAACGATCAATAAGACAGGTTCTTATTTTACTTAAAACCTCTAGATGCTAAGAAGTTGTTGAAAACATCTGATTACTTTAGAAGTCCCTATAAAAAGATTTGTTCTTGCTCACTTCCTGCGCAAATCGTTCTCTTGAGCAGCAGTTTTTAAACGCTATTTATCCTTTAATGAGCGTGATGATTTTGTGTTATTCATGCTGCGATACGAGGAGTAATTACACACCATAAATTAGCCAAGCGTCCCGTTTCGTGTGGCTAATGTCAGGCTACGTCTGAGCAACAGCGTTTACGAAAAATGATCGATTCTGATGTCATTATTTCACCCCACATTTGCTTCCATTGTTTTGTTTTTTTTTTTCGTTTCCCCTAACGAGTATTTAATTAGAATCGTGTGCATTCGGCTTGTTGCTTTTAGATTTTTCTCCCCGTGATGTATGAAAAAAAAAATGCTTTGTTACCTGCGAAAAGCTCATTACTGCAGCGAATCTGCTTGGCAAATTAACACAGCGTTTATCCTGAGGTCGTTTTGATTACGATTCGTCATGCTGCATTCACCGGCTGTGTGAAAAGCAAAAACAGCAATTAAAGAGTTAGCAGAATTTCCCGAGGAGTTTTATAGAAAGCGTGAAAGTGTGTGATGTGTAATGTGTGACTTACTGATCCCGAGAAAAAAAAAAAGCTACATTCAAGCCAAAATCGAGGTCCTTAAAATAATTTAATGTAAACATTCAGCATAACTGTCATTTTAAGGCATTTCATGTGCGAGTTTCTGTGTAAAATTGATTTTATTGCTGAGTCACTGGTGTTAGCTTGCGCGAAATCGTAGCGAGAAAAAAAAACAAAACAAGAAATCTATTTGAACCTGAAGGTTAAGAATTGTTAGTATACACAATATAATAGTTCTAGCAAAGTTAGCTAAAGGTTTTAATGACAAAATATAAGGGCATAATGTTAGCTAACATTTTGTCAACATGGATTACGGTTAGCCTGAAGTTAGCTAGTATGTTAGTGAACCTAGTTAGCTAATGTTGATAATACGCTAATAAAAAGAAGATTCAAGGCATAAATAAAGACTACTACTTAAATAAAGACTTAAGTAGTGCACACTATGTGCCCTATCTAGGGCTCTTATATGTATATCTACATTTATTCCTGAGAAATTGTCGAATTTCCGGAGTCCATATAAACGCTGAATGTCTAATAAAACCGCAAACAAGATTTTGAACACCAGAGTTTTTAAATCTGCTGCGTCCAATTTTGTTGTAAAGCAAATCTCAGCTTTTTATGCAGGAAGTGTCCCGTCTCTTCAGTGGATATCAAGCGTGAGATCTTTTTTTTCTCCGCCAAAGTTTTATTATTTATTCATGTGCTGTTTTTTTTTTTTTTTTTTTTTAAATCAGAGACAGGTGAGCTGCCTCAAATCCGCCGCGCTGATTCAGCAGTTTCAAAATGACGGTGAGATTAAAAAAAAAGGGGGGAAAAAGCCTCATCGAGTGATTTATGATTTAAAAAAATGACTCGATGTTCTATAGATGGATATGTTTTGCCTTAAACGATTACTATGTTTACAAAACAGTGATTATTACGGTCAGTGTTATAGATTTAACCGAGTACTGTGTGTGTATATATATATATATATATGAACTGATCTGAACTTATTTATGAGTAGAGAAGCGGGACTTTACACTGTACACCGAGTGAGCGGCCATGTTGATTTGACGTCACTCCGTAAACAGGGAAGGAACTGCTAGTTGAGAAGACTACGCCAAGTTGACGAGTTGAAATGTTAAATGGTGTTTTTCGGTGGTTTTTATCGGTTGTAGGCAATTACGAGTTTGCCTCGAACGCATGATAAGACACTGAGCCTGAATTACGTCTGATATTCTGAAGCATGACATCTATCTTGCTAATTTGTGAACAGATCAGTGCCTTTTTTTTTTTTTCTATTTTCTGTTTTCTAATTTCCCCGTGCAGACACGAGCCCCGCTTCCACCCCTGGTGTTGGTGTTCAGATTGAGATATATGTCCCGGGGACTCGGCCTCGACATGAAGCTTGACACGTGGCAGGGTCTCAGGTGTCAGCGGTCGTTTTCTCTGCCGAAGGTCTCCACATCGAGATTAAAGCCATTTATCTGCTTCCTGGCTGCTCAGAGCTTCGTTTCCGCTGCCGTTTAGCCGCCGCCGGCCGTCCCTCCCTCATCCTTCTCTGTTTCGGCGTGTCTGAGAGCGTGATTATCTCAAACTCTCAAACACGTCATCCTTCACTCGCAATCTCACACAGCGAAACGTCACATCGTACACAGAGCAGTGCGTTTATCCGCAGATAACAATAAAGAAAAAAACCAGGACGTGTGTGCCACTTAAAAGGCCAATAAACACGTGTTCCTCTTGGCCTGCTTTCCTTTATTAGTCTCGGCTCGGTGAAGTCCAGGCTCTGAAAAATTGAGAGAGTTTGTTTCATGATTTATGGCACGCTGATATGAACAGAGAGGGAAAAAAAAATCAATCACACACTCAGCATTTTGGTGGGAAAAAAAAGGAAAATCTGCAAGTAGATCTCTGTAGCTCTGATTTTGCAAAGTCATGCAGGCTGACATGATTTCTTTCTTCTTTCTTTTCTTTTTCTTTTTCTTGGGGGAACAAATCAATACTGAAACACTGATACATATCAATCAAGACTTTTCAAAATGCTTTTTTTTTTTTTTTAAACCAGCAGATTTAAGTGCTGATGTTTTTCTTTTGATCCTCGGTTTTTCTTCTTTAGTGTTTCACTCGAACTACGATAGTTTATATCCTCCAGATTAGCATGATTTAATAAGCAGTTTCATAAAAATACCAGGAATAAGCCTGTATTCATATATCAGTAATATGCACATCAAATCCGAATCCCTACTAACATACAAACGCACCTTCAAAATTTAGGCCACGCCCCCTACCTGAGTGTGATGCTGATGCGTAAAACCTTTCTCATGTACTGTGTTTATGTATTTCTGCATTGCGTTGCCCAGGAGCTGCATTTCCAGGATTTCATATCCTAGATTATTCCAGTTTGTGCTCCTAACATTGTGTGTGTGTTATTTGTATAAAATAAATTCATAATTGCTTCTAAGTTCTTCTAACGTACGAGCTCCATTTATAGGATTTATAAGCTGGTGTGGAAGGACAGTGATTTCATGCTGCTAATGTTTTTGTCTCTATGACTCCATCCTTTGGGCAGTGCTTATAGACAACCGTGTGTCATACAGAGTCAGAAAATACATCAACGAGTCACTGAACATCTTCTGAGGAGACGCCATCGTGGGAGGATTTAAGCTGCATCCAACTAAAGGTCCTAACTCATAATTCCATCAACTCTGGAACTCGGGATGGTCACCTCAACCCCGAGATCAGCAAGTGACGTCAAATCAACATGGCCGCTCACAGCGGTAAACACAGCAGGACTTCTTACTTTTAAACGAGTTATAACGAATATACAAATATTAGCTTTAGATCAATCAACATACAGACGTATTCACTTGTTAAATCTAAACCACTGACTCTGCAGTTCACTGTTTTTTTTTACTGAGGAGGAAAATATACATCACTCATCACAGTTAGCTTGTTGATAACAAAAGACCAACATGGAGGCATCCAATGTTTTTTCCCCCCACATCGTAGTTCAAACACCCCGGAGGTCAAATATGACGTAATTCCGAGTTCCGCCTTCCCTTTTTCCGAGGTGAGCCAAATGCAGCATTGCACAGGCACATTTAGCGCACCATGCTAAACTGGAGGCTATAAGCTTCCATTTGGTTGTTAGCCACACATTGGAGATCTGCGACACCAATGCTGTGTTTCATGTCATTTTTGGCGTAACTGTTTCTATTTATTTCTCGTCTTCTGTAAAAGATTTTATTCGCTATTAATGACAGAATGCAGTTTGTTCGTAATCGTCAATTGATCTGGACCGGAGAGACGACTCCATCACAGAATAACAGAAGACCCAATTATGGCCAAATTACAGTCCAGGTCGATTGACGAGACGTACCAATGAATCTTTTTTTTTTTTTTTTTTTAAAGGGCCAACACAATGGCGTCCACTGTTTTTATGACCTCGATGAGGTGTATTTTTTATAATTGATTTCCTCATTGGTGAAGCAGTTCAGCTGTGAAAAAAGCCCATCGCTGTCCTTTTGGTCCTTTTGTGTTGGACTGTGATGAGGTCGCTCCCTCAAGGACGTGTCAGAATGACCTCCGTGGCCGGTGAGAAGAAAAGATTTTCTACAGACGCACTTTTATATTGAAACTTCAAAACCCGGGGATTGATTAGAATTGCATGTAACCTCTAACCACAATGATCTTTCCTTTATCCAAACTTTATTCACACTTCTTTTCATTCACTTTTTCCCCCCATCAGCAACGCAGGACCTCAGCGGTGATAATCGATGACTTCTGAGGACATATGAAGAGTTTTATTGATTTCCTTTCCCTCCCTGTCTGTAGCTCTAATTCTCTAAATTACTATTGAATCTGGCGTCTGATGTACAAACACAATCGTCTCCAGAAACCTGAATGCAAAAACAAGACCTGTTTATATTTCATCATTTATTTAAATCAAGTACAGATTCAGTAAAATGCTTTTACAAGCAGCAATCCATCATTTTTTACCTTTAGTAAGCTGGGGGTTCCTGCTGAGCGGCACCGGACGCACGCTGAGCCGACGTCAGGTGTTAGCCGTTAATAACACACTTCCGAAGCTCACTTCTATAAGCTCAGCTACAAAACTGCATCATTCCATCCCACTGAGTGTAAGAGTGTAAAAACAAGAAAGAAAGATTATATAACAGTAAAAAAGGAAACATATAAAAACACACTTTCATCGTTTCATGAAATCATGAAAATCATTTTAATGTTTTTTTTTAAAGAATCATTCGTGTTTCCAACACAATTTCCAACACAATTTCCAACACAATATTGTGTAAATAAATGTCTGTGTATGTGTCCAGGTCTGTCTGTCTGTCTGTCTGTCTGTTTGTCTGTCTTTATTCATATCTGTCTGTATTTCTGTCTGCCTCGATTCATGTCTGTCTGATTTTATTTTTGTATTCAGATCTGTCTGTCTCTCTGTCTGGCTGTCCATCTCTCTGTACTCATATCTGCTTGTTCACTTCTTTCGGTATTTCTGTACTCACACCTGTCTGTCTCTTTGTCTGTATTCATGTCTGTCTGACTGTCTTCATTTATGCCTCTCTGTCTGTCTGCCTGTCTGCCTGTCTGTCTCTCCATCTGTCTGTCTGTCTGCAGTGTGTTCATGTTGAGAATCTTAGCTGTAGTATCAGTATCTGTCTGTCTGTCTGTCTGTCTGTCTGGGGTGTGTATGTGTTGAGTGTATTAGCTGTAGTATCAGTATCTGCCTTCCTGCCTGTCTGTCCGTCTGTCTGCCTTCCTGTCTGTCTGTCTGTCGGTCCATCTGTCTGTCTGTCGGTCCATCTGTCTGTCTGTCTGTCCATCTGTCTGTCTGTCTGCCTGTCTGTCTGTCTGTCTGTCTGTCCATCTGTCTGTCTGTCTGTCTGCCTGTCTGCCTGCCCGTCCGTCTAGCTGCCTGCAGTGTGTACATGTTTAGAGACCTAGCTGTAGTATCAGTATCTGTCTGCCTTACTGCCTTACTGTCTGTCTGTCTGTCTGTCCATCTGTCTGTCTGTCTGTCTGTCTGGGGTGTGTATGTTTTGAGTGTATTAGCTGTAGTATCAGTATCTGCCTGCCTGCCTGCCTGTCTGTCTGCCTGTCTGCCTGTCTGTCTGTCTGCCTATCTGTCTGTCTGCCTATCTGTCTGTCTGTCTGTCTGTCTGCAGTGTGCACGTGTTCAGCTGTAGTATCAGCAGGATAAATATTCAGCATGGTGTAGAGAACACACTCCTAACACTCTGAGTGTGTTTCTGCAGTTCTGGTGAAAAGGTTACAGGGGGAAATTCCTTCTCCGCACGATTTCAGGAGAACTCGTGATTTATGCGAGCATTAGCCTTCTCTGTATAAGTGCTGTGTGAAGTCTGAAAGGCGGCTCAGAAAAGTACGGAGAAGCTGAAAAGCTGCCCCGGGGGTAGAGGTGTTATAACGAGCGAGGTGTTTCTGCTTCTGTATAATGGAGGGAGTTTAAAAAGCTACAAGACGAGTAACAGTCATAAAAATAAAGACCATATGAACACAGATACACCTGATTTACACAGGAATAAAAGTGAAGTCAGGAGGAAACGATGAGCCGAAGCACAGGAGACTCTGGACACTGTGGCTTAAAAAAATAAGTGCCATCAGGACTGATTTTCTTTTCTCTCTCTCTCTCTCTCTCTCTCTCTCTCTTTTGACATATACCTTCTCAACATCTCCATACTGGCTTCGCTGGAAAATAAAATAAAATCAATCAAGTGAGCACAATCGTGAAGGCTGATTAAAGGTAGAAAACTGCTTTGTATTCACTCACAGCATCATGAACCATTTTGTTTTCTGGAAATAAAATGGATGAGCAGTTGTGTCACTGCACGTTCCTCAGTCGGCTAACGTTAAACACTCAAATAATCACGATCACGTGAGTGGAAATGATCTTTCTATTAGTCTGTTTGTTCATTCTATTCATCTATATCCATTCATTGACAAAACATTTCATTGCTGTCTGGATGTGAGATTTTTAGCACCAAGGAGACGTTAGAGAAACTAATCCCATCCTAATAAGGGCTTAGACCTTAATCAGGCTTTCCAAAACACGATGTTACACCATGTGATCCATGTACTCATCATTCCTAATGTCAGGACCGGCGTGAGTTACACGGGTTTTCCTCGACTCCGATCAGAGGACGGGTCACGTGACTGACGTCAGGTCCGATTTTCCTCCGTATCTCTTTCCCCCTGTGTGTTATCAGCGACTGAGACGTCCACCTCACCGTGTGCATGTGTTTCAAATAGGAACTGAAGAACCAAGGTGGTTTTTTTTTTTTTTGATGTTTGGACTTCAAGAGGAGAGAGAAAGTGAGAGAGAGAGAGAGAGAGGGAGAGATCAGATGTCTGGCTCATGAGACACAGGAAGGGGAAAATCAGATTTGACAGGACGTCGAAACAGTGCTTTCGTCATTGCTGCGGATTTGTGCCTCGTTGCTCCCCGGGCCTGCTACTTCTTGTACGTGTCTTTCAGCGAGACAGATGCGGTCATTGGGAGGGAAAGCTGTAGGGCGGAATGGAAAAACAGAAGACGTCAGGGTGGAGAAAAGAGTGTAAAAAAAAACAAAAAAAAACAAACAAAAAAAAAAGTCAGTCTCTGCAAACGGATTGTATTTCAGAGTTCAGTGCAGTTTCGGCTAAATCAGCGTCATTTCATTATGACCACTTTCACAGCGAACAAGAAAACAAATTTATCTCCTGATTAAACTCCAGCACTGCCTTTAATGGTGTAACTGTATCACATCATGCTGCACTCTTATCTCTTAAAAGCCAAAAAGACAAATCTAGATCCCTAAAGGGTTCTTTTAGTCGTCCTTCTAATGGAACCCTCAAAGGAGCTTCCTTATGAAAAGGGCTTCCAAACTACAAGACCCTGTAACAATACAAAGAACCCACCGAAGAACCATGTTTTGGTAAATCAAGGTGCACTCTACCACCTTGTTCTGTCTTAAGCCTCGCCCTGACCACGCCCCCAATTAGTGTTAGCACCTGTACCGTGTTATTTAGCCTCATTTTGTCTCTTATGTTTGTGTATAAAAAAATCTCTATCCTTGCATTTACACACACTAACGAGCAACAAGTTACTGGAGATGTTCTTGAAGATCTGGCCTTTGTGGGCATGGCCTGTTTTTTTTTTTTTCTTCAAAGATTTGATTAACAGTAGTTTCAGCGAAGTTTAGGGAATATTTCAATCCCAATAAACAATGGGGTTTAGGAAAAGAAAAGTGATGGCTCCATGAGTATGTGTAGAAACTACAAACAGGGTGATGAATTAAAGCCAACGTAATGTGGGTTGTTTAAGGTGTTGGACCTCCACGTGCCACCAGAATAGCTTCACATGCACACATCTACATGCACGTCTACACATCACTGGAACTGTGCTGGAGCGACGAACACTGTTCCAAATCCTTCACGTTTTACTGGATTGAGATGTTATGAGTTGGAAGATTCAAGATTCAAGATTTTTATTCCAGATTCAAGAAGGCTATGGCTCATGCTTTACATCGTTCTCATCCTCATCAAACCATTCAATGAATCCTCATGCCCTGAGGAAGAGACCACGCCCATCAGGATAGAAATGTTTCCTCACAGGATAAAGGTGATCACTCCAAAGAACTTTGGAATGATTTGCAGTTTTCCGTATGAGACCCACTTCCGACTTTTTTTCCCCACACATATCCTCACCCCTCTAAAGCACCTTGCCGAAGTCCAATTAGGGATTGGAAACCAATAAGAAAACAGGCATGTCACAAAAAAAAAAAATCTAATTGCAGACTTTAGACAAGGAGCTAGGTGTGTAAACAGCGTAAAAAATACAAAATACATAGCCGTGACGGAGCGACGGAAGGCAGGAAACTGATTTCCTGTTAACGCTCAGTGATAAAAATTGATGAGGCGCTACGTTACGTATCACATGTTCGGGAAACACTTCTGTCTAATGGGTGATTGAAAAGATTGAAAATTTTTTACGCCGGTCGTCCTCCTTTGGCGCGAAATCAACCTGGTCATCCGAGTGCAGTGAGACGGAGCTTTGCAGCAGCGAGCTATTCATATCCGCTTACGATCCTCGACTAGCATTCACGCTCCGGTTGTAAGCACGAGACTCTGAAAAATGAGAAAAAACAAAATCCAGCCATGCATCACGAGGAGCCTTCATTTGAATAGTAATGTCAGAGTCATGGTGTGACAAAAGCAATCGGCGTTCGGACGTTCAGGACGTCCAGTTAGGAGACTCGCTCGAGCGAGACCCTGAAACCAAAAGCAATCATATTACAGCAATAAAGGAGCAAACGAGAACTGGAGGCAGTCGTGATAAACAAGAAGCCAGCGCTCCAGAGCTCACCAGTTTGTATCAGATATTTTCAAATATTTTCCTCTAACATGACGCAAGGAAAAAAAAAAAACTTCAACGACGTTGAATCTTCACAGATAGAAGCAGGTTATTGAGTTGTTTTTGGGTTTTTTTTTTCTGTTTCTCTTCTCTGTAGTGTAACATCGAACTTTAATGTCCTGCGTTTGCACACCAGCTTTAATTGAATCTCAGAAAATGGGAAGCAGGTTCATTACAGGAACGAGCACGAAGGTCTATTTTCAGCCCCGCTGTGTTCACAATGCTCAATTACATTTACAGAACCACAAGCGTTTGTGTGTGTGTGTGTGTGTGTGTGTGTGTGTGTGTGTGTGTGTGTGTGTGTGGGGCCCAGGTGAGCATTAACGTCCATCTGAAGACCATAAGTATGCAGTTAGAGCTGATACATAGCAACAAGGCTGACTGTAATGAGAAAAGAGGCCTCGTGTTTCTGTGCGCGTTTCTAAATATCTCGGATATTTTTCCCCCTTCACTTCTGTTAGATACATTTTCAGAGCAACGATTACACTTTTTTGTCCATTAAATAACGACACATCATACTTTTTATCTGTTTATAGTTACATTTAATGTCGCGGAAACAAGTTAGATCCGGTTCTCGCTCATATTATAGCAGCTATAAACGCTCGTTTCCTCACCAGCACTGACACTGGAGACTCCTTCCATTAATGTTTTACAGAAAAGTGTTTCACCATATCCGCGATTTTTTTAATCGTTTATGCGGAGCGTCCGCCCTACAAGTCCCCGTAAACGAGCTGTTGCTATAGAAACGATAACACTCATTAACATATACCTGTGACTTTCAGACTGTCAGAATTAATCAACGCCTTCTGACCAATCAGAACCCAGTATGCAACAGAATGTTGTATATGTATTAATAATGAAGCTTTGTACTATTTATATTAAGCGAACAGAATTTAAGGGATTATGTTTTACACTCCGGTGCAACGTAGAGTTTGGAAAAAGCCGTAAATGAAACAACGATGCGTCATGAAGGTTTTTCCTGCTTCAGGGGCTTCCTCCGGGTGTCCCGGTTTCCTCCCCAAGTCCAGAGACATGCGTTGTAGGCTGATTGGCATCTCTAAATTGTCCTGTGTGTGTGTGTGTGTGTGTGTGTGTGTGCGTGTGCGTGTGTGTGTGTGTGTGTGTGTGATTGTGCCCTGCGATGGATTGCCACCCCGTCCAGGGTGTCTCTCACTGGACACTTCTTTATAGCAAAAGATGCAGAGATGTTTGTTACATTCTCTTGATTTTTCCATGTGTGTGTGTGTGTGTGTGTGTGTGTGTGTGTGTGTGTGTGTGCACTTGGTTAGTTTGAAAAAGAAAAAGGTGACACACCGTCACACTGTCGTTGCTCGCTCTTGCTTATGAGGCTGTGTTTTATATATAATTTAAAACAATGCACTTTAATTATGCTTTCATTTCGAATTTCGAGGAAATGGGGCAGTTCGAAAACAACAGCGTTTATTATTCCAAAGGAAAAAAAAAATCTTGCGACATTTTTTTTTTTTCTGATCTTGGAATGTAATTCATTTTGCATTTAATGATAATTCATGAAAATCATCGATATCAATGCACTAATTTAATCCACCATAGTCTGCTGAAATGAAGAGCAACTGCATGTCATTGATGTTTTTCTTGTTTTTGTTCATGTAAGTATTCAGCGTCATCATTTGGAGTTTGGAAATTAGATGTTTTGCACGAATAAATTAGAGGAGATTTCACACTGATGTCATCTTAAAGGGATAAAAAAAAAACAAGTCTGACGTTTGTGTCTTCAGATTTAACTTGTTTTTATTGTTAGTTTCTGAGTGTTGTGTGAATATCTTCCACATTACTTTCTTCTTTTTTTTTTTTTATCAGTGTGTTACCGTAGAGTTTCGCAGTGCGGCGAGCTTCGGCGATAACGTTAATAACGTCTCCGACTCTCTAAGATTCTGCTTCACTCTACGCCGTCTTACAGCTGACTCATCAGCGTGATCCGAGCTCCTTATTTAACCGTGACGCCGGCTCTTCAGTCAGATCATTACAGAGAAAAGAGGTGACGTGAAGCTCCGTCTTCTCCTCACCTGTCACTGCCATCACAAATGTGAAATAAATCCGAGTTTCCCCGAGTTACTCACACAGAGTTCTGAGAGTCTGCAGTCCCGGTTCTCCTGTCCTCATGACAACTGTCTCTCACATCTCTCTCTCTCTCTCTCTCTCTCTCTCTCTCTAAAACAGTCTAACATTCCCAGACGAGTCGAACACCAAGCAATGTTTTGATGTCACTGCTCATCTCTTGATGTTTAGAATACAAAGATGCATTATTTAACCCTTTGAAGTGTCTGAAGCTTGGGGGGGGGGGGGGACCTCCATAATTTAATATTAAGGTATAAAATATGCAAAATATATATAAATATATATGTATATAAATATACAAAATTTCTATTCAAATACTTTTGTCAGTTTGCTCGCCACGTAGCGAAGTCGTCACAATTCTAAAACCCTTTGAAACTGTCTGAAATCTAGAAAACCTTCGGAGTCCTCACAATGCTAGAACATACAGACGTCCTCAGAAATCTTTCAAGTCCTCATAATTCTAAAAGCTCTTTGAATTCTTTGGAATTTTGGAATCGTTCGAATTCTAAAACCCTTTAAAACTCATTGAATTCTAGAACGTGTTGAAGTCTTCGCAACGCTAGAACGCTCTGATGTCCTCAGAATCCTACAAGTAAGAAACTCTTCTTCTTCTTCTTCTTCTTCTTCTTCTTCTTCTTTTGGCTTTTCCCTTCAGGGGTCTCCACAGCGAATCATCACTCT
>CM074936.1:18186578-18197870 GCA_037576815.1 Pangasius larnaudii | reverse complement strand
TGTGAATGTGAGAGCATTTAATGTGAATGTGAGAGCAATTTGTGCCAATGCGAGAGCATTTAATGTGAATGTGAGAGCAATTTGTGCCAATGCGAGAGCATTTAATGTGAATGCGAGAGCATTTAATGTGAATGTGAGAGCAATTTTTGCCAATGCGAGAGCATTTAATGTGAATGCGAGAGCAATTTGTGCCAATGCGAGAGCATTTAATGTGAATGCGAGAGCAATTTGTGCCAAAGCGAGAGCATTTAATGTGAATGCGAGAGCAATTTGTGCCAAAGCGAGAGCATTTAATGTGAATGTGAGAGTAGTTTATGTGAATGTGAGAGCAATTTGTGCCAAAGTGAGAGCATTTAATGTGAATGTGAGAGCAATTTGTGCCAAAGCGAGAGCATTTAATGTGAATGCGAGAGCATTTAATGTGTATGTGAGAGCAATTTGTGCCAATGTGAGAGCATTTAATGTGAATGTGAGAGCATTTAATGTGAATATGAGAGAAGTTTATGTGAATGTGAGAGCAATTTGTGCCAAAGTGAGAGCATTTAATGTGAATGTGAGAGCATTTAATGTGAATGTGAGAGCATTTAATGTGAATGTGAGAGCATTTAATGTGAATGTGAGAGTAGTTTATGTGAATGTGAGAGCAATTTGTGCCAAAGTGAGAGCATTTAATGTGAATGTGAGAGCAATTTGTGCCAAAGCGAGAGCATTTAATGTGAATGTGAAAGCATGTATTGTGAAGGCTAGCTTAATCTGTGTGTGAAATGTATAAATATTATTTTGTGTGGATGCGATAGCGATTTGTGTGAAAGCGAGGGCATTCTTTGTAAATCTGAAGGCATTTTATATGAATGTGAAAGATTTTTTTATGCGAACGAGAGGATGATGGCTTAAACGATATTTCACATGTTTATTTCTATTAAGCTAAAATATATCCATGTATTCAGGCTGTATATTGATTTTTTTTAGAGAATGTAGAAATAGTGATTACAGCAAGTTTTCTTCCCAGAGCTCCTTTAGTAGGGTTTCTGTGGAACTTACACACACGATTATAGAATGCTTGAGACATCATATGAGCTGAGACGACATTAAACTTTAAGCTCAATAGAAAAGTTTCATTTAGATGATCAGACTTTAAGAATAAATCTTTAAGGCTGCTGTACACGGTAAATAATTCATTTTGTCGATAATGTGTGTGATCGTTGTTATTTAACCTTTCAGTCAATATGTCAGTCAGTGTGTGTGTGTGTGTGTGTGGGAGAGAGAGAGAGAGAGAGAGAGAGAGAGAGAGAGGCTTGTTTACCTCAGAATTATTTACAGCCAAACTGAAGTTTAATATCTGCTGAAGATATTTGGGACGGGTCCGAACACGGGTGCCGCATTTCAGCCTAGCGGGAGAAGATTTGATTTTCTCCTAATACGTTTCGTTGGCCGAGTTTCTCAGACTGGTTTTGACAGGATTCAGCAGCGGGATTTGTCTTTTTATTGTGCATAAAACACCGAGTTTGAAAAGCTGCTGATTGAATGTTACAGGAAAAGTAATAACAGGGGTCACGGCTACCGACGCCGTAGCATCTGTGCTGCGTTTATGCTAATCCAATAAGTCTACGAAACATCTTTAGAACCTGTGTTTGTACTGCTTTAGAATTTGATGAGAATGTATCGAAACTGTACCACGACACTGTGGAGTTCTGGATTCTGATTGGTCAGTAGGTGTTGATTAATTTTCCATAACAGCAGCTCTGACTGTACTTCAAATCACAGGTTTACAGTATATTATGTTAATGCGCTCGTTACTGTTTCTATAGTAACAGCTCATTCGCTGGGGAGTAAAGAAACGTGTGTGACCGTTGATATGGTGAAGGAAGGAGTCTCCAGTGTCAGGTTTGTAACAGACAGAGGTTAAGCTGTAGTTTCTAGGGAACAAAATGTGACGAGCTGCGTTTTTTTTTTTTTTTTGTCTTATTAACTTCAGGAGAGAGAGAGAACAAAGAGAGGCTGGTGAGGGAACAACTGTTTATAGCTGCTATAACATAAGTGATAACAGGAACTAACTTGTTCCACAAGGACATTAAATGTAACTATAAATGGATAAAAAGTACCAAGTGTCATTCTTTTATGAAAAAATATTGTAGTAAATTGCTGTGGTATTAAAAACACTAGGGGACGTGCGTTTATAGGAAAATGACACAACATGGAGTGTTTAATTACTTACATATAACTCATCAAACCGATTGTCCTAATGAGTGGTGTTTTTTTTTTAGACATTAGATGATTTTCTCCCCTAAAAAGTTATACTTCTTAAAAAAGTTAAATCTCAGAACCTTAAAGGTTCTTCTGTAATGATTCATTTCCAAGTATCTCCACGCTACGCTGTCCTCTTGTAATTCCCGTAACTCTGACGTGACATAAATTCATTAATAATCAAACGTGATCTAAACCTTTTCCATTTCATATCAAGACAAAGTCATGTAAAATCCATGATGTTATCTCATGAGTTCTGACATCACTTCCTGTTGCGTTCTGCCCTTCGTTCGTTCGATTTATGACTGAATTTAGGTTTGGGATCACACGCAGTTTGTACAGTAAACACGTCATGTGGTTTTGTATGTATTGTGTGTGTGTATTGTACATAATCTTCAGTTTCCTGTGTAATTACTTCCTCACGTGTCTAACGAAGGCTTTCTGATGGTCTTTCTGCAGCCTCGGCTGTGTTGTCGAGCCACGTTTCAAGGTCACGGTCATTATTACTGCGAGACCTGAATGCCAACAGCCTGCAATAAAGCTGAGGCACTCGGTAATGCCGGCCAGAGCGCCGCCGCACAGAGACACGTTTTAGCACTTAGCTGTAAAATGGAGGAGCGTGACGTGGGATATGAAGCTGGCGTCTCCTGAGGGTTCGCGTCGGGTGACGACGGACTTTTATTCCCCGGACGGCGGGTCCATGGAAAAGTCGGAGATATTTAAAGTGACAACATGCCACTCAGAGCAACTCATCCGAAAAGAGATGATAAACTGTGGGCTTTGAGATGGCATGCAGGAAAAAAAAAACATGTAATAATAATAATAATAATAATAATAATAATAATAATAATAATAATAATAATAATAAACACATTTATACAGTAGTTAGTCCTGACCTCACAATCTGAATTTGAAAAAGCGTTGTAGTCATGTTATTATTTCTGTCTGTCTGTCTCTGTCTCTTTTTCTGTTTCTTTCTCTCTGTATATCTCTCTGTCTGTGTTTTTATCTCTGTCTCTCTGTCTGTCTGTCTTTCTGTCTATGTTTCTCTGTCTTCCTCTCTTTCTGTCTCTGTCTGTTTCTGTCTTTCTGTCTATCTGTCTGGTTTTCTGTCTGTAAATCTCTTTGACTATGTTTCTGGCTATATGTCTGTCTCTGTGTGTCTATCTATCTGTTTATCTGTCTCTTTTCCTGTGTCTCTGTGTGTCTCCCTCTTTTGCTGTCTGTCTGTCTTTCTGTCTATGTTTCTCTGTCTTCCTCTTTTTCTGTCTCTGTCTGTTTCTGTCTTTCTGTCTGTCTGTCTGGTTTTCTGTCTTTCTGTCTCTTTGTCTGTTTCTTTCTGTCTGTAAATCTCTTTGACTATGTTTCTGGCTATATGTCTGTCTCTCTGTGTGTCTATCTATCTGTTTATCTGTCTCTTTTTCTGTGTCTCTGTGTCTCCCTCTTTTGCTGTCTGTCTGTCTGTCTGTCTATCTTTCTGCCGTTCTGTCTCTCTGCATATCTGTCTGTTTCTCTCTCTCCGTCTGCATTTCCGTCTCTCTCTCTTCTCCCCGTCTTGCTGTTTAAAGTCAGACAGCTTCAGCACTGTCTCGGCTAATCGATTGTCCTGTTGCACTATTTTCACACGGAAGCAGATCGATCCTGAGTGCCGACGCACACCTTGGCCGAACACACACACACACACACACACACACACACACACACACACACACACACACACACTCCTGTGCAGCACCGCTTAGCCTCCTGCTGTGTGTAAACGGGGGAGTCTATACTCCAGGACTCCATGCTGTGTCCATGACGGGCAGCTGTAACCCCGAACAGAGCTCAGCATGTCTGAGGGAGAAAGAAAGGCAGAAGGGCGGAAAGATGGAAAGAAAGGCAGAAAAGCACCTGATTGAAATGACCACAATCCCCAAGAACGCATCTTCCAAAAAAAAAAAAAAAAAAAACGCAGCTTGTCATGATACAGAGAAACCGCAAAGAAGTGTAAACTCGTCTGTGCTGAAGATGTCCCTCTGACACTGGAGACTCCTTCCATAAATATCAAATAAATAAACGTATCCTTACAGAAAACTTCACCATATCGATGATTTTTCTTAATCGAGCGTTGAATGAATGAGCCGTTACCATAGAAACGGTAACGCATTCATGCTGTAATGCTTGTGCTGTAGCTCTGACTCACTTCCTGTGGGCCGTGTTTTCCAAATTCATGGTGGAGAAAAGCTCCGGTGGGACGTTACGGACGTTACACACCGTGTGATTTTTAGCGGTCGTTGAAGATAACGAGTGCGAGTTCAACAGCTCGTGCGATTACGGCACTGTTCACTTTCTCTCCGCCTCACAAACTTAATCGAATTCCTTTAATAACAACAGGAGAGGGGGCCCTTACTGTCCCACCTTCACTCGTTCCCTCTTACTTCCTCTCTCTTTTATTCTCCTTTTCTCTCCTTCTCTCTTTCATATCGTTTCTCTCACCCTTATTCCATTCTCTCTCTCTCTCTTTTTCTGCTCGTTTTCCTCCCTACTCTTCATTCTTTCGCTGTTTTCTTTCTCGTGATCTTCCTCTTGACTTTGATTTCCCGTCGTCTCTCTCCATCTCTCTTTATTTTGTTCTAGTTGATTTCCTCTCACTCTCTTTCCCTCGTTCACCTCCTTATTCCATTCTTTCTCTCGTCTTTCATTCTTGATTCCTTTCCTTTCACAATTCTCTCGTATTATTTCTACCTCTTCACGGGATGAACGAGATGTTCAGCAAGCACATATGGCTGTGATGGTTGCACAGGGGTGCACAAACTTTAGGCCGTATGGTGTTACACTTTGTTTACGAACAGCTCTATTTCCACTTTGTCTTTGTGAAAACGACTATCGCGAAGTCGTCTTAAAAACACTGTGCCGATGTTTCTTTAAAAAATGCCTAGTCATGATATCCACGACTGTGTCTTATTAATGTAAATACTAAAATCCTGTGCATTACCTGTGTCACGTGACCCCCCCTGACCAGACACGTGATTTGCTCTTTCCTCCAGATCAGACGTATCTGGGATCAGCACCGGCAGGCACCGAGCAACATCAATTATGGCCCGTATTGGCAGGGCCCTGGGGTAATTGGTTCGCTCCTGCTACCGATCCCACCCGAGCCGAGCCAATTTCAACAGTCAGTCAGAGCCGCTCGGTGTTTAACAAGCTATTATCCAGCCTCGGCTTCTCGGCTAAACTCACAGCTACGGAATAAACAGTGCAGGAGAAATAGTGGAAACTGCTGTGGAAATACATCACAATCACACGTCAGGTTTAGACACAGCTGCTATAAAGTTACAGTACAATCCAAAAGGTCTACTGTTTATTTCACACTGCCTAAGTCTGAAACAGTGGGCTCTTATTAACTGAAGGAGAAGAAGTAAACTCAAGAAAAGGTCCGTTTTTTAATGGCAGTGTATGCACCCAAACCTGGAGAGGCGGGGGGTGCCAATATTTTATAGTTTTGTGATAATACAGAGAAAGGATTTGGGCAAATTCTGTGGTTAAATCCCAAATTCAGCTCTTTTATCGATACCCAAACAAAGCCTTTAGGGATTTGCTCATCACTAGGACAGGGCAGATTTTAATGCATCATTGGGAAGAAATGGAAATAAAGTCAATAAATTGGTTTAAAATGGCGTGAATCCACCGAAAAATGACTTTTAAAATGAGAAAGGAACTTTTTCGCAGACAGTGATGACACTACTGAAGAAGTGACTCTTCCTATAAGAGCACATCTCAAAGTGTTTTATTCCTCTTATAGTGCAGCAATTTTTCCAACAATTACAATTTTTTTTTAATTAATTAAGTACGAATTCCAGTGATGCCTCAGCCGAAATCTGCCGTGTATTCAGGGTGGGCGGGGCAAACTCTCCGCCCCCCTGTCAATCACAGTGACATTAATTGTAGGCTTCCGTCAGCGTGTGTATGCGGAAGAGGGCAGCTAGCGCTTTCCTTTGAGTGTATTACGCTGCCCAAATTTCTGAGAGCGCTTAACATGTCATATGTCATTTTTATCCGTTTATAGTAACATTCAATGTTAAAGTGCCAAAAGACTGCAGCTTGACATGCTACCTAGAGTGTAAACTCCTCTGTCCTGAAGATGTTGGAAAAGTTATAGCTTTACCTCGGACACTGGAGACTCCTTCCATAAGCGTAGAGACGTTTTTTTTTTTTTTCAAGTCCCCGTGAAATGAGCCGTTGCTATAGAAACGATAACGTATTAGCACCACGATAACGAGCGCGTTCATATAAACCTGTTATTTATGTTGCAGCTGCACTACTGTCAGAGCGGCTGTTCTAGAAAATTAATCAACACCTTCTGACCCAATCAGAACCCAGAACTCGGACACATATTAAAGGTGCGAAAGAGGTCCCTTTCTTACATGTAATGTAAATGTGGATCCTCAGTGACAAGCATTGTACCGTTAAACAGTACCGTTTTCAGGACGGTTAGAGAGTCGGCCAACTCTGTCCTCAAGGAAAAATAAAATAAATGAAAGAAGAATGCACAATAAAAGCCCCGGCGCTATACAGGACTGTTTATAGGCTGCAGAGAAGCGAGAAGGAAGAAGGCCTTGGCTTTAATAAGAGCGTCTGTGCTGTCAGGGCTGATATCGCTCAGCGGAGGAACACAACAGTGACAGAACACACAGCGCCGACGCTGCTGCACTTTATACGGAGAGACGTTTCGGTTATGAAGAGAGAAAAAGGCCAGTAAAAATAGAGTTACAGAGAAACCCATGGCTGCAGAGAGTGCGCAAGTACAGCACCAAGAGCTGTGTTTCATTTATTTTTTAATAGTTTTATTCAGGTGATGCCTGTTAGTGTGTAGAGGAATCGACTATTTCAAATCCAGGTGGAGGATCCGAATGCACTAAATAATAATAATAATAATAATAATAATAATAAATAATAAATGATTAGGATCTATTTAAAAAAATTATATATAATGCATATTTTTGAGCAGCTTGTCAGGTCTATCTACAATATACTTGTACAGCTACTGAGTGCAGACAATCTGCTGTGTTGGACAAAAGTATTGGCACCCTTGTACCACCTCCCCCTTTACTCGATCCCTATTAGTGTCCACAGTATAATAAGAATCCGTTATTGAAACAAAGATGAATCTGGTGTTTAGGCAGAGAATTAGTCATAATGAAGCTTAAAAATGAATAAAAAAAAGACATTTACTATGTGTGGGAAATCTCGTACTTGGGACAAAAGTACAGTATTGGCAGCCAATCGATGGAAAGACGACGTCACCACTGAGCAGATATTACAACATTATATCTTGTTGGTCACCTTGTAGGTGTTCGGTTACACAATAAAGCTCATTTTTCTCAAAGTACAGTGTGTATTAATCATCATTCACCTTCATCAGAGACTGATTTTTTTTTTTGGTGAACTGTTTAAAACCCCAACAACAACAACAACAACAACAACAACAACATCAACATGGCTGCACCTGATCTGTATGATGGCCCTGAAACTGCACTATTATATACCACAGATGATTTTTTTTTAGGAGCCGTGATGAAAACTCAAACATTTCCTTCGAACCTAACCAGAAAGGTGGAATGGAAATGATGCCGGCATTGATGTGATGACTGAAAAAAAAAAAAATACTCCTCGTCTCCGAAAGTTCCTCTCGTTTTGCATGAGTTTCAGTTGTGGAAATGAACAAAATATATTCTTTTAGAAATAGACATTTTTCCCTGAGTCATGATCGCTGACTCAAACGGTTCCCAGAGCAGCAGGACAGACTGATGATTCACAAACCCGACTGAAAAAACTGGGAAAAGAGCTGCGGTGGAACAGAACAGAGCAGAGTTCAACACTCAGGAGGCAGAATCAAACGCTAATGTTTTGCACTAGACCCGCCTCCACAGGGGGAAAAAAACATTTCTGCCATGTTTATTTGCATGTGTGTTAATATTTTAGCAAATTATTATGTAATGTTGAAGCTGTGCAGAGATTAAGACACTAAATTAAATAATATATATATATATTAATTTAATAAAGAAAGCAGACAATATTCAGTGATTGAAAAATCTTAAACTATCCATTAAAAGATTATTTTAAACAAACATTTTAGATATTAAAAATGTTTGGTTTCAAGTCTACAGAGCATCTGATGGTTCCATTTTTCTGCCTGGTTTTTTAAGGTATGTTTGAGTATTTGGTTCGTTCTCATTCCGAGGCGACGTTATGTCATTTTCTAGCTCCATTCGGTGAAATTTACATTGATTTCTGATTTCTAAAATCAATTTCTAAAAGCGATTTTTGCCGCGCGCCGCAATCGGCTTCCGTTTTAACAAGCGATTCAATCCATGCCGGCTGAGTAGAGACATGAGCGTCCCTTCCCGTTTATCGTTTTTTTTAAAAAGTCGAAATGCAAACTCCGTTGAAATCACACTTTGTGTTTGCTGTAAATATCACAGGTTTATATTAACGCACCCAGTCTAATACGTTATCGTTTCTATAGCAACAGCTCGTTCACAGGGACTTGTATAGCAGACGCTCCATGTCATCTAGACTAATAGTAAACATATTAAAAACTCGTGTTGTTGTTCGGCGAAGAAAAACGTGTATATGGTGACATGGTTTATTTAACATTTACGGAAGGAGTCTCCAGTGTCGGGGCTTTGTAACAGTCAGAGGTAAATCTCTAACTTTTCAGACACGACAGACAGAGGAGTCCTGCGAATATTCAGCTAAACTCTGTTCTCAGTTGTAAATAGACTTTTTTTTAGACAAATGAGCAAGTGCTCTGTCTGAACACACACACACACACACACACACACACACACACACACCCACACACACACACATGGTCTGGAGGTTCTCTAACTAACCCCAGATTTAGTCTGTATTCAGAAGCACATGTGCTCTGGTTCAACATTTTAAGAAGCTAAAATGCTGAGCCAATTCAGGAACCGGACCAGACGTTCTCGCGCGTTCCGCTGAGGCGGAGAAACGGGCAGGCAAATATTAGAACGTTTCCCTTAGCAAATGTTGAAAGGTGAAGTTGGAAGCGTATTTTTAAACCGAATTAGGACGTCCATTGATCTGGGCTTTGAGGGAGAGGGGTTTTGGCGAGCCGACATGTGATGGGAGCCAGACTGAGACATTTGGAGAGAGAGAGAGAGAGAGAGAGAGAGAGAGAGAGAGATAGAGATAGAGAGAGAGAGAGTTTGGCAGTGTAGGAGGAACGGGTGGTCCTGGAACGCGGTTCTGCATGTTAGCATGCCAACATGTGGTGACGGAGCCAGAGAGAGAGAGAGAGAGAGAGAGAGAGACATGAGAGAGGGAGAAAGTGTAAGGAAGGAAAAAGGAGTATGGCTACTTTCAGAAAAATTGCTGGTTGTAGCTCCTTTTTTGCTCATATTTAAAAAAAAAAAAAAAAGTGGCTCATGAGATGTGCACACTGAAACCATAACAACGCTCTCACCTGTCCTAGCTAGCGAACTCTTACCTGGCGAACTAACCCTCCCAACTTACTATCCAGATTTATCATTATTAGTAGCAAAGTAAGGAATAAACCACTGTGTGTCATGCCGTTGTAGTAAATGAATCAACAACAGGGCGGTGTCATACCGCCGCCACTCTGACGTTTCCAATAACAGCATGTAGCCAAGTGTTTTATTCCTCTTACACCACAGCAGTTTGCCACAGTACAATTTGTATGCAATTTTTATGTGGAACGTTAGTTCCTGTTCTCGCTTATGTTATAGCAGCTATAAACAGTCGTTCCCTCACCAGCCTCTCTTTTGTTCTCTCTCTCCAAGATAATAAGACAAAAAAAAAAAAAAAAACGCAGCTTGCCATGTTACCGAGAAAGAAACCGCAAAAAAAGCGCAAACCCCTCCGTCCTGAAGATGTCGCAAAACTTAAAGCTACAGCTTTACCCCTGACACTGGAGACTCCTTCCATAAATGATAAATAAACCTCTCCTAACAGAATCTGTTGCTATAGAAATGATGAACGAGCGCATTCATGAATATAAACCTGTGATTTGCAGCTGCACTACTGCCAGAGCTGCTGTTATAGAAAATTAATCAACTCCTTCTGACCAATCAGAATCCAGAACTCAACAGCGCGGTGAGGTATAAAGGGGTTTACGTTTACGTTACCGTATGTCTTGACCAAGTTTGGCTACATGTAAACCAATATCACGTGTATTTAATCCCCAGGCTTATAGTTTTCATTTTCTTCAAAATTTATTCATTCGTCCTTTTATTCATTCATGAAACATCAGTCAAACTCGGTGCTAAATTATCACCTCTGAATCCCGGCGCTTCGCATCTCGCCTCGGAGGAAATCAACAGCACGTCTTAAAGCGCATTATCGAACTGTGTCATGTTCCAAATCACACTTTATGTTTCTTTTTTTTTTTTTTAAACATTTGAATCACTATTTGTTTTTTTCAAAAGGAGAGAAACTCTGTTACTATGGAAACGGTTCGCTATCATAGAGCGCAAGTGAATTCGTTCAGATTCAGTCCTGGTGAAAACAACGCCAGCTGGTGAAATACGCTTCTGCTTTTATCAATTAAAGCTTTATTAGGGGAAACTAGAAAGTGTCTTGTGTCAGCTTGTGAAGACATTTTATACATTATTCTGTATAAAAATAAATAAATAAATAAATAAATAAATAAATGATCTCACTGGCATGTTTGTGTATTTCCATTTTTTTTTTTTTTTTATTTTACTTACGCTAAATTTAACCAAACGCTACAGAGGCGGCCATCTTAGAAAAACCGAAACAGTTTGTTTCAATTCAAGGCTCCGCCCCCGAAACAAAATGGTGGAATTTTTCCCCGAAAGTTGGAAATGCAATTATACAATGTGTGAAATATTTGAAGAAAAATTTAGCCATGTTCAGCAATACATCTTTTTTTTTTTTTTTGGGGGAGGGGGGGGGGGGGGGTTAGGGGAAAAATAAATCCAAAAAAAAAAAAAAAAAAAAACAAAATAAAGAAAGGAAGGAAAATGTAAAAAGGGGGGGGGGGGGAGGTTTGTGGGG
>CM074936.1:18156072-18167961 GCA_037576815.1 Pangasius larnaudii | reverse complement strand
CATTTCATGGACCTTAAAGGGATATAATTAGTCAATTAATAGGGTCATATTTATGTATTTAATATTGGTTTTGAATGGCATTCCAAAGTTTTTTTGAGTGTATTTATGGCCAAACAGGTGGTGCTGGAAGTTCAAGTGAGACACGCCTCTTTTAGACAAACTCCATCCTCCAAAAGTGTGCAGTTACGTCTGACGTGTGCATATTGACGTGTGTAATTTCAGTATTAAATCGACACAGGGTGCTGAACTCAACTCTGAATACCTGCACCTGTAATTGATAGCCAGATATGTAATTATACCATAACTGGCTTACCGTAATTGTAAACACTAGCTTTAAAGTGATGAAGGGTATATTAGAACAGAATAAAATGGCATTAATGCATTAGCTGTTGATGCCCCAGCAGGCTGAAGGTTGTGTCCTGCTGAAGGAGCGAGTCTCTGACACTGCGGTAGTGTTTTACTGCTACATCTGGTATAGAAAGGGAAAGACGGCTCCCAGAGGTACAGTGAAGCCAGAGGCCGAAGAGTGCCGGATACGATCCCTTCTTTACTCACAGAGGGCATCCAGCAGGACGCGAGGAGGACGGAGGACATTAACAAAGCGTGAAATTAAAGACATGGTGGCCTGGAAGGGGAACTTACAGGGTAATAGAGCCTGCCATATTACTGTAGTGCTCTGTGCTAAAGGGACGCGGAGAGAGACGCCGGGGATTAGACGAGGTGTAGGGTTGTAGGTGACTGAAGGGTGAAATCTGCAAATATCCAGCGTTGAATGATGGACCTACGATTCCGGTGACTCTTGTTAACTTTTATTGGGCTGAAATGACTATTTTATGAGCGTAAAAGAGCAGCTGGAATGGGAGAGAGAGGCCACTTGATCAATTTATCAATTCTCTGCTCTTGATTTTCCTTCTTAGTCATTTCGGGAAAACGGCGCGATACAGTGCGTGACATTTACGTATAGCGCCTAACTTCTATCTCCAGTGAGTAACATTTATATGTAGGATGCGTAACATTTATGTACGTTGCTTACCATTTATTTTAAGTACAGTTTCTAAAGCTTATGTATAGAGCGTAATATTTGTATACTGTGTATAACATGTATATGGTGTGTACCGTTTATGTTTAAAAAAGTTATGTAACATTTGTGTATAATGCATAACATTTATGTACCGAGTGTAACGTATATACAGGGAATAACACCTGTGTACAGCATTAACACTTACATACAACCTGTAGCATCTATGTACAGTGTCATTCTGGCATGCTAACTTGTTGGCTAAGTAGCTAGTATGCTAAGTAGCATAGATGGAAAAGATGGCTATGTAAAACCCAATTTGTTTTTGTTTTTTTTTATATATATATATATATATATATATATATAATTGCATTTGCATACATTAAAAACTTTCTCATCCACTATTTTTCTGATAGGGGAAAGACAGTAAGGGAACTTTTCTTTCCCCCAAAATAATAGTGGAAAGGTTGATACTGTATTTCTCCCAGTAGTGACCTAAATAAGTATTTTCCTGGGATGTCTCGCAATTGGCAGATCCTAGACAACCACACAGCCGGGATTGGAGACCTCTGTCGCCGAGCTCATGACTGCACTCCAGGCGAGTAAATTTGCTCCATGAAGCTGTATATAAAATACAATTATTATACACAGCGGCCAAGAGGGTCCTTGTACAGCATGAGGGCAGAAGGGCAGGAGCTCAAACCCTCCCCTGAGGTCTTCCATATCCATGCATGTGCCTGCTTCAATAGGTTCCTTATCTTTAACCCTGACCAAGGCTCTTATCTAAGTCTGGAGGCAAACACCAGCTCTATTGTCAATTTCGAGCAATAAATCTCTGTGATAATACCAACATGACAAAAAAAGGTGTTTTACATTTGTTCAGCGTGTGATGATAAAAGCCTACGGCTAGGACATCTTGATTTCCTGATGATTTAGATCTTCAGGAATGGAGGTATCTGGGGAAAAGTGTATTTGAAGAGGCTTTTTTTTTACTCAGCCAGGTCATTTTGAGCAGAAACAAGAAAATCAAACTCCCCCACTGTTCTCATTTTCGCCAATGGAGTCCATCCACCAAAACTTCATCGTACATAAACAAAGACCGGACTGTTATAAGGTGGCCATCTTGGTCCACCTTTCTTTTCCCCCCACAATTTGCAATCTAGTATCATTCCAACATCAGGACCAAAATTTAAAGGTGGAATTGAACCAGAGAGCTGTAACGCCTCTGTCCCGAAGATGCTGCACCTTTACCGCTGACTGTTACAAAGCGCTGACACTGGAGACTCCTTCCATAAATGTTAACTAAATGTCTCCTTGCAGAAAAATTCACCAGATCAGTGATTACGTATTACATCTGTCGTCTCCGTGAATGAGCTGTTATTACAGAAATGATAAGGTATTATAATTATAATACCTTAAATAACAATTATTATATATTAATATAAATGTTTGATTCGGAGCTGCATTATTGTCACAGCTGCTGTTCTAGAAAATTTATCAACACCTTCTGACCAATCAGAGTGCAGAATTTAACAGCGCTGTGGTATAATGTGATGTAATTTGCACCACTTCTACTTTCTGAAGGACGCTGATTAGGTTCCATAGTTTATTATTATTAGTTTGTTAAATAAGACTTACATGATTTAATTTAGCATTTTAAAAGCACAAACATGGCTCGTAAATATCTAGAAATCCATTGAATGGACATTCAATTTCTAGGGCTCCTAACTTCCATTCTCCTTTCCTGGTTAATATTGAGAGCATACGGTCAGAAAGTTCGCAATAAGTGACATTTTGTCTTTCTAATTGCGGTCACAGAGAGACAGTGAGTCTCGGAGGTTTGCTAATGACCGTGGTGTGAGGTCTGGCAAAAAGCACATCACTGCTGCTCAGAGCCGCCGTTAGCCCCACTCGCTTCGCATCTAATGGAACATCTGACTCAATAAAAACAGTCATCATGCACATTCTGTCTGAGAGCAGGCAAATCATTTCAGCTGCTCAGAAAAAAAGCACATGGATCTACCACTCTACAAATGAAAAAAAAAAAAAAACTAAAGCGTTTATGCTTTCCATTTGGTCAGGATTCGTGAGATGCTTTATTGCGCACGGTTGCTGAAATGAACTCGGGCTATTTCGCCATTTTTGCACATCAGCAATTTTTTATTTTTTTTTGCCAGTCATGTGCAGGTGAATACTGTAAATGATGGACCACTTGTAAATGAAGAAGCTTTAAAACTAGCAAAAATATTCTGTTTCTCAAAAACTTTATGCACTACTTCTCAACTTCTTACACTTATTACCAAAGTGCACTGCAGTTCCTCCCTTTTAAATATACATTTTATATATATATATATTACTGTTTATACCACACTGGTGTTGAATTCTGGGATCTGATTGGTCAGAAGGCATTGATTAATTTTCTGTAACAGCAGCACTGACAGCAGTGCAGGTTTATGGTAACATACTTGTTCTAATACGTTATCGTTTCTTTAGGAACAGCTCATTCACAGGGACTCTTACATTGGACAGTCCATATAAAAGGATTTAAAACTCGTATAATTGCGGATATGGTGAAATATTCTGTAAGGAGATGTTTATTTCATATTCTGAGCAGTGTTGATAGACATGTTTTTAATTCATCAGTTAAAAGACACTATTCTTTATTGTTTTTATTTTAAAAACCCTACACGGTGGTGTCTTCTGATTTGTAAGAACAGAATGAATGAGCTGCACCAGACTTATTGAACCGATGGTGCAGTAAGTCCCGCCTCTTCGCAATTTTCATTGATTTCATTGGCGTATCCGAAAAAAGGTTCAATGCGATTGGCTGCTGAAAGCCAGTGAAAGAGACTAGCTGGGCGCAGGTGGTCAATTCAATTTGATAAAGTAGTGCTAAATCACATTCAGTGAAATTAAAAAGGAGTACGGTATCGGATTTTCGGAAATAACTTCGTTAAACCAAAGAAGCTACGTGGCAACAGCGCCCCCTAGGAGCAGCCATGTTATTTGTGATTTCTCCTACTTGATGCTGTAGCAGAAAGTAAACGAATTAGTAACGAATCATTAAAACAATAAAATAAAGTTATGCCAGGGTGCTGGTGAATTCTTGAAACAGAAGATGTGGATTAATTTTCTAAAACAGCACAGCCTGCCAGTGCTTCATTCCTCAGTTAATAAATACAATCTGAGACACACAGCGTACCGTAATAAGAAGTAAATGTAGAATCGTGGTGGAGCAGCCATGGTTAAGGTTTCTCCTGCTGTGTGAGCAACTACTTAGATTTTTTTTAAATGAATGTGCTACCAACCCAAACCGTTTCTCCAGTGAGTGGTCAATAGCTGGGCAGCGTGTCTCCATGTGGCTTCTCCTTTAGAAAAAAGACATTAATGGAGCCGCTGAGCTCTCCCAGGGGGCGTTTCGTGATATCCGCCGTGATACCCAATCTGCACCCATTAGCGAGCCTGCCACCCTTCAGAAACACAGCCTCACATACGCTGAATTAAATATTAACCAGTTAATGTCCATTTGCTCATGCACACACACTCTCTCTCTCTCTCTCTCGCTCTCAAAGATGGTGAAAATCCAAATCCCCACAAGACCTTCACGTGAGGAACGTCTCCAGCAGCGTCGTCTGGATGGAAAACACTCACAACACAGTGTGTCCTTAGCTAACGAATATTTGATGAGTTTTATTCCTCTTATACCACAGCAATTTGCTGATGCTTGCAAGAGTTTTTTTTATTTATTTATTTTTTTTTATGTATCACGTCATACTTTTATCCATTTAATGTTATAGAACACCTGCAATAGAAGTTAGTTCCTCTTCTCACTTACGCTATAGCAGCTATAAACAGTTGTTCCCTCACCAGCCTCTCTCTTTTCTCTCGGAGTTAAAAAAAAAAAAAGCTGTTTGTCATGTTACAGAAAAAAACGTAAAGAAGCGTAAACTCCTCAGTCCTGAAGATGTCGGAAAACTTGAAGCTGCAGGATGAAGCTACAGAGTGCTGACACTGGAGACTCCTTCCATAAATGTTAAATAAACACACCTCCTTACAGAAAACTTCACCATATCAACCTTTCCACATGTTTTTAAATACGTTTATGTGGAGCGTATGGTACTAACATTACTATAGCAACGATAACGTCCATTTAAACCTGTACTTCTGTCAGAAAAGTAATCGACATGTTCTGACCAATCAGAATCCAGAATCCAACAGCACTGTTCTATAGCATAAAGCGAACTGCCGGTTTTTCAGGCTGATTCTCACATCTCTCCGTCTCTCAGATAGAATATTTTAACTTCGATTCTCGTGTAAGCAAAGTCTTCCTTCAAAGTCACCAACATATTCAAGGCTTTTTGTTTCCTCACCCTCCACATGGCATTATTCTCTCCTCCATTCTCTTTTCTCCGTGCACCTGCTGAGTGTCATTTCCTCATTGTGACTCCAGAGACCCGAAGGACATTTGTTTTTCATCCCGCTGGCTCGCCTGTCTCGTCTGTCTCGTCTGTCTCGTCTCATCCGGTCCTTGACATCTTTTGCTCTCGTTTTCTTCTTCTTCTTCTTCTTCTTCTTCTTCTTCGGCACAAATTCCAGCGCAACGTCACATAGGAAAGTCATTTTCTTTTTTAAAATAAAGATTTCTCAAATATAGAATTTCAAATTTGTATGAAGCTGTAGAATAGCCAAGGCTAAATCTGTAGCGAAGGAAAAAAAAGTTCTTCGTGCTTTATGTTTTTATTCAGAAAAGAGAAAAGATAGTTCTGCATTTGATGTAGTGCAAAGCTGTTTTCTCTGCTACTGACTGTTCGAAAGATTACAAATATAATCCGTGTCTAATTAGTGTCCTTTTTTTTTTAAAAAAAAAAAATCACATTTCCATGATCTCGTCTTAAGAACTCCATATAACACCCTTTGTGTCATGTTGTAATAAGAAAATAATCAATCACAGGGTTGAATAATGGTATGAGTTTCTCTAAAGTTAGCTATGAGTTACCCTAAATTGATTATTTTCCTATAACGGCATTTCACCGAGTGTTTTATTCCTCTTTCACCATAGAAATTTTCCAATACTGACAAGTTTGTCTATTAAATAGCAACATATTGTACCTTTTGTCCATTTATAGTTACATTTAATGCTGAGGAATGTCTGCAAGGCAAGTTAGTTCCTTTTATCACTTACGTTATAACATTATAACAGACGTTCCCTGTCTTTTTTCTCAATAATGAAGATAGCATTTAAGTAACATTGTAATGAAAGAAAGTTAAAAGTTAGCTATGTTAGCTAAACGCTTCCTTGTGGTTTCTCTGTAACGTGACAAGCTGCTTTTTTTTTAACTTCTAGAGAGAGAAAAGAAAGAGATGCTGCAGCGGATACGACTGTTTACAGCTGCTGTAACGTAAGTGATAAGCCGTCTTGCGGATATCCCACAACATTATACGTAACTAAACGGTCAAAAAGCACGATTTGTCTTTTGTCAAAAATTTGCAAGTTGCTGTCGTGTAAGAGGAATAAAACACTTCAGGACATGCTGTTTACAAAAAAAAAAACAAAAAGAAAGAAAGAAAAATACTCAACTTTGTGGTGGTAACTTTTGTGTTTTATTTGTTACTTTTTAAATCTTTAAAGGCTTTCTTGAATTTTGTGGATTGTAAAAAGAAAAGAAACAATTATGCATTTGATTTATCTTTGTATCTCCTCAAGATTATTTTGGAAAGATTTAGAAACTTATATTAGTAGAAAACTGGGATGTGTGATAGAAATGTATGTATTTGATGCACCTTATTATTTTGAAAATGACATTTTAGAAGGTAAACAACAATACATTGTGCAGTTATTTATTTTTATTAGGTAAGTGACATATACACAGGAAGAAATGGGCGCTTTGTTAATCAGATGTACATTTTATAAATTATACATAAACCTTTTGGAACTAACTAAAAACAAAATAACACCATAAAAGCACTGAAAACATGTCATGTTTGAAAAGAATTGAATTTTGTGTAAGAAATTATGTCTGGCAGCATTAATAATGTAAATCCTGCGTCTATGTTCAATATCTCTTGTATTGAAAAAACGTTCCCCCTCCCCCTCCCCCCTCCCACGGACCAGGCTGCCCCCGAAGTGAACGAACCCTCTTCCGGAAAGAGCCGATCTCTTTCCGAAGACTTCCGAAGAGGAGTGAGTCGCGTGAGCGAGCAGAGAGAGAGAGAGAGAGAGAGAGAGAGAGAGAGAGAGAGAGAGAGGGCGCGCGCCTGAGACTGAAGCTCGCTCTGCGGGTAGAAACGGGAGCAGAAGTAACCGCGCGCGCGCGTGTATGTGAGTTGTATGTGTGTGTATATGCATGCGTGCATGTGTGTTTGAGTGTGTATGTGAGTGTGTGTGTATGTGTGTGTGTGTGTGTGTGTGTGTGTGGAGGAAAAAAAAAACAAACTCTGGAGGAAAAACACGCGTTTGTGCTGACCGAAAAGCACCGAATGCGGGATTACACGGACGCTGGGAACAGCAGGAGCTTTTTTTCTTCTCGTTTTTTTTTGGGAGAATCGGAAAAAAAGTGGATTTTGTTCTCTCTCTCTCTTTTTTTTTTTTTTTTTTTTTTTTTTTAACGTCGCGAGCGCGGAGTTTCACGGTGCCACGGAGAGAGAAATGCGAACAGCGAAGACCAAACCGGAGACACGGTGAGTCCGTAACGCTGATATTTCTTTATTTATTTATTTTACTCTTTTAACAATGCTGGATGTGTGTATTAGAGGATGCATGCAGTTTTTTTTTTAAATAAAAGTGTGCATATGTTCTTCGCGAGTTTAGAGAAACTTATAAAGCGTTCGTAACGGCTCGCGTGCACACGCTGGCACGTTTCAGCAGGGTTTTAAACACTTCCGAGGGTCATTTTCATTAATCAACTTCATGCATTGCAAAGTTTTTACGATTATTGTTGTCGTGCATGGTTGCTCAGACATCGGATTCGTTGAGATGAATTGCAGTGGATCCCTGAGCGTCCATCCTGCATCGATATATATCGCGATTTAACCTTGAAGCACGCGCAGATTTTCAAGCTTTGAAACACGTTCATTTCTGCTCGTGTTTGTGCATGCATGCATGCATGCATTCATGCATCTGGAGATCAGGACTGTGTTTCAGAGAAATGCATTGGATTTTTTTTGCTATTGCAACTGCTTGCTGATCATCACTGGCTCAATGCACTAAAAAAAGGATGGGGGGAAGAGAGAGAGAGAGAGAGAGAGAGAGAAAGAGAGAGGGAGGGGAAAAAAAGCAAAGCCGTGCTGTCACATCTACCCATCTATCCATTAAGTGCATATAATTTTAGAATAAATAATTAAATGCACCGTGTAGTAGATAAGGTTCGTGCACCGACCCGTGCATCGTGCATAACAAGTTCCTCACAGGCGCGTGCCGATTATCGATTTATGCAATAAACCGTGATGTCATAAGATATTCTTGGTACATCATGTCACATCGTGTCGTCACTACCTCTGCAATGCATTTTGCCTTATATTTGACAACAGCATGTACGCCATGGACCCATCACACCCTTCGCACCCTGAATCGGACGTGACCAAGGTTCTTAAAAAAATAAATAAATAAAATAAATAAATAAATAAATAAACCACAATCCCAGCAGAACGCATAGACATGGAGCGCTGTATAGGATGATATCATGAATCGTGATAATTTCAGAGAACATGGTTTCCAGAAATGGATTTTCGGTGAACCACACACACACACACACACACACAGAAACACACACACACACACTCACACACACACACACACACACACATGGAAATCCACACGTATGTAATCAGAAATGCGTGAATTGAAATGCTCCAAGATTTCCACAGACGACTTCACCGAGGTATTGTAATAAGGCGTGACAGGATGTCGATACACTCACTATGTTTATGCAGGGAGAACACCACACACACACACACACACACACACACACACACATCTTCGCAGCTTTCTTTCTTAATCCCCAGAGAGAAGCGCGCTCACGCTTTTCGAGCATCTCGTCTCGAACAATGAGACTTTTGTCGTGCTAGAGTATTGTATTATTCGCTACGGTCATTTATTCCCCTCCTCCCTTTTCCTCCACTTAGTTTACGAACTCTGTGTGTGTGTGTGTGTGTGTGTGTGTGTGTGTGTGTGTGTGTGTGTGGGCTACAATTAGGGCTGGAACAATACGATCAGTTCGCAAGTATTGTGGTTTTTCGTTTGGGATAAACGTTACGGTGTGTATATCATATCACGATACTTGCGAACATTTTCTGATACGCATTTTTTTTTTGTCAGTGTATTTAGTTTTGCTAACAAATCGCCAGCAAAAATTGTTCACTTTTATAACTATACCTATGTTTTTTTTAAAAATATATATATATACCACTTACACACAGAAACGTAAGTATTTAACAAGGAAAAAGTGACTGGTACGAAAAAATTATGTTAATTCACGTACGTATTAGAGTGCATACAAATAGGCTAACAGAAGGCAAATCAGAACTGTATCTGTAACTGTATTTAGCAATGAAAATATTGTTAGCTAGCTAGCACTATTGTTAGCTAGCTAGCTTAGATGAAGACAATTAGTTTTTTTGAATTGATACTAAGATACTTGATACTAAGATACAAGATACTAACAACTGTGAACAAATTTCTTTACTCAAAAACACTAGCTAGCTTTCTGTCTGAGGTAAATACACAACTAAACAGATCTTACTCTGAAAAGAACGCTAACGTGGCTACCTGAGATGCTAGCAAACAAAATTCTTTGCATAATTAGATGTTTCTCTCTCTCTCTTTTTTTGATATGATTTAGAAAAGGACTATAACATAGCGACCTGCGATGCTAGCTGACAATTGTGAACAAATGTCTGTACTCAAAATCACTAGCTAGTTTTGTGTCTGAGGTAAATACACATCTGAACTAATATCAAATATAATGCTAACATGACTACTTGCGTTCCCAAGAAACAAAAATATTTACTCAAAATCATTAGCTAGCTTTGTGTGTGAGGTAAATAAACAACAAGATTACACTGTCTCTATATTTTTAGGCCTTATTTTGAATATAAAGCCAACGTGTCTGCCTGAGATGCTAGCTAACAATTGTGAAACAAACTTCTTTAACTAGCTAGTTTTGTGTTTGAGGTCAATACACAGCTAGGCCTCTCTCTATTTCTTTCTTTCTTTCTTTTTAGATTGTAGTTTGAATAGAAAGCTAACACGGCTAACTGAGATTCTAGCTAACAATTGTGAACAAATTTCTCTATCCAAAATCACTAGCTAGCTTCATTTCTGAGGTAAATACACAACAAGACTTTTTTTTTTAGTATTATTTCAAACAGAAAGCTGACATGGCTACCTGAGATGCTAGCTAACAGTTGTGAACAATTTTTTTTAGCTGGTGTTGTGTTAAAATACACAAGTTGACTTCTTTTTTTTAAATATTATTTCAAACAAAAAGCTGACATGGCTAGCAGAGATGCTCGCTAACAGTTGTGAACAATTTGTTTTACTCAAAATCACTAGCTAGTGTTGTGTTAAATACGCAACTGGACATTTTTTTTAGATATTATTTTGAGCAGAAAATGAACATAGCTACCTGAGATACCAAAAAATGAAATTAAAATTAAATTAAATAAAAATAATTATTTACTCAAAATCATTAGCTCACTTTGACTGAGGTAAATACACAATTAGATTTGTGTCTCCCTCTCATTTTAAAAATTTTTTTTTGATGATGTTATTTCGAATAAAAGCCAGTGAGGCTACCTTGAGATGCTTGCTAACAACTGTAAACAAATTTCTTTACACAAAATCACCAGCTAGCATCGTGTCTGAGGTAAATATTATTTAGATATTATCGTGAGGAGAAAGCCAAAATGGCTACCTGAGATGTTAGCAAACGAAACTCTTTATTCAGTCTCATTAGCTAGCTTTATGTTTATGAGGTAAATGCACAACTATATTTCTCTCTCGGACTCTTATCTTTAGATCTTATTTCGAATAGAAAGCTAACGATGCTAGCTAGCCATTGTGAAAAAAAATATATATATATTTACTTGAAATAACTAGTGCCAAGGTTTATGTTTAGCTAAAACGCTAACACTATGCATTTTAATACAGAAAATGATGATAATTTTACAAACCGTGATACAAGATTGTAATTATTATGACATGAAGGTGTAATAAGAGTGTGTGTGTGTGTGTGTGTGTGTGTGTGTGTTTGCACACTTGTAGCAGTCCCTTTTATTATGTGTAACGTTTAAAGAGTGTGTGTGTGTGAGTGTGTGTTTGTATGTGTGTTATCTTTTGCAGCCTCTCTCCTCCCTGGCAGTAAGAACTAATTGGCACTTTTGCAGTGCCCCAGCCCTCTAATGCCACCCTGTGCAAAGCTGCTCAACACACACACACACACACACACACACACACACACACTCATCCCCCTGCTGCTGCGCTGTTCTGTCGCCCATATGTGCTGAATTTGGCGTGTTTGCGGCTGCGGGCTCTAATGAGAGCGTTTCCCTCGGTACTGCGCTGGTCTGCGGTGCTGGTGGATGTTTATACGTCGTATCTGAATGCTCTGAACGCCTGGATGGTGTGTGGAGTTCATATTTTTACCCTGGAGCCCGGTTCTGAGTGCAGACGTGGTGGCACTGTGCGGTTTCAGGCCCCACACACACACACACACACACACACACACACTCACACACACACACACACACACACACACACATGCATATACAGAGGGAAGTTTTTAAGGGTTCACTGATTCTCAGAAAACACTCTCGCTGCCTGCTTTCACTTTTACTCTCAAAACGCTGGCAAAGAGAGAGAGAGAGAGAGAGAG
>CM074936.1:18090723-18112226 GCA_037576815.1 Pangasius larnaudii | reverse complement strand
CCATGTCCAACATTCTCCTACCAATATACTCCCTCTCCCTCCTCTGAACACGTCCAAACCATCTTAATCTGGCCTCCCTAACTTTGTCCCCCAAACGTCCAACATGAGCCGTCCCTCTGATGTTCTCGTTCCTAATCCTGTCCAACCTCGTCACTCCCAAAGAGAACCTCAACATCTTCAGCTCTGCTACCTCCAGCTGCGACTCCTGTCTCTTCCTCAGTGCCGTGTAAATGTATTATTTATGCCCTTTACATTAAAGGCTAATGTAGATGAGGCTTGGATAGCACTATATGAGCACTTACGTATTGATTTGAGAAGTCTCTGTGATGTAGAGTACGTGAATAAAACTAATAAATATAAGAAGACAGAAAAATTCCTCGGGGTCTGTCAGAACAGTAATTGAGATTTTGCCAGAGAATATTAGTCCAGCTCATCTCCAACAGTTTCTGACAGCTTTCAATAGCTATAACATCCATAAACTCCCGTCATTACTGTTTAATATTTTAGCTGAGATGAAAAGGCATATTTAATGAAGCTCGATATGTGGGAAGTATATATTTATATATATATATATATATAAATGGATCAGGTTTTCTTAGCCCTAACTAGCAGTGGGCAAGATCACAAAAATTTAATCAGGATATTTCAATTCATTTCTGTGACAGATGATAGATACAGGTTTCCTAAACAACTGCCAGCAAAACAGCATTTAAAAATAAACCTTTATGATCTATAAAAATAAATGAACACTGTAAAGGGAAAAATGTAAAACAAACAAACAAAAAAAAAAACTACAACAATTTTACAACTGTAAAGATTTAAAACGGTCAAATTAGCTGCTTGTCATAAAAAAAAAAAAACTTTTAAGTTATAAAAAGATGTCTTGATACCTGCAATATCTTAGAAAAGTGTGTTTTTGACGTCTCTGATATTTTTATATTTTCGCTAAATCGCTATACGAATAAACATCAGTAACAATGGATGTTAATCCAGCTGTTGTCCTAATTAGTCCTAATGTGCAGCTTGACAAATATCGGATATCTGCATCGTTTCTGAATTCCTATATCGGCGAGTCCCTACTTTGAACCATGTGCATTAAAGTCCCTTAGTGGCTAATGAAATTTTACCACCGTAATGAAGGTTTGTCAATGAGGGAAACTTACGAATTAACAAACACATCCAACTCTGAAAACGTGAGGCAGAGTTGTTTCAGTCTACAGCTTAGCTTGTAGCTTGTTTGTTTCTGAAGCTTCGATTCATCAGACTCATCACACTCGTCAGGTACTGATATTCTGGCAGATTCTCCAGGAAAAAAACATAAACACACACACACACACACACACAGAGAGAGATGTATCTCTGCTGGAGTTCCTGCATGTGAAATGTCAAGTCAAGTCCATTTTTTTTATCACACATTCATCTAGTCGTATAGGTTGTGATGAAATGTCAAGCGCGTGGGATTACGGTGAAATACAGTAGACATGCAGTACACAAGCAGGAAAGCAAATGAGCCAACGCACAACCGTACAGCTGTGTAGGACACGAACGTACAGCTGTACGGCTTCAGTGAAACATGTATACAACAGCAGAAAATGCACGGGATGGTAGACATGAGTGTAAATAAATACACCCTACACACTAACGACGGAATACCAAAAGCAGTATCTGGTCAAGCTAGACAACGTCATGCAACATGCAAAGTTAACACGCTGACTGTGCAGATGTTCTGCGATAGCGTTATAAAAAAAAATAATAAAAAAAAAGGACACAGATGTGTAAGTATAACATCTGGAAATTGAGACCTGAACAGTAAGTCCGGGAGATGGTATTTTGCAAATAAGTGGTAATGATGCGAGTGATGTTTGGGCGGAAGAGGTGGTGGTGGGGGTGGTGGTGGTGGGTTTTCCTTTGGTGTGGTACCATTAGACCGCCTCGTTTGTGCATTGACAGCCTGAGCTTTTAAGGTCTAGGGTTACTTCATGCTCCGAGGAGCTTTGATGGGGTCGAGGGTCAGTGGAGAAGGAAGAAAAGCCACATCCTGACCTCCCAGATGGCTCTGCAGGATGACGGGCCCCTTTCAAATTCGCCAAAGCCACAGGTGCAAGAACAGGTGGCCGAACATACGTCGGCATTCGTGTCCCAGAGATGTTTATAATCCGTGGCATATATGCTGAACCTGAACGTTCACAGATTCACCAAAAAAAAAAAAAGTTCCTCTTTTAATTTAAGAACACTTCATCGGCTTTTCGGAAGCTGGCGAAAACAAAGTACCCAAGAGAGACATGGATTTTTTTTGGGAAACTAATCGCTCGAGTCAATCCGGGTAGAGTATGTGGAATCAATACCCAAACCAGAGAGATGCTCATTCGTTTTCATTAATAATAGATTACCAGTTTTATCTTTTTACCCCTTCACTGGTGCACTTAGCGGAAATGTGTCTGATGATCCGATGCTCTCGGCCGCCGTCCTTTCAGTCGAACGCTTCCATTAATGTAATTCTTCCCCATTTCCAAGGTTTTGCTTCCAATTAACGTCACATTATCTTGCCTAATCAGCTCAATAACAATATTTTTCTCAATTCCGTGGCACATTATCAACTTGTTAAATGGATCCAGCTTATTATTGGTATTAAAATCCCGGAGGGAAAAAGTGTCGTGTTACTGCTCTGGGAGCAGTAATGGTGCTTTTCTTGATTTATTTTTTTTTTTTCCTCACATTATCTCGGGTCCATTATGTGAGCATAAACAGAGGGAGAGAGAACGAATAAACAGGCTGATAAATGCACAAAAAAGAGAAACGCTTCTCTCTAAGTGATCTCTGAGAAAGGCGGCTGTTGAGCATGTTGCTTTCCGGGTTTGGTTGAATTATTTAACAGAATGGCGCAGGACATAAACTCGGAATGCAATTACGCATTTCCACTGTGCCCACTGTGAAGAGCATTACAGTAATAACCTCCAGGATTTCCGCTCAACTGGTGAAAGAGCGAGATATATCATCATGGCAGACTTTTTTTTTCTTTTTTTTTTTTGCCTTTTTTATCACCTGGATTGGTAATAAACTTTACATTGATGGGACGTCAGGTTATGGTTTTTCGACTCAACAGTGCGAAGATAGCAAATCGTCCATGACTTGAGCAATTTCCGGTATACCGTTAAGACAAATTATGCAAGGACGTCTGTCTTGTAACCGTGGACAGATCTGAAGGAGCATCAGGTAGCCCTGCAACAGATCGACGGCCTTCGTTCCGCCTTCCTGTATTACACCCGAAGTGATTACGGTAGCCTCAGGCATGCCTGTTCACCATCCACAGCACGGACACAAATCAAGAGTAAATACCGTTACTCTCGCTGATGGGAGTGAACACATCCCTCACCCAGCCATCCACCCAGCAGAAAATCACTTACCGAAAGCATTAGCTCGATGTTAGCTCATGCATCTTTGAAGAGTCTGATGAAGAAAAAAAAACGTGCTTCCTGCTAATCGAGGTAAGGAGTATCATATGACCCGTGCAGTGGGAGGTTTAGCGTTACTTCAGCCTTTAAACCGGTGCCCGTGGTGGGCTTTTCAAAGACGTGAATCATCATCTTTGGTTTCCAACCTCGACTTGATATCAGATCAAAGAAGGAGAGAGGGAGAATCATGGGGGAAAAGCGCTATTACCTCATTATTTCAGCTCTGGTGACAAAACAAGGGAGAGATTCAGCCTGTTAAAAATGAGGAATACGCCCTGGCATCGCGACTGGGTGCCGTCCAGGTTTGTACTCAATATCGTAAGGGTTCAGTTACGCTGAACAAAACTTTTAACAGCCTACGAGTCACGCTCGAGTTTAAGGCCGAATCCCTCAAGTCACGCAGAGGAAAAAAATCAATCTATACGTTGCCTCGATGTATCATCTCAATGTTTGTGTGATTTCCCATATGACTGCTGGATCAGTTCACTGTACATAAAAACGCCTTAAAAAATTGGCCATAGTTCAGTTATTCAGCAGCTCTGATGCTTTGAAGTTTCTCTGTAACGTACGTGTGATGAGCTGTTTTTTTTTTTTTTTTTTGCCGTATTAACTTCGAGAGATGAAAAAGAGCGGCTGGTGAGGGAACGAGCGACTGTTTATAGCTGCTATAACGTAAGCGAGAAGAAGAACCAACATGTTAAATGTAACTACAAATGGATAAAACATTTTTAAAAATTTATAATCATTGGCAGATTGCTAAAACACTTTTGGCACGTAACGAAATTATAACTAACTGATAAGTAATTAACACAAACCAACATAGTCGAGTATGTTTCTGATGTAATTTACGTCGTCTACGTGAGTGTTTGCAGTTTATTAATCAGTAGTGCTACAATTTCGATAGCTGCTAAGCGTACTCGGCTCACCGTACATACACACTGATCCCTACGTATTCCGCTAAAACACTAAAATAGCTAGCTTGTTCACCTCTTGTGTTTGTGGGAACAGATGTTTTACACAACTCTGGTTAAAACGATTGTTTGTTTTGCTGCAAGGAAGCGTTTTTAAACGTTCGGGTTAGCTGGAATGGTAGCTGGAGGGGTTGTTATTGTAAACCTAGCATGAATGTTAGTAACAGCAATTGTGGATGTGTAACGGAACATTTAAATCCCTTACGTGAAGAAACATTTTATTCGTAAACAGTAGCATCTTTTGTAAACAGCTGTAAAAAAAAAAAAATGTAAAAAAAAAAAGGCATCTTCTTGAACGAGTTGAAACACTTCGTTCCTTTCTTTCGCTCATGAATGTTCTTTTTCTCGGCGCTGGTGCTGAAAAGTTCACGCGAACGGCCAGCCTGGACGAGGTCAGAGGTCACCATAGAGGACGGCATTGTGTGTAAGCAGATTAGCACCGTTTGGTGCGGGTGTGTTTTCATCATTGCTAGGTGATCCTTTAAAGAGCTCCTTCTTGCGTGAGAACTTCTCTGATCCGTTCATCCGTCCTTTCAACGGGTTTTCCATCCATACGTTAATGTGAAGCATGTGCTTTAAAGAGCTTAACGAGCCTGAATCTTTGAGGGTCGCTAATTAGGCTTAAATACAAAACAGCATGTAGGGGGGGTGGGGGTGGGGGGTAATGGGGGCTTGGTGGGCATTTGGGGGTTGGATGGCTGGTGCGTACATACATGTGGAGTGAAAGGCATGCTGGGAGAATCACGCCGGAGCTGCGGAGGCATGGTGTGAATGGTGATACAGATAAAAGCCACTTTTATGAGGAGCTGCTGTGCCGATCATACCCGCTTCCTGGGGAACTAACGCGTAAATGTCATTTAAATGTCAGCCTGACCAGCGGTTCGGAGGGTCAGGGGGTTTTTAGTTGGTACACTCCGGATCTGAAAGAATGGATCCACACAGGCAGCGTTAGCTTCGTCTGTACTCACGGCTTCCCAGTGAACCTGATGTCCTACAGCAAGGTCAAGCCTCTGTATCAGCTACACTGATGATTTAACACACGTCATCCGCCTGCTAGTCACCAGCACGCCGCTCTTCATGCAGGCACTACGTTATGTTAACTAGCTATCGATTCTGTTCCCTTTGCCGCGATCTTTTATGAGCAGATACATAAAAGCAGAAGGGCACGGCCGTTTTTCTCAGCTACGACGTCATGTGGTTTGGGTCGACTATCGAGAGCTGGGTTATTTTCTTCTTCTACAGATGACATGAAATATCTCGTAAACGTGTATTTGTTTATATACAGTCGATACTCTTAACAGTCGAAAATCAGATCCTGGCTTATGCTGATTTACAGTCTGATTATAGGGGCGTAATGATACGATGATTTAGATCGATACGCTGATTCAGAACGCAGCGATTGAAGTGAATTAATGCAACAGTCGTAAGTCATTTATTATCGAAAACAAACGACAAACAAATTGTGTGTGAAATATAATTGATAGTTTTAAACAGATGTGTAAATGACGTGACAGGCTTAGCAAGCTGAATTGTTTGCAGCTCTAATACTTAACAAAAGTTCTTTGCTACATCAGTATGTGGTGCTGTTCTAGTAAAATAATCAACGACGGAGTGGTGTGATGAAGCGGAGTCACTGTTACCACCAGCCAGAAGTCGATTATTTTCCTATAACGTCACATCCCGAAGGGTTTTACTCCTTTTTTTTTGCCAACGATTACAAATTTATAGTGATGGAAAAATGATGCATCATACTTTTTATCCATTTATAGTTACATTTAATGTCACTTATGTTATAGCAGCTGTAAACAGTCGTTTACTCACCAGCCTCTCTCTCTCTCTCTCTCTTTTTTAATTTATTCGGTATCCTTCCCGTAAAGTTAATAAGATGAAAAAAATGCAGCTTGTTACTGAGAAATGGCAAAACGCGTAAACTCCTCTGTCCTGAAGATGCCGGAAAAATGTAAAGTTATAGCGTTACGTCTGACACTGGAGACTCCTTCAGTAAATAAAAGTATCCTTACAGAAAACTTCACAATTTTTAAAAAGAAATCTGTTAATGCCGTATAAGTCCCTTGATGATTAAAACGTCATTGAAAATCCTGATTTGAATAATAAACATAAGTGAAAAACATTGATGAAGGAAATCAGTTTTGGAGCCTACACACGTGAACTGTACACACGTGAACTGTACACACGTGATCTGTACACACGTGAACTGTACACACGTGATCTGTACACACGTGAACTGTACACACGTGAACTGTACACACGTGAACTGTACACACGTGATCTGAACAAACGTGATCTGTACACATGTGATCTGTGTACATGTGATCTGTACACACGTGATCTGTACACACGTGATCTGTGCACACGTGATCTGTGCACACGGGATCTGTACACACGGGATCTGTACACACGGGATCTGTGTACACGGGATCTGTACACACGTGATCTGTACAAACGTGATCTGTACAAACGTGATCTGTGTACACGTGATCTGTACGCACGTGATCTGTACACACGTGATCTGTACTGTACCCATTATGTAAATATACAGTAGCTTCTGACATTTTAAAGATGTCAGAATTTGAGGAACGATTCTTTTTATATTTAATTTAATGAGAAATTCATTTTAAAAAGGAACTAAAAAGGGGAAATGTTTATAGGAGAACAGCTTCCTCTTTAGAATTCTCATAATATTATTATTATTATTATTATTATTATTATTATTAGAGACTAGTGTTCATTTTGGTGTTTTGTTTTATTTGTATTTCATTAAAAAATTTTTTTTATTGTTTTATTTAATTTATTTTACTCTATTTTTATACGTATTTCATTTCATTTCTCATCTCGTGCTTACTTTTGTACTTTATTTTTCTACTTCACCTTTTTTTATATTTTATTTTATCCTGTCCGTTCTTTTACACGATTTATTTACAATCTCTTTTTATATATAACATTTTAATTTAATGTATGAACATTGCTCTACAAATAAAGTTTATTTGCATCGAGTTCCTAAACAAAGGTCGTGATAAAAAATATAATAAATAAAATTTAAAAAAAAAAGCAAAATGTACAGAGTGGCTATATGCTGTGTAAATACTGCAAATGAATAGATTAAATAATAAATAAAAAATAAATAAAGAAATAAATAAAAACCCAGAGAATTCATGTAATATTCTGCCGGGAAAAATGTTGTGGCTGTAAAAGAATTATTATAATTTATTGTAATTTGCCTGTTATTATTATAATTAATATTAATTACATTTTATTAACTTATTTTTTTGGTTTATTTTTTTTAAAAAAAGAAGACGTTGACGAGAATAAATAGTTAAATAGAAAGAATTCTAACAAGTTATTCAGGTTTAGATGATGTTAATTAACCACTTTCACTAAATGTGTGTGTGTGTGTGTGTGTGTGTGTGTGTGTGTGTGTGTGTGTGTGTGTAAAAAACTCTTTTAATTACTAAAATTATTTTTAGGTGTAACATTATTTATGTTCAGTCATAATTACATCAATTATGACAATTATGTGTGAGTGATTATGGTTTTAACTTGATAAGTTCACTTGATATCTTGATGAGAACCAGATGTCCCCACAAGGACAGGAATACCTGAGAGTAGCTCTGAGACATCTGTCTGGTCCCCACAAGGAAAACAGCAGTTATTCAAGTTATTTACAAAAAAACGGCAGCTTTTATTGATTACTGATGAAACTGAAACGGCCCAAAAGTTTGCCTTTTACTTACTGAGGTTAAGGTTACGGTTAGATTCAAGTGTAGCTTAGTGTTAATGATCTGTGATAATAATTATATCAGTGGAAGGTCCTAACAAGGGTGTGTGTGTGTGTGTGTGTGTGTGTGTGTGTGTGTGTGTGTGTGTGTGTGTGTGTGTAAAATTTCTTTTAATCAGTAGAATTAGGATTAGGTGTAGTATTGTAATAATTACGTAAGTGAAAGTATCTCATACACTGTACGTGTGTGTGTGTACGTGTTTGTGTGTGTGTGTGTGTGTGTATACATGTGTGTGAGTGTGTGTGTGTGTGTGTGTGAGAGACTTCGGCGTAGCATTATATAGCTGCAGTAATAATTGCGTCAGTGAAAGTCCATAATAAAGATAGTAAAACCTACGTGTGTGTCTTGCCTCACCCGGACAGGCGGCATTGTGAAACTTGTTTTTTGTGTGTGTGTGTGTGTGTGTGTGTGTGTGTGTGCGCGTGTGTGTGTGTGTGTGCAAACAGACGTGTTGTAGCTCGATCTGGACCAAAACATGTGGAAAAGAAAACCTGTTTAGCTGCTACACACACAAACACACAGACACACACACACACACACACACACGGTTTGTTTTCCTCGAGTTGAACTCTTTAAAATGTCAATCCACTAAACATAGAGATGATTTAGTTAATAAAATGTTTATAAATGTGTAATAAAGAACTCGTAGCTTGCGTAGAATTCTCCGACGAAAAACAAAGTCTCGTCTAACGAGTGACAGACGAAACAACTCGAGAGACGTTCGTTCATTTTCTAATTTTCTATGTACGCGCGTGACGTACGCGGGTTTTTCTCAATTCTATGCAAATCAGGTACGATGCTGTCAATCAAGTTAGGAAGGAAGTAGCTAGTAAAATTAGCTAGTTTTTCTAATCTAATCTGAGAGCCAAGCTAGCTAACACGTAAATCACACAACTTCTAGTTAGCTTTAGAAGTTTAGAACTGCTGTTGTTTCTTATTGAAACTATTAAAATAAAATGCTAGACAAGCCACGCCCCCAAGAGGCAAACTACAAACGACAGGAGCGCATGAACGTACGTTTAACCGTTAACGTTCATCGTGTCTCCAGAGTAACTGATCTTTCAATTGTGTATTTTATAAACATTGTACATATTAATAAATTTCTCTCTCTCTCTGTATATCTCTCTTTCTAAATCTATCTCTCTCTCTATCTCTGTCTGACTTTCTCTCTTTTTCTCTCTCTCTACCTATCTGTATCTATCTCTCTATCTCTGTCTGTTTCTCTTTCTGTCTCTCTCTTTCTGTCTCTCTCTCTCTCTCTCTTTTCCTTTTCCAGGTTTGCCGAGTTTCATCAAGACTCCGGAGGACCAGACGGGGATTTCGGGTGGCGTGGCGTCTTTCGTGTGCCAGGCGGTCGGCGAACCCAAACCTCGTATCACGTGGATGAAAAAAGGGAAGAAAGTCAGCTCTCAGCGCTTTGAGGTGAGAGTCGTAACGTAACTGTAAACGGATAAAAAGTATGAAATCCTGTGTATTAATTGTAACTGTTGGCAGGTTGCTGTAGTATAAGGGGAATAAAACACTTCAGCATGTGCATCTATAGGTAAATAATCAACTTCATTGGTGGTAACAGTAACGATGCTGGGGAAAATACTCGTCTCTGATTGGCTGGCAGGACTCTGTACAGCTATTGGCTATTTGTATTATATAACTATAAGTTTTAAAAAAAGTAACAACAAGGATTTATGCTTTATTTTTACGCTACAATCCGTAGATGTTAAAGAAAAGGAGAATATCAGTGTGACGATCGTTGTGTCGTAACCATAGCAACAAGCGTATAATGGTAGCATACTGATAGCTGGAACAGACTAAAAAAGTTCGCTAAATAAAACAAAAAAAAAAAAAACTTTATTGAAATAAGTTGTTTATAAGCGGCCGGTGCTATAGACGAGAAGATCTTTGAAAAGATGTCGATTATCTTTAAACTCGTGTTACATTTTGAGATGAAGAAGAGAGTAAAAATCTGAATAACCAAAAAAATAAATAAATAAATAAATAAATAAATAAAAACGGAGGAAAAAAATCTAATTTACGACACGCAAAATAGAATCCATAACCTTCCTAGCGGATTATCTTTCCTCACTCTGACTTCTTTCCTGTTTACAAGTCTCTTCTCCTTCTTGTTCGCTTTCTTATCTGCTGAAGTGTGTGTGTGTGTGTGTGTGTGTGTGTGTGTGTGTGGGTCAGCAGGGAGGCCTGTTATGACCCAGCGTGTGGGAGAATGTAGCTTAGAGTGGGGAAAAGAATGACAAGTAATCTTCCAAAAGAGAAATACGCAGGATAACCTCCTTCTACCTCATTCTCTCTCTCTCTCTCTCTCTCTGTCTCTCTCTCTCTCTCTCTCTCACACACACACACACACACACGTATATGACACAAGAGTTCACACATATACCAACCCCAGCGCCGCTGTATTCTGGATTGCGATTGGTCAGAAGGTGTTGATTCGTTTTCTAGTAATAACAGCAGCAGCTCTGCCAGTAGTGCAGCTGCAAACCACAGCTTCGTATCACGTTCCAGTACGTCATCGTTTCTATAGCAACAGCGGACGCTCCACTAATAATAAACAGATTAAAAAAATTATGGTGACGTTTTCTGTGAGGAGACGTTTATTTAATTAACATTTACAGAAGGAGTCTCCGGTTGTCCAGCTGTTTGGCGTTTTGAAAAAGTCAGAGGTAAAGCTGTGCTTTTCTTCACTGCCAAAAACATTTATAAAGGCGATGATGAATCTATAAAACGTAAAACAAACAAACAAACAAACAAACAATACAGCCATAAGTCTAAAGCTAATAACAAAGGCGTCATACGTGCGCGCGTAGGCTGTGTTTACCTTCGTGTTTCATTTCATTATCGGTTCTCGCGCACGTGTGCGGTGTTTAAACGACGACTCGGGTCACGCTGTTTTTCTTCCCTCCGTCTCTCCGTCTCTCAGGTGATCGAGTTTGACGATGGCTCGGGCTCCGTCCTGCGCATCCAGCCCCTGCGCACGCACCGAGACGAGGCCATTTACGAGTGTACGGCCGCCAACAGCGCCGGAGAAATCAACACCAGCGCCAAGCTCACCGTGCTGGAAGGTAGGACGCGTTTCACTCTTCCTACTAAACGTAAGAGTCAGCGTGGAAAATTACTGATAGAATTGATTTCTTGTTTATTTCCGTTCCTCCATTGTGTTTATTTTCTGATTTCGCTGTTATCTCGTGCATTTCGAGTGATTACGTGAAGCATTAACTCGTTACCTCATATTAACCTTTGAGATGAAGAAAAGAAAAACAAAAAAAAGGAGAAAATCTAACTTACGACACGCAAAATAGAATCCGTAACCTTCCTATAGTGAAGATTTCTTATTAGCAAGACGTGAAAGCATGCGGTGTTCAAAACTCAGCACTGTAATTAAACAACACTGTAATTTTGGACACAGCTGGATTGTGTAGCTCGTTAAATTCTTCTTTTCTTTTCTTCCTTTGATTCCTTTTTGAATTCCCTCCACATACCAGTGGGTGTGGTCAGGGGTGTGGTTATGTAAATCACGTTACTCTGATACTCAGGTTGCTTGTTATATATTCGTCAGTGCTGTTGAATTCTGGATTCTGATTGGTCAGAATGTGTTTCGTAAATACACTCGTGTATCAGCAGTTGCAGCGGCGTAATGCGTAAAAAATCGTGCAGCTGCAGGTCAAGAGCTTCGGTTATTGTTCACATCAGACATCAGCTCGTGGGGGGAAAATCTCAGTGATCTCATTATTTCAGAAGATGCTGATCTCCTCGAGTTTACACGCGCAACAGTCTCTAGTGTTTTACGAAAAACGAAAGTGGTGCCAAAAAAACAAAAAGACGTCCAGCGGCAGTTCTGGAAAAAGACTGTGCTGCTTCAGTGTCCACTGTAGTTTCCTGTTTTTTTTAATAAGCTTTGGCTTGTTGTGCTTTCTGAAATGCTTTTCTGCTCATCACGGCTGTAAAGAGTGGTTATTTGAGCTTGAACCAGTCTCGCCATTGCCCTCTCATCAACAAGGTGTTTTCACTGTATATTTATAAGCTTTGTATGTAAAAGTTAAAAAAGATTAGCGTAAATCTGCATGATGGATTGACGCAGTGAGCGCGTGCTCAGACGCCTCCAGCGCAATCCTGTGCTAATCTTATTCTCGTCTCCCGGGACGATTAGCGTAAACCTGCGAATACGTAACGCGTTAATTATATTCCGGATGGTTTTACAGCGAGGGAGAGCAGAAATGTTGGACTTCTGCGATCGAGCTGAGCGAGAAAACCCCCCTCAGGACACGGCGACACAAGAACACAAGCGACACAAGACAACGAAGTCTATTTACAGCACGCTGATTTGGACCTCGGCGATATTTCACGCTCGCAGCGGCACAAAGGAGAAGTTGATTGATGATCGCGTACTGTAACGACGTGTCCGTTTCGTCCCGCCGCGCGAGCTCTTAGGACGCTTAAAGCTTCACGTGGACCACATGGCGCGCGAGAGCAGCAGCACGACGCTTCCTTTTCTCGCCACCACTGTTTTGTTTTGTTCTGTTGATCATTTCTCGGTGGAAATCTGCACCTCTGAACCTGTTATACTTTGAGGAAGCTGTGTATTAGCGGAGGTCAGAGATCTCGTGTTTAAATCGCTCAGGGGCCAATTACTGCGCGAGCGTTTTCATTTAGACGGGGAAGATGTGTCCAGAAACTATGTCCGTAATAACAAATGAAAATATGTCGCAAAATAATGAAAAGTTTCATTATTTAAAAAAAAAAAAAAGGAGTTGGTGTTAGCATTGGTACATTTTTATGATGGTAAGAGTTCAACTTTTTTATGTTATTTATTTATTTATTTATTACATTTAGCCTCAGATTAACATTTCTGAGCTTCGATCTATGACTCTTATACCAGACAGAGTTGAGTGCAAAAGTTTGTCCCCCTCCCAACCCCTTCTTAGAGCCTTGGATTAAATCGCAAAACAATGGCAAGGTCGTGTAATGATAATATCCTTATTAAAAATCTGTTTTAGAGAATTGTCTAGCAAGCTCAAAAAAAAAAAAAGAAATCAGAAATGGAAAAGAACACAAATTAAAAAATGTGAATATGGGAAAAAATATATATATATGAAATATAAATATCTGTTATCTAATCCTAATTTGAATTTCTTAACGGTTTCTTCATTTTGAAGCAAAAGCGTGTGATTTGTTTTTTTTTTTACACCATATATTCCTGTAAGCTGTAAGGCAGCATTGAGGTTTATTATGCTGATGCCTGGGTCCAGCAGCGCACTTGACAACCCAAGTGTCAGGAAATAGAAATGCAGCAACTGGAGCGACCATCTCTCTCAGCAAGTCTGCTGCTTGACTGTGAGTCACTGCGACCGTCTTTCTGAAAGCTTCTCAAACCCGTTCTGCTGTCGAATCAGCGTCGGCGTCATCACCCCGACGCCGGTTAAAGCTCCCAGCAGGTTCCGGGGGAAACATTACGCTTAATTCAGTTTCTGATGGCGTCAGAGACAGGCCTCTGCTCTTGAACCCGTGACATTGTGCGTAGGCGAGTGTTTAAAAAAAAAAAAAAAAAAACGCTGCCTCGCTTGTGTAATGATCGCCCTCCGCTCACCACAGGACCTCTGCATGCATCTCCACGCTATTAGACCAGCGACACATTGAGCTTTGAGTCGAATGTGATGGTGATTAGGGGTAAAATTTGACTCTACCTGTGACATTCGATGACAGAAGCTGAAAGGAGAGGTGTTCTGACCAGAGACGATCTAATTTTATGCTTGTCGCTGCAGCACAGCACCGCACAAAGCGCCTCTTTGATCACTCCGGAGCTCCACGACGGCATTTGCTCCTGGTGAAACTCACAAGCAGCACAGACGCGCAAAAAAAAAAATAATCGAAAAATGGAGCAGTTCTCACGCTGAGAGAATTTCTCTGATGTTACATCCAGCGTTCCTTCTCATCTTCTTCCTCCAACCTCCAAACCTTCAACTTCCGAACGTGTTTCGTCGGAAGTGATTCCTTTTCTCCTGTATCGACTCGGACTTGCACGGACACCACCTGTTGCTTGATAATAAATGGCTAAAATGGTAATCCTGATTATTTTGCTCAGTCTTTGTGATTATTTATCTCAGTTAGGTGAAAAATTGGGTTTTGTTGCACTTTACAGTGTCGACGTGTTTACAGTAACTGAATAAATAGCATGAACCCTGTAATTCTTCCAATGTTTAAAATCTAAATAATTAAAATACCTGAAATCCTGAAATACAGTTCAGGATTTGAAAGAAATTATATTTGCTTGTCTTTTGAAAAAGAGACCAGACTATTTCTGTGATTTAATGCACCAGATTTAATAATTGGTGGATTCTGATTGGTCAGAAGGTGTTGATTACTGTTATAACACGTTCTACAATAACAGCTCTTTCACAAGGACTTGTGCATGATACGCTCCACATAAACAGATTTTAAAAAGTGTTTAAGGGATGATAATCGTTATTTAACATTTATGGAAGGAGTCTCCAGTGTCAGCGCTTTGTACGACAGAGAAAAAGAGAGGCTGGTGAGGGGGAACAACAGTTTATAGCTGCTGTAACGTAAGCGAGAAACAGGAACTAACTACAGACCAGTGAAACAGACAATGTGAGGTTGTTTAATAAATAAATAAACGTTTTTTTTTTATGTTGGCAAATTGCTGTGGTGTAAGAGGAATAAAATAATTCAGGATGTAGTGCTATTGTAAAAATAACAGCACACATCAACAGTATCTAAGAAACCAACCTGAATTAAGTTTAGCTAAACTCACCAATTTCACAGTCAGTCCTATTTTCCATATTTTAATGATTTTGATATCAGCCTGTAAGTTTTATTTATATATGGTGTATTATAGTATTGGATTGTCAACTCAAATCAAAATTTCTGGAGAACTGAACCGTTTTTAGAGATATTGTCATCCCTGACGAGTCAAACGGCCGGCCTCGAGACAAAAATCTTAATTACAGTTAAAATCAATTGTGCATTCTGAAGGTTTATGCGAGACTTAATATCTAACGAGGAGAATGTTGACCGTGACCGCCTCAGTGCCCCTGCAGTGATATCTGATGACTGAATTTAGTCCTTGCTTCATTATTTTTCCCCGCAGCCTTGATTGTTACTTGATATGAAAACTCAGTATCGGAATTTCTAGTCCCGACGTTGTCACGGCTACAAACTCCCCTCCTGTGGTGGATGAGTGAGTCTGTCTCATCACCTGGGCAGACAAAAAAAAAAAAAAACCACAACAGTCTCGCTTTTCTTTCACGGGCTTCCCAGAGTTCCCTGAGGGAGTTTGCATGAGCGATCGATCTGTGGAAATTTCCTGCCATTACTCGCCATTCCGGTTTGTTATTCCGTCGTGGAGTTTCGTGCTCATGAGACTGTGACTAACATCTGAATCCTCTGTCTGTCAATGTGACACACGGCTCAGTGGCGTAATTGATACACATTACACAGAGACTGTAATTTTCGAAGATTTCAGCCTGTGCTGAGTGTCAGTAAAACAAATTACAAAGCACGGGATTACAAGAGCGCGATATGTATTCTCCATACATTATAGCCTTTTGGTTGACTCGGAGGCAACGAGCGACCGCAACATAATACGAGTCATAAATATTTCAGGAAGCAGTGGGTAAGTACAACAGCTCCGCTTTGTAAATGGTGCTCGAATCACACATTAAGCCTGAGAATAATGAACAGACATTACACTTTCATTCCGCTCCTAACAAGGCTTTTGTATATATTCCCGTCACTTCCCTTTAAATGACAATGCTCAACGTGCTTATTGAACAAATGAGCTCGAGAGCCCTTTCCGCTGGAAGCTACCGTGCGTCCCTGCATTCATTTTCTCACGCGATAAACAAATCAGTTCACCACCCTTCTACAGGTGTGGTCTCCAACCGCCTCCACGTCTCCAGCCAACGGTGTGTGTCACAAGTTTAATTTCTCCCACCATCTGCTGGCTCGGAGCCCGGTGCCGTAGATCATCAGCGTTTTGACAGATACAAACTGCGTCTGTCGAGAGAGGCCTCTCCCAAGGACTCGTGCAATATGGCTGGGTGGAATCACAGTCTGTACTCGCTGTCTGAACCGCTCTCATTTTCAAGGACTTTGGAGAAAGATTATAAACACTGGAGTTGGACCAAAAAAAGAGGGATAGGTTTGGATGAAGATCAAACGTAATTACCCCTGTGGTAATTATTTCAACAATGGGGATTGGAGACTCAAATCCTTTCCGGTTTTGAGCGTTAATTGTTGGAAGGCAAGAGGGTATGACATGACTGCTAAAGTTTCCAGTCATCCAGGGCGTTTCAGAATGGCAACAATGCAAGATCTGACATTGATTTGTTTACATATTTGACAGACGCTTTTATCCCAAGCGGCTGAAGGTTAAGGCCCTTGCCGCTGGACCCTTGGATTCAAACTCATAACCGATTCGCAGTCCAGAGCCTTAACAGCTAAGCCAGTGAGCACAACGTTTATTTTAATCACCTGCAGGGACTTGACCAAGCTAACCAATTAAAAAAAGTAGTCTGACAGGGTAGTGGTGCTGGTACCATCAACCTTCAAGTCAGGTTTGGGATTTCCCCATCAGGGCACACCGGTAACACTTTCCCTTCACTTGCTTCCAGATTTAAAACAGTGATAATTTCCAACACTAATAATACTGCTCAAAGATTCGCCAGAGTCTCTCACAGTCTGGGATTCACAGTCAGAGCTGTAACCACTGAGGAATTATTACACTTCGATAAGTGTTAAAGATCAACGATGGGGTTCGAAGACACCAGTCTACTCATGGTCTCAGATTCTGAAACTACCTGTTTTTAGAGTACATTATACCAAAGAGACGCTGAGTTCTGCATTCTGATTGGTCAGAAGGTGTTGATTAATTTTCTATAACAGCAGCTCTGGCAGTAATGCAGCTGCAAATCACGGGTTAATATTTATATTAATGCGCTCGTTCTAATACGCTGTCGTTTCTATAGCAACAGCTCATTCACAGGGACGTGTACAGCAGACGTTCCACATAATTTTAAAACAATGTAGATATGATATAAGTTTTCTGTAATTAGATGTTTATTTAACATTTATGGATGGAGTCTCCGGAGTCAGAACTGTAAGACTATCAGTAGTCTTTCTGTTAATAGTCACATTTAATGTTGCAGAACGTCCGTGAAACACGTTATCACTTCTGTTAGAGCAGCTATAAACAGTCGTTCTTTCACTAGCCTGTCTTTTCTTCCTCTCTTGAAGTAAGACAAAAATGCAATCTTGTCATTTTTGTTACTGAGAAACTGCAAAGAAGCGTAAAAAACTCCTCTGTCCTGAAGATTTCAGACACTGGAGACTCCTTCCATACATGTTAAATAAATGTCTCCTTTCAGAAATGACATAGCGTTAGGGACTAAATTATACATGTTAACTGTAGAGTTTAATATTTTAAAATTTCATATTAAATATTATCTTTCATTAGAGATAATAAATGGCCGTCAGCCTTGTTAAAACGTTGAAGGCTGTGCACATGAGTGAAGGCTGTCAGAAGCAGGCCGTGAGTTAATTTGCGCTGGGAGACTGTAAAATCATTTATAAAGGTCAGAATGCACAACACAACAGAAGGAAAACGTGCGGGAATTGCGCGGAGCTGTTTGGTTTAATCGCTCTAGACGGAGGCTGCTTTAATGTGTCTGCGGAAAGGTGATGAGAATCGAGACACATGGCAGCCTGTGTTAATTAAATCCCTCTCGCCCCGGTTTGGGTGACAGGTCTTACTTATGCTTTCACTCTGAGAGAAATGAACAACCCACAGATCAAACAAATCCATCTCTGCAGCGAGGCAGCTACCATTTAAGGCTTGATAAAAAAGAGCAGAAAAGCACGGGCTAATCAAACTGGCGTCGCTATCGTCTAACAGCAAACAAACTTCACAGCAATAAATCAACAGAATTTAAAAAGTAAACAGATTGAGCCTTTCTGCTCTAATTTGCAAAAGCACGAAAATAAAAAGACAGTCGAAATCTTTTCAATCCCCCAAAATCCCACAGAGCATTGATTTCACTCATTATGTCTAATTAACACTCCTGTTCCACCGTGACTCCGGAGTAATCAGCTCGTTTGGAGACGCGACGGGTGTGGCCTTCCTCAATTATCACATCCAGAAAGCACAGACAGAAAAGCTTTGTGCACATTACGTGATTTTAGCCACAATTTTCGGCGACTCCTCGCTGCGTGCCCCTGCTGCGACCGCACGTGAACGTGAACAGTGACGCTATTTTCTCAGTCTGAGTAATTGTCTAAGCCCCGGCATTTTCAGAAATGTTTGGTTTTCTGAATTGTTCGTGTGAACCCCTCTGCAGCTAGTTGGCAGTACAGCGATGAGAAACAGCCAGCGAGGGTCCGAGAGGAAATCAAATCTCCTGTCACGCGCAGCAGATCCCTGAATCCAGTTTATCATTCGTGGGGGCGAATTGTACGTACAATAACAACGCACCTGTAAGAATTATTTGCCACTTCAAACCCAAATGTCATGTCAAACGTCATGAACAACAAAAATAAAAAACAAAATCGAAGCTCACAGCATAAAAACAACTCCTTATTTCTTCGCACTGTACCTCCAGTTCTCTTTGCGGAACAGTCGATCCTCACTGCCTGCATCTCCCAAACCGATCCTTCCTCCAGATTTTTTCTGCTATTTCTCTTTTCACTTGTTTTCGTGCTTTGTTACAAGTCTCACGATGGACCACCGCAGCATTTATTTTCATGACAAAGGAAGATGTGTGTGTTGTGAGTGTTTAGGCAGAGATCTCTCCAGGTGAAAGATGGTGTAGAGTGTGTGTTCCTGGTCCACAAAACAGATTGCAATCGATAGAGGTGGTTTTATGTTAGCGGGTAAGCGATTCTAAGGCTTTGAAAGTTGTGTAGTGTGCACTTGGGGTGTAAAGTAAGGATTAAAACACTTCTGGATGTGATGTTATAGGAAAATAATCAAAAACAGGCTGGCGTGATAATGCGGAAGACACGGTTACCACCTTCAAGTGTTTTAATCCCCTTTTAAAGCAATTTTACTATATTTTACTATATTTATTAATCACAGAATGACATGTTGTGTCGTTCTTAATTTTTTTTAAAAATCGTTGTCGTGTTGCTGTAGTATAAGAGGAAGGAAACACTTAACTTCCGAGGTGGTAACAGTGGTAACACCGCCTCATCACACCGCTCCATCGTTGATTCATTTCCAATAACAACACATTTGCATGTGCACTGTACAGTGATATGATGAAAACTCCAGCTGTACAAGCCCTGAGTTTTTGAACTGATTGAATTAAGTATTAATTTTATTAAATTTCTTTTTGCACATGCAAGTCAGATATCATGTTAAACGTTTCAAAAAATGCTGTATTATTATCGTACTGTGCTTAAAATACCATCTGTACATTTGTAGATGATCTCACTTTGTCCATTATGGCTAGCAGAACTGTTATGTTGTTTACAAGCGCACCCTTCAGCGGCCGTAACGTCTCTCGTGCTCTGGCGGTTCCGTACGATCGTCCGCGGCGGAGTAAATAAAGGCCGTGTTCCTGTGACAGAGCCGTACATCACGCCGGAGAGACGGGGAAGTTGGAGGGCGGATATGAAAGAGAGATAGCGCGCGAGAGGTGAGGGAGAACAGACACCGCCGGCCGGTATTGATTAAGTGCCTGTCGGCTGGGGGGACTGAAGCTGAATATTTTGCCCAGCGAGAAAAAGTGTATTATTTTAAAGGTCACGGCTTGCATTACACCTCTTTCCTCCACAGCCGAGTCGGATAAACAGCATGTCGCTGGAACGCAGCCAAGAACAAGCGCACCCCCTCCGTCAGGCTCTCCGCTCGTACGTTTTTATTTACTCTTTACCGAGCCGTGATGATGGTGATGTGGAAAAAGACCACCAGGCCAAGGAGCCCGAGCAAACAAGCTGAGCAATTTATCCTCCTTTCAGTCTTATCTACACACGCATATTTTATTCAATTAAACCCTCGCGGGTTGGCAGTAATAATTTATAATCCGGTCATTTATTCCCGGGTCTCTTTTGACGAGTCTTAATAATGTCGTGATCGATTTTTATGTGTGGAAATCATTTTCCCTGCATGCATTTGCGTAATGTATTTTTAAGCGTTCGAATGAAATTTCATCGGCTAACACACGAGCGCTAGTGAGCTCCTGTAGCCGTGTCCCGAATCCTATCGTGCAAGTTTTACGATTAGATAATAATCAGAATAAGATGCTTCATTTTTGTCATCGGTGGTATTTTTACGATTCCTGCTCCTTTAAACGACGTTGTTTGAGAATGTCGATTGAAGGCGGCGTGACGGCGACGTGTTGCTCTGCGTTTCGGCCGAAGCGATAAACTTTGCGCGACGAAATGAGCGAAAAAAATGATTGCAGAGAGAAAGCAGGAAATTATTGTTGTTATTTGTGTTATTCGTGTTATTCGTGTTATTTCTTTGTTTTTATTCCGAGTGTGTATTCGGAGTGTGTATTCCGGGTGTGTATTCCAGGTGTGTATTCCGAGAGTGTATTTTGAGCGTGTATTCCAGGAGTGTGTTCCGAGTGTGTGTTCCAAGCGCGTATTCGAGTCTGTATTCCGAGTGTGTATTCTGACTGTGTCTTGTGAGTCTGTATTCCGAGTCTGTATTCCAAGTGTGTAATTTGAGTGTGTATTCCGACTGTGTATTCGGAGTCTGTATTCCGCGTGTGTATTCCGAGTGTGTATTCGGAGTCTGTATTCCGAGTGTGTATTCCAAGCGCGTATTCGAGTCTGTATTCCGAGTCTGTATTCCGAGTGTGTATTCAGAGTCTGTATTCCGAGTGTGTATTCCGAGTCTGTATTCCGACTGTGTATTGTGAGTCTGTATTCCGAGTGTGTATTCCGAGTCTGTATTCCGACTGTGTATTGTGAGTCTGTATTCCGAGTGTGTATTGTGAGTCTGTATTCCGAGTGTGTATTCCGACTGTGTATTCGGAGTCTGTATTCTGAGTGTGTATTCCGAATCTGTATTCCGACTGTGCATTGTGAGTCTGTATTCCGCGTGTGTATTCCGAGTGTGTATTCGGAGTCTGTATTCTGAGTGTGTATTCCGACTGTGTATTGCGAGTCTGTATTCGGAGTCTGTATTCTGAGTGTGTATTCGGAGTCTGTATTCCGAGTGTGTATTCCGAGTGTGTATTCGGAGTCTGTATTCCGAGTGTGTATTCCGAGTGTGTATTCGGAGTCTGTATTCCGAGTGTGTATTC
>CM074936.1:18054598-18071348 GCA_037576815.1 Pangasius larnaudii | reverse complement strand
ACTACTATACTACTATACTATTACACCATTATACTACTATACCACTATACTACTATACTGCTACACTACTATACTACTATACTATTACACCATTATACTACTACACCACTATACTACTATACTGCTACACTACTATACTACTATACTATTACACCATTATACTACTACACCACTATACTACTTTACTGCTACACTACTATACTACTATACTATTACACCATTATACTACTATACCACTATACTACTATACTGCTACACTACTATACTACTATACTATTACACCATTATACTACTACACCACTATACTACTATACTGCTACACTACTATACTACTATACTATTACACCATTATACTACTACACCACTATACTACTTTACTGCTACACTACTATACTGCTACACTACTATACTACTATACTACTATATTTTATACCACTATACTACTGTACTGCTATATTGTTACACTATACTACTATACTGCTACACTGTTATACTACTATACTGTTACATTACTATACTACTATACTACTTTACTACTATACTTTTGTACTCCTATACTGTTATACTACTGTACTTCTATATTGTTACACTATGCTACTATACCTTTACACTGTTATACTACTATACTGTTACATTACTATACTACTATACTACTATACTTTTATACCACTATACTACTATACTGCTATATTTTTACACTATACTACTATACTACTTTACTACTATATTGATACACTACTATACTGCTACACTGCTACACTGTTATACTGTTACATTAATATACTACTATACTGTTATACTACTATACTGTTAGATTACTATACTGCTTTACTACTATATTTTATACCACTATACTACTATACTGCTATATTGTTACACTATACGACTATACTACTTTACTACTATACTTTTATACTGTTACACTGCTACACTGTTATACTACTATACTGTTACATTACTATAATACTATATTGCTTTACTACTATACTATTATACTGTTATAGTTCTATACTTTTATACTTTTATACTGCTACACTGTTATACTGCTACACATACACAGTACATACGCTTATAGAACAGCAAACATATATATATATATATATATATATATATGTGTGTGTGTGTGTGTGAAAAGAAGGAAGAAATCAAAGGAAGGAAGGAAGAAAGAAAGAATGAAAGTGAAGGAGGGAAGCAAAAAAGTAAGAAAACGAAGGAAGCAAGCAAGAAAGAAGGAGGCAATGGACAGAAATCAGTGCAAGGAAGGAAGGAAGAAAGAAATTAAAGAAAGGTAGAAAGAAAGAATGAATGTGCTGACACTGGAGACTCCTTCCGTTAAGAAATGTTAAATAAACTTCTCCTTACAGAAAGTCACGTCGCTTTGAAGTCAAGTCAAGTGTGCAAGTCGCTTTGAATGAGCCGTTGCTATAGAAACGGTAACGTATTAGAGAGAGAGAGAGAGAGAGAGAGAGAGAGCGCATTCATCTAAACCTGTGACCTACAGCTGCACTGCTGTCAGAGCTGCTGTTACAGGAAATGAATCATCACCTCCTGACCAATCAGAATCCAGAATTCAACAGCAGCATGGTGTAAAGCGTTACAATTTAAACACCTTAACATCGATGTGTGTGTGTGTGTGCGTGTGCGTGTGTGTGTGCGTGCGCGTGCGTGTGTGTGTGTGTGTGTGTGTGTGTGTGTGATGTTTCCGTTGTATTTGTCGATTCACACGTTCTTCTCTCATTCTGTGTTTCTCACTTTTGCCTTCATCTATCAATTTAACCTCCATCTCTCCATCTGCTCATAAACTCACCCCTCAGATCCGCGAGAAGGTTGGTCTCCTTTCACTATTAACCCTTTCCTTTCAGATCTCACACACACACACACACACACACACACACTATAATTGTCTATAATCGTGTCTGTCTCTGTTTGTCATGTGTAACATTCTCTCTACTTTATTATTATTATTATTATTATTATTATGGTTGATAATGTAATTATAGAAACATAAAGTATGTGTCAAAAATAAAATTGAATAAAAATAATTAACTTAAAATAATCCTACTATAAAAAATGATCAGTATTTGCATAAATGATTTTAGACATTAATATTTCGAACTTTAAAATCTAACACAGCTGCAGAATTTAAAAATACATAAATATCTTTTACTTCGTGTTTTAATTTATTTTATTTAGTGATTTAATATTTAATGAATATGTTAAATATTAATGTACTTATAAATTATACATTATTTAATTATACATGTATATTTTTGTAATATTTCAATATTTTAAATATAATATTTTAATTAATTAATTAATAATAGTGACTACTGTGTTAATTAGCGATTTAATGGTTAGTGATCATTTTCAATAAACTTTTTTTTATTATGTATTTTTTAGTAACAGCTGGAGAATTTGCATAATGTATTGCTCATTAAAAATAAAAAAAAATTAACTAAATGCATAGCTAATTTTTAAAAAATTATATATTATATATATATATATATATATATATATATATATATATATATATATATATAATTTCTTGCACAAATTGAGGTCACTGCATTAACATTATGCATATTTTATTAAAATTATATACTTTTATTTAAATTATATATATTATGTGTATGTATATATATATAAACTTATATAAAATATTGTAATACTTCTGACACTAATCTAATGCCCTGAAGGTAAAAACCAGCGATAGCTGAAGTTATAAATATATCTATAAATATTTGCATGTTCAGTGTGTGAATAATTAACGCTGTGAACATGAGCATGTGGGTTTATACTGTAACATTAACACTGACACTGTAATGTGTGTATTTGTGACGTGTTTATAGAAATGTGGTGTTTCGGTGTGTGTTTGTTGAGTGTGTACAGTCAGGTCCAGACGTCTGAGTCCACTTCTCATCTAATACACTGTACTTTATTAAAAATAATATTAAATAAAGAAGAGTACGTACTAAAGGCACGGCAGTGTAATCCGTGGATACCGAATTATTATTATTATTATTATTATTATTATTATTATTATTATTATTGATTCCCCAGATTAAGAAGGTACAGCATCACCTAGAGTTAAGAACGAAAGGAAAGTAAGACTATAGAGAAAACTGATAAGAAAGAAAGGAAGGATGAAAGAAGGGTGACTGAAAAAAAAGAAAGAAAATAAAGGGAAAAAATGGAAAAGAAAGAAAAAATGGAAAGAAACAAGAAGAAAGAAAGGAAGAAAGAAATAGGAAACTTGGAAAAGAAAAAGGAAAAATTTGGAAAAGAAGCAAGAAAAGGACAAAAATTGAAAGAGAATGAAAACAGAAAGGAAAGCAAAACTAGAAAGAAATAGAAAGAATGGAAAAAAACAAAGAAGCAGGAAAAATGGAATGAAGAACAAGACAGAAAGAAAGAAAGAAAGAAAGAAAGAAAGAAAGAAAGAAAGAAAGAAAGAAAGAAAGAAAGAAAAAGTAAAGAATGGAAAAGAAGCAAGAAAAGGAAAGAAGTTGAAAGAAAATGGAAATGGAAAGGAAAGCAAAACTAGACAGAAAATTGATCAGGAAGAAAGGAAGAAAGGAAGAAAGAAAGAGAAAGAAATAGGAAATTGGGAAAGAAAGAAAGAAAATGGAAAGGAAAGTAAGAATATAGAGAAAGAAAGGAAGGATGAAAGAAGGGAGACATTGAAAAGAAAATAAAGAAAATAAAGGGAAAATGGAAAAAAGAAAGAAAGAAAAAGAAAGAAAGAAAGAGTAAATAATGGAAAAGAAGCAAGAAAAGGAAAGAAGTTGAAAGAAAATGGAAATGGAAAGGAAAGCAAAACTAGACAGAAAATTGATCAGGAAGAAAGGAAGAAAGGAAGAAAGAAAGAGAAAGAAATAGGAAATTGGGAAAGAAAGAAAGAAAATGGAAAGGAAAGTAAGAATATAGAGAAAGAAAGGAAGGATGAAAGAAGGGAGACATTGAAAAGAAAATAAAGAAAATAAAGGGAAAATGGAAAAAAGAAAGAAAGAAAAAGAAAGAAAGAAAGAGTAAATAATGGAAAAGAAGCAAGAAAAGGAAAGAAGTTGAAAGAAAATGGAAATGGAAAGGAAAGCAAAACTAGACAGAAAATAGATGAGGAAGAAAGAAAGAAAGAAAGAAAGAAAGAAAGAAAGAAAGAGTGGTGTGTGGTGTGCTGGCGGGACGCGTGTGGCGGTTTTGTCTCGGGTCGTGAGGCGGCGGCGTGTGTGTGAGGATTGAACACGGTAGCGTTTGAGTCAAACACATCGTGTCAGAACGGTTTGTACGCAACATTCCGATTCCATAAACAGGAAATAAACAGTTGTTTATTGTTTATTGTTGTTGATGCACTCAGACCTTTGGACGCGGCTGTACGTCTCGTTGCTGTCCGTCTGTCTCCGTTGCACTGATCACTTTTCACACAAATGTCTTTTTACTCTCTTTTTTTTTTTTTTTTTTTTTTTTTTTGGTCTCCATTTCCACTTCTCCACCTCCTCATAAACACACCCCTCAGATCAGCGTGAAGGTTTGTCTCTTTCACTCTTAACCCTTTCCTTTCTCACGCAACCTCATCCTTTATCTCTGATTCGCCAGTTCGTCTCGCAGTCCTGCGTGTAACTTCGTAAATATTTGATTTTATTCAGAAAAAAAAAAAAAAAAACTGCATGAACCCGAGCCAACTCCTTCCCGTGTGCTACTTTCTCTTTTATGCCTGCTCTAGTTTTCCTTCTTTTGTTTACTGGAACAGGCAGGAGTGAGGAGTGAAGAGTTCAGTAACGAGGACACAAAGTCATATTTCACACTCTTAAAAAAAGAGTCGACGTTAAGATGGCGTGCCGTGACACGTTCACGATTTTACATTAGACTTTTTTTTAAATATATGTACGTTATATTTACACTTATTTATTTGCCAGTTTGGCCGTTGGACCCGGAGCTTAATCTAGAACCAGTCTGTACAGAATCAGTTCCATGTTAGCACCAACAAGGTCCAGGAACCAGGAACCATTTATCTCAAGGGAATGCACTCTCAAAAAAAAAAAAAAAAAAAAAAAAAGGGTACTGATCCGTACCGTTCCTCGTTGCTGAGGTGGCACCATCAAGGCCACATCCTTTAAACCTTTTTGTGTATCTTAATCTTAACTATTTAAACGACTGTAACAGATCTGCTGAACTTCACGCAGTTTGCGTAGGAGCTCCGTATTGTAACATCGTAAACTACGCTGCTACGAGTTATCGCTGAAAAATACGCCCAAAGATCCATCTTCTTCTTTTTTTTTTCCCCTTAATACAAATGTATGAGCCAATACATTTGGTTTTTTAAAAAACTCGCCGATATTAGCTGACACCCCTGGAAGCTCCGCCTCCTTTCCCCCCCGATATCACATGGTTAACGATGGCAAGTTCTCAAAAAACTGCCAAGTAGGTCTGATGATGAAGAGTTTGAATACGTGCGATTTAAAGTGTTAATCTAAAAGTTAATTAAATGTAGCTTAAGCTAATGAAATGTACGAGTGTTCCTTAAGGTCCAGTTTGTTCTATAAAACACTTTAAAGATCCGCTACACTCGCGGTGCTCTGTTACAGATACACACTAACGGTACAAAACACCCCAGTGACAAGGACAGGTACTGTCTGATTTCCTTACAAAGGTACAGCATCACCTAGAGGTGAAAGAAAGAGAAATAGGAAAGAAATAGGAAAGAATGGAAAAAACAAAGAAAGAAAGAAGGAAAGAAAAAGAAAGAATTGAAAAGACAGAAAGAAAAAAGCAAAATGGAAAACAGTGAAAGAAAATGACAGAATGGAAAAGAAAGAAAGAAAGTGGAGATGGACAGGAAAAAGGAAAAAAAAGGAATAAACTGGAAAGAAAGAAAGCAAGAAAGAAAGAAAGAAAGAATTAAAAAGACAGAAAGAAAAAAGAAAACTTGAAATAGAAAATAGAAAGAAAATGGAAGACAATGAAAGAAAAAGACAATGGAAAAGAAAGAAAGAAAGAAAATGTAAAGGATAAATGTAAAAGGAAAAAATTAAGGAAAGAAAATTGGAAAAAAAATAGATTGGACAATAAAATGATAAGAAACAAATGTATACAATGGAAAAGAATCCAGAAAAAAGAAAGAAAGAAAGAAAGAAAGAAAGAAAGGTGAGAATGAAAAGAAAAACAACAGAAAGTAAGAAATAAAGAAAGTAATAAAGGAAAAGAAAAGAAGGAAGAAATAGGAAAAAATGAAATGAAAGAGAGAAAAAGTACACTAAATATATATATATATATATATATATAAAAGATGTCCGTTTGATGTTCCCAGTGAAGAGGGAAGGTGCTTTAGTACTCTTCGCTCGGAGAGTTTACGATCTGCGTCACTTCTTCGCAGTAAGAAACGACTTAAGAAAAAAGAATCGCGACATGGACATCGGGTCGAAGAATCGCTAGTCGGTGTGGTAGTACTACACTGTTAATGCTAATGCTATGGGATCTCATGACTCTGAAGCCTCCTCCGTTTCTTTACACATGCTAACTCCAGTTCATTACCTGCTGCCCATCGTGAAAAGACCTGTAATGCATGCTGAGGCCCAGTGATGTAGTTTTGCTTGACGTGCATAGCGTCTAGTATCCTGTTTCTCTTTCATTAGACTGCATGCTCTGCTTCTTCTCTTCTGCACTTGACTTTGGATAGCAGTGTTCCTCATTTCCTCCCCTCTGCTTGCTCGCTTGCTAACACCCATATACACACTGTCATTAAGCCGTAATACGCAAATGCGTTGACATTCAGTGCGGTTAATTAAAAAGTAAAGTGTGCCACCACTTCTTTTTAATTAAGACTCCATTCTCCCAGCCACTCTAAACACCGAAATCGTTCACGGTTATTGCTTTGAAAAGTATCTCAGGCATTAAAACCCAGTTTCACCTTCACTGTCTTTTCTATTTGTCTTTAAGACACATTTGTGACCATCTTTTGTTGTTGAATTTTTTTAAATCCTGCCCCGAGTCTAATCGGAAAAAAAAAAAAAAGAAGAGCTGGCGGGAACCTCAAGACGGCAAGACTTCGTCTTTTTCCGAGGTGGGCTCGTAATGAGCCGGGGGCGGGTTGGATAACAAGCGTGACCATCGTGACTGTCTGGCCAAATTAAGAAATATTTGAAAATCCATTTTCATGGGGTCTGGTGCAAAAACCAATTAGCGTCCACGGTGTTTCTCCGTGGAGACCTCAGGAGAAGTGTGTTAATGCAACGAGGTCCATTCAGCCGTGCTGCGGCGTTTCGACCAGAGCGATGGGGGAGCGCTCGCTCAGGTTCGGATCCCTTTAAAGAAAATAATTAAGCGAGCTACTTTCGGAATAAAAGGGACAAGATAGTAATCTCAGCACACGCTGAATAGAGAGAAAGTAAACGAATAGAAGCACAATAGGACTCTGTATTGTATTTTAAGGGAACGTCTTTAACCCTCATCTCCCTTGTGAGATTCTTTATTCACCCTTGATTTCCCCTTCATGCTGAAAGCGCATGAGAGAGCGCGTTTATCCCAGGCCATCTTTCCTTCCCTAAAGTATTCAGATCAGCCTCCATGCCGATAGTCCATTCTTCCTCTCTCTCTTATTCTCTTCGGTTTCCACACAACGTCAACAGGCCTCTTTTTTCATCTCCATGGGAACCTCTTTATAATGTCAGCTTATCTGCATATCAGAGCTGCACAAAGAGAAGGAAAAAAAAGGCCTCAGTGAACAATGCGTGTCCCACGGGCTTTTCTCCCAGCTCTGCAATCCAGATAGCCCCGAACGGCAGCATACGCCGACGATCTCACGCTATCGACACCCTGTAATCGGAAAAAGCCTCAAAAAGCCTGCAGATTGGATTAGACAAAAATCAAAAGGGCAAAAAAAAAGAAACACATTCAATTAATTTAAACATTAGCAAGATATCTTGCTTAATCTGATCTACCTGAAAGGTACTTCCATCTTTTCCGCTAATTTTCACTATCTGTCTGTAGAGTCTCGGATTGTATTCCGAGGTACTATTTAAAGGCATGAGTTTCGATTTTCATGCCGTGGGATATGAACAAATTGGATGGTGAAAGAGCCAGGTGAAGAACTAACTGTCCCATCGTGCAACGTGAAACGACTCAACCTAACATGGCTACCAATTTTGGTCAAGTTAGCAAGCTAGCTAAACATCGCACGGCGCTAACCACAGTCCAACACGTTTAGTTAACATTTGAAGTTTACTAACTCGCAAGAATGTTCTATGTACTAAGCTGTATCAAGGTGTCTAGATTGGAAGTATTTTGTGATAGTATGTGTTTTGAGTGGCACCTGTAGTCGTACTGTTTGGAAAGGTTGGAACTGAAAAAGCCTTTTACGAGGAATTTAAGCTTTTGCATAAGCATTAGCTAGTTACATACACGAGCTAGGGTCTACCACGGAATTACTCACGTTATATGATATCCACTCTCGCATCTCTCCACCAGCATATATCCAAACATCTCACTTTATTCTTTTCGTTATGCGTTCCAGTACGGCGGGTGCCACCCCGTTTCTCCATCCCACCCAGTGATCAGGAGGTGATGCCAGGGGGCAGCGCTAATCTCACCTGCGTTGCCGTCGGAGCCCCGATGCCCTATGTCAAGTGGATGACTGGAGAAATAGAGCTCACCAAAGAAGAGGAGATGCCCGTAGGGCGCAACGTCCTGGAGCTTACCAACATCCGCAAGTCGGCTAACTACACCTGCGTGGCCATGTCTTCTCTGGGAATGATCGAAGCCACAGCACAAGTTACAGTCAAAGGTAAAGTTAAGTCTTTTTTACTCCGTAATGGTCTTCATTTCGAACCAGAAGCAGAGGCCATTCCTGTTCCATGGTAACGTTGGTAGTTATGTTGCCTGGATGCACATATAATAGGTCTTTTCTTTGAAGGTATCTTCAGCTCAAATGGTAAACTGTTCAAAAGCATTGAGAGAAAGAAAATGTTTACCACAAGACACCATTCTATAGAGAGAAAAACCGCAGCCTCGCAACGGTCCACGGTTTTGGGATCTGCCGACTAAAGACGCAGTCGGTACGAGTGAGAAAAAAGAATTTGCTTCGAGTATCGGTTAATTTCTTGCACTTTTCTCTTTGCTAGTTTGGAAACTTTGGGTATTATGAACCAAAACTAAACAGGAAGAGAAATGTGTCATTAAATCAAGGAAGAATACCTCACCAGAAACTTTGGCTCAGTGTTTTTCTCCAAAGGAGCAGTTTGATATATTTTATGCCTTCTGCTGCCAGTGAGGTGAACTGAACTTGTAATAAAATAATAAGACAGTGATAAAAAAATGATAACCTGCACTTTTAATGTCACTCATAATGTTGCTTAATTCCACTAAAACCAGTGTTAGCTCGTTACTACATTTTCTCCAAAATCAAATGAAACCAGGCTCTGAATTTGGGTCAACCTCAATAAAGAAACTAACGAGTCCGATGTGACCGTTACTTAAAAAGTTCTCTCAGATTCACCATCCGATTCTCTACCATGAATGAGCTTTAGGGACTTTAGAAAGCACAATGGAGAGGACAACGGGCTTCAGCTCTTTGCCCTTTCAATGATTCGGAGCTTGTATTTGCCCACAGCAAATGTTCAGAGCAGGCATGAGTGTGTTTCTGTCCCACCAGACACCGGGACTCGCGTTAGCAACCGCTAACTCTATTGATCGCACTTTGCACTTCGACAATCAATAATGGCTCAGAGAGTGTCACGGACATTTATCTACAGGCTGGTCGCAAGTCTTAATGACACGAGGAGGATGTGTGTTCCTGACTTGCTCACCTGCCCTTTTTGCTTGTACTGTCTCTCTCTTACAAATACTCCACGTTCCAGTCGAGCTAAGCTGTATGTCTTTCTTGCTCTGCGATGGTTCTTTCTCTGACAGTCAATAAAATTGATTCAGAATGGGTTTCAGTGGCCAAGCCAGGTGTCACTGGCAAGGAATATAAAGTGATGATTGCCATGTGATGCTAATATATTTTGGCACTAGTTTTTATCATTATTTACGATAATCCGCATGGTTACGTAAATGTAGTTTAATCATTAAATATCTTTGCGTTAACTGGCTAGGAAATACTAGCAAGCATTACATCCAAGGGCTGTCATTGCCATTGGCTAAATATCTAGATGACGTAAGTCTGCTTTTACATCAAGAGATTTTGTCTTTGTAGCTTAGCAAGAGCTGCAGAATCTTGGTAGCGAAGTAGTCGGCAATGTAAATTGGACGCATTCCAGGGAACAAGGGCAACATCTTGGTTACCAAACGATGACCTTTTTTTAAAATGCAGAGTTTTGCCTTTTCAAAAGTTTCTGAAACTTGTATCTGCTCTCCATCTCCTCAGCTCTCCCCAAACCCCCTACGTCTCTGACTGTAACTGAAACGACGGCCACCAGCGTCACTCTGACGTGGGATTCCGGGAACCCGGAACCCGTCTCCTACTACATGATCCAGTATCGCTCCAAAGCGTCCGACAGCAGCTACCAGGAAGTGGATGGCGTTGCCACGACGCGCTACAGCATCGGCGGGTTGAGCCCGTACTCGGAGTACGAGTTCCGCGTCATGGCGGTGAACAACATCGGCCGCGGGCCACCAAGCGACGCCGTAGAGACTCGCACCAGCGAACAGGCGCCTTCGTCTCCTCCGCTGCACGTGCAGGCGCGCATGCTGAGCTCTAGCACCATGCTGGTGCAGTGGGAACCTCCGGAGGAACCCAACGGGCAGATCCGCGGATATCGTATCTATTACACTACGGATCCGGATGCGCAGCTCAGCGCCTGGCTGAAGCACAACACCGACGACAGCCGACTGACCACAATCTCTGGATTAACCACCAATGTCACGTACAGTCTCCGCGTCCTGGGCTTCACTTCTGTAGGAGACGGACCTCCATCTGATGTCCTGCAGGTCAAAACTCAACAAGGAGGTGTGTTCAGATCAAAGCTTTATAACTTTCCTTTATAAGCTCTTTTTTATTTTTAATACACTCGTTCAGCCAAAAAAAATCTTTGGTGTCTAAAGTTTTCTTCTTCTGGAGCTACGAGGCTCATTTTGCTTATAGCCATCGGTTTAGCATCACGTACATCATCTGAGCGCAAAATACGATACAATCATTCGAAGAACTTCTACCAATCTCCACCTTTAAGCTTTAGGCCGTACCGCCTACCTGAGTCACCATACTATGTCCTTAGGAAGAAAACAATTTCTCCATCAGTGCAAAACTAAAGAATCGAACTTCAAACACCAACCAACCGTGCCTTGCATTTCCTATCGAATCTTTTGTGGACATTTCTAATATCTAAAATTGGAAAGAAAAAAAAAAAAACCTAAGCTTCTGCCAGTCAAATCAAAAATATTTATGTATTTTAATCTTTTATTTAGTAAATGGTGCACCTGTTGAACCTCACTGAAATTGTTCAGATTTTGAAAACCTTTTTGTTTGTTTGTCATTTTTTTTTCTTTGTCGCAGCTCAGAGAGACGTAGCTTTTTATAGACAGAGTCGCAGGAATAAACACAGCGAGGATCTGGGACTAGTTTTGGTGTGTGTGTGTGTGTGGCGTACAAAGTTCAAAGCTCACCGAAGTGATTCATTCCGGCGTGACACGACCGAGATTTGTCTGTGCCGCGGATTGAATAAATATGTGTGTTTACTAAAGTAAGAGACAGATATATGATGAAAAACACATAATAGAAAAAGCGCAGATGGAGAAGAGTGCAAATAACTTCAAATGACGAGTCGGGAAAAATGTATTTGTTGGGTTTGTTTGTTTTTTTTTACAAGGGTCAAGTAGCTAAAAATGGAGGTCTGTCTCAATTAAAATCATTCGTGTCCATTCAGGCCAATCCCAAATCTTCTTAGTTAGTCACTTCAAAAAAAGTCATAAGCTGTCGTTTAAAAAAAAATAGTATTAATAGTGGTTGTTAGACATGTTTACATTTGAAGTAAGAATATATCATCCAATGTCATTTCCGGCTTTCTGCGACAATTTCAAATTTAAATTTTGGGGGGCGGGGCCTATGGGATGTAATAATACCAAACTGCTTAGTGATTCCTGTTTTCCAAGATGGCCACCATTATAATATTCCAGGTTTCATGGTGAACTTCAGTTCATGTTTCTAGAAATGGACATGTGTTTGGGGCGTAAAAGACTTTAGAAGCACTAAAGCTGAAGAAGCTTTTGGACCCTGGGTGATTGGCCAAATTTGGTGAAAGTTGGCCAGAATCAAAGATTTTGACTTGAAGGATGGATAGTTGTAATCGGGCTTATCAATGTTTACTGAATTATTTGTTAACTTCCTTTCTTTCCTGTGCGCTCTTCAGTCCCGGCACAGCCTTCTGGATTTGAGGCCGAAGTCGAACCCGATGCCAAGATTGTGCTTAAGTGGCTTTGGCCTGTTCAAGAGCCGATCACTTTGTACGAGCTGCATTACTGGGAGGCCGGATCAGACAATAAGGTACAGCCAAATTTGTACGGCAACAACACTTCTTATCCTTTTGGGTTTCTCTTTCTGTCTCTCTATTATTGGGCTCCATGCAGGGAGTTATTTTAATGTACAAGGCCATGATTCAGGGCCATGGCTGAGAATCAAAGATGGTCCAATTTGACGTCTTTGCATCATCGTCCTAAGGCAAATGCCTGCAAGTCGTTTTGAGAGGTTGAGGTCTGTAGATTGTTGTTTGGCTTTAAAAAAAAAAAAAAAAGGATGTTCTAATCATTGCACACTGACATCAGATCTCCAGGTTCAAGTCTTGGCAAAGATTCACACGCCATGTGGGTAAAATCGGCCCATGTTGAGAGCAGATGCCTTTTGAACGCTCTGATCGTTCGCTGTTCCGGTTGTAGCTAAAATGTGTCTGTGGACTAAAGGGGTGTGACGATATATCAGCATGGCAGTGAACCAGGATAAAAACAAAGCTTAAAATATGTATTGTCAATATTTTTACTTCCATTATGAATATGCCAATCGGAAACATCCACAACTTTACAAGTAAACTGTTAGCTTTTTTCGAGTGGCCTGTATTTGCATACTTGAACCTGATTGGCTGTTATATTTTATGATGCAATAACCCTCGCCTGACACGGCAAAAAAAAAAAAAAAAGAATAAAGCAGCAAAACTGTTTGTGAGTATCGTCACATGTCTGAGAAGTCTAAGAGATTAATTGAGATTCTATTGAAATAGAAATAATTGAATAAAAAAGACACACTTTATAAAGTTTAAAGAAGTGAAAATCAACTGTTTCTGTACTTTTATGATAAACTACTGAAGAGTGATTCCATGGAAATCCACTTCAAGCAGTATTTTATTATTGGATTAAACAGGTATATTGCATTTAATGTTTTTTTTTTTGTTTTGTTTTGTTTTTTTTAAATGAGAAGTTGTAATGCCAGAACAGTGAAAATGTCTTCTTAATACTAGCATGACTAGCAATAATGCAAGTTGCACCAGCAAGACGAATTTTAACGTCGAGGCTTTTATATTTCGCCAGGGTTTGGTGAGTCTCCTCTGAGATTCCACATTTACTGCAAAAAAAAAAAAAAAAAAAAAACCTGAAGGTCACTGATCCGAGATGGCGAGATACGGATGTCTTTGAAAAGCGAATAAAGGTTAAAGAAAAGCTGTTTTGTGTTCTTTTTTGCAGATTCGTGTCACCTTCATCCCGGCTGGGTCGTACGCCGTGGAAGGCCTGAAGCCAGACACTCTGTATAAGTTCTCCCTCGCTGCCCGCTCCGAAATGGGCCTGGGGGTCTTCACCAAGCCCATCGAAGCCAGGACCGCTCAGTCCAGTGAGTGCTCTGCTCATACCTCCTGTTATATCAACGCTAACCTAGAAAAAATGTAAAAAAAAAAAAAAAAAAAAGAAGAAGAAAAAGAAATCACCATGCTGCTAGATTTTCTCTCTTTTTCCTCTCCTGCCTCTGCCATTAATTATCCCGTTTTCCTGAGCGAGGGAATTCCTTTGTCCATTGACAAGGGCAGAAGGTACGTTTCGGCGCGTTCTTGTCACCGTTATTTCAGTTCAGGGTGAAAAGGTTATCCGAAAATCCCGTCATTTGCAACCGGAGTAGAGGAGGAAGCGACTTCTGTCTTACATAAATACGCAAATTCATGTTGTTTTTAACGTGATAGTGGAAAATTTAGGGCGGAGTCCATGCAGATAGATTCGTTTAGCATTTGCAGTGTGATTCACTGAAGGCAGAAATTCACTTTGGGAAGGAGATTGTGAGCAAACGAACACTACTGAAGGGCAAGTAATACATTTGTAGCTTCTCTCAGAGAAATGAGAACATTTCTTGAAGTTATGACTTAATGTTAATATTAATGTTAAGATTTGATATTGATTATTTGGCGCAATGAAAAAAACAGTATCATTTCTTACATTCGTATTAAATGTTCTGGGGAGCGTCTGCCGAACGAGTTATAACAGGTTTTTTGGGGTTTTTTTTTTAACTACATTATTATATTATATTTTTGTGGCTCAGCCAATCAGATTTGGGAACCGAAACACCTTTAAAAGCTGAACAAAAAGTAAAGAATTTATCTCACTGAGTTACACATTTCTCTCTGTGTGTTTTGCAATGTTGATAAATAAATACTTGACATTACTATTTTGCAGAGAAAGTGTTGTAGTAAGTGCTATGCTGCGTAAGTGTTTAATAAATTAATAAATAAATAAATAACACGGTTTTTTGGTAAATCGTTAGTCTGTGACTTAAACAGAAGTTCGACGTCATCCATCTGACGATAATATTCGCACTTCCGGTCGATGAAGCACATGCCTTTGAGACGAAAAGTGTAGCAGAGATAACGTTCACGTCGTGTCATGGCTCCCGTCTCTCACTCATCATTCAGCGCTAAAATAAAACCCAGTCTGATCATCTGTCAGAACGTCGTCCTGCTCCATAAATATCTCAGCTGCAGCTGTGGAGCTTCTGTAGTGTGCTGACATAAAGAGGAGCGTGAAACCGAGAGCGGATGACAGATGGACAGATCGCTGTGTCATGGCTGTATCGTCAGCGTTAGCGTGCTGTCTTTTTGTAGGTATTACAAGCTTTTTTGCCAACATTTGTGCTAATTAAAAAAATAATAATCCAAAACCCTGAACATCTCAATCCTGACAACAAAACCCTGGATGGTGAACCTGGATGGTTGCCAGATTTTCCACGTTTTCAGTCACAGTCATGCTTTAATTTAAGGAATAAAACCTTCAATGTTCTGTTGTTAAGTCAAAAAAAAAAAAAGAAAAGCGTAAACTCTTCTGTCCTGAAGATGTCAGGAAAAGTTTCATAAAGTTACAGCTTTACCTCTGACTGTTACGAAGCCGCCGACGCTGGAGACTCCTTCCATAAATGTTAAATAAACATCTCCTTACTTAAAAAAAACAAATTCACTGTATCAACGATTATGTGGAGCCTATGCCATGCAAGTCCCTGTGAATGGGCCGTTACTGTAGCAAAGAAAATTAATGAAGACCTTTTGACCAATCAGAATCCAGAATTCGATATATGACGTGCGAAAAAAAAACACACGACTACAACAATACGCAAATATGTACGATATAAAGTATGTTAGGATATTTAGATCGGCAAAACTCTGCTAACAATGTCAGAAAACGCTACAGTGCTTCAAAAATTATCCGTTCAATGATTTTTTTTTTTCCTTATCCAGAAACAGAAGGAAGAATGAAACAGTTGGTAAAATAAAAATACAAAAGATATATCTTCCAATCCGTTACTGCAGGTACCGTTAGGAAGCAAAACGCCCAATATGGCAACCCTGATAGTGGTGAGGGTGGTGCAGGACTCGATTGTTTTTTTTTTTTCTCTCTTATTCATCTTTTTCTTCATTATTTACTATTTTCTGTATCTTATTTTTTATTTATTTAAAGAAGTGCACGAACCTGTGCCTTTTGTTCTTCTAAACTCATAGATTATAGATTAGTTGATGTTCAGCAGTGATGCTCATTCAATGATTTATGTTATAGTTTTTTATTATTATTATTATTATTATTATTTGTTGTTGTTGTTGTTGTGTGTTTTTATTTTTCTTTCACACCTCTGGCCTGTGGAAAGTTAGCCAGATTCACCTGTGTGTCACTGATTTAATGAAATTTGGCTTTTCATTGGGATTGCCTAAAAGGAATGGAGATACCCTGCCAACCAACACACACACACACACACACACACACACACACACACACACACACACACATATCCCTCCTCTAAGAGGCCACACAATTTGACACTTGGAAGCCTGACAAATGCAAAAAGACGCTGTCTCCGAGCCAAAGAGCCGACATTCAAACATGCAAGCAAAAAACCCGCACACACACACACACACACACACACACACACACACACACACACACACACACACACACACAAAAAACAAAAGCAGGCCAAAGATTGACAGATCACTGTCTCATGATATCAGCCCCACTATGCTGTCTTTTTCACTGCCACCCTTTTTCTCAATAAGCCTCATTTGTACTCATTAAAAACATCTGAATATTCAAATTCAGTGAAACTAGGCTTGAAGAAGAAGCAACAAAAACAAAATTAAAACGGAGACTTTGTGCTCCAGGCATGAAATCAGATTAGGTTTGTAATTTGACATCAGAAACGAAGACGACTCACTTGTCAGGATTCACGCGCACCATACCATCTGTCGAAAATAAATACTTATATTTGTACTTTTATAGTCAATTCCACTTGTTGTTCAAGCAGTTAACGTCA
>CM074936.1:18042988-18054498 GCA_037576815.1 Pangasius larnaudii | reverse complement strand
TACCATCTGTCGAAAATAAATACTTATATTTGTACTTTTATAGTCAATTCCACTTGTTGTTCAAGCAGTTAACGTCATGAGAATGCTGTTGCTAGGCAACTGAGAAACTCGTACACTGAGCATGAGCTAGAGATGAATAAAGATATCAATTTAACGAGGTATCACGTCTCGTGTTCGGAGAATGGAAGTACACAGTAACCGTGGAAACCAGATAAAACAATCTGAAATCTCAACGTTTAACTCAGATCTGTTGGTAAATTACCAGGAAAATATATTGTACAGCTACAGTTCCACTGTAATTACACTTAGCATCGCTTTGTAGCCAAACTTCCATTGGATACGCCATGCTGAGAAACATCAAAATTGCGTTACAACTTTAGGAAGTAAGACATAATGAAAAAGTGGGGAATTATTTCATAAACATTGAACAATACTGAGCATTAGAATTAGATTGAAGTATGTTCGCGAAAAGAAATCTTTTAAAGAATAATTTACACAATTTGTCTGATACTTGTATCCAAAGCTAGTGTCCAATCCGAGCACAGATCTGAATTTCCTCAAGGCTTCCAAGTCTCTGGCAGTCCTGAGATTTGAACCCACAACCTTTGGCAGTGCTAGATCCGATCTCTAACCAATAAGAATCTGGCTAGCCTCCCAGCCTAGAAGTGTTGACCTTCTTCCTAATTTGACGTGAGTTTGTTTTAATTTTGCTTGACACCCATTCCATTGCCTCGCCAGCACCTTCAGCTCCACCTCAGGACGTTCAGGTTCTCAGTCTGAGCTCCACCAGCATTAAGGTTAGTTGGGTTCCGCCTCCAGCTGCCAGCAGGCACGGCGCTATCGTTCGATACACCGTGAGCTACCAGGCGGTGAACGGCGAGGACACCGAGCGGCACGAAGTGACAGATATTGGAGCGGACGCCACCAGTGTTGTACTAGAGGGGTTGGGGAAGTGGACGGAGTATGTGGTGCGTGTGAGGGCTCACACTGACGTGGGGCCCGGGCCTGAGAGTGCTCCAGTACGCATCCGAACCAACGAGGATGGTACGTCTTTAAAGTCTTGGCTGAAAGATGCCAAAAAATTCCTGCTGGAATCTGAACCCCCGCTTCCTGTTTCTGTCCTTTTTTCATCTTAACTTCTGGGTGGTCACTGTCTTCTGAGGAAAAGTCCCATTTTTAATCCTTTGCTCTTATCAAGCTCTAACCACACTAATGTCTTCACTGGTTTCTGCCATGTCTCTGCTAATATTTTCTTTAACCACAAGTATATAAGCCAATGCATTATCAACTTTTAAAAATTTGTTTTAGGGTTTACTTTATTTGCTTGTGGTTACAAGTGCTTTGGGACTCTTATTTGCACAAGAGGAGTTATTAAGAACCAGGAAAAGCAATGTTTGGTGTAGGTGATTTTGCAAAACAGTATTAAAAAGCTATTGGCATAAACAGCAAAGCCTCAAGAAACTATCGCCACACCCCGAACAAGTTCAGGAGCTCGTTGAATATTCTGAATAGAAATTTGTTCTGAAATGCCGATCCCTGTGAGACTTTGCCGGAGCTGCTGATCGACCAGATCTCGGGCTTGCCGTCAGTTACGTGGTCAGTCAATAATGAGCTGAGAGAGTATCCTCTTCATGTTCCAAAGCACAGGTTTCTATTGATATGCAATTGGCCACTATGGGCATTTCAAGAAGCATACTTTTATCACTCTAAGGCATTTCTTAGCATGCTGTTACTGAAGATGCAGCACATTTAAAAGCAAATGATACTAGAGTAGAGGTTCCTGAGTTAATGAGCATCTGGAGGGTGGATTACTCAGGGGTCAGCATTGGAAATCGAGGTGAATTCCGAGATAAGAGAACGATTGCTCTTTGTAGAGAGCGGTGGACTCTTGTTATGTCACATTACACACTTCTTCATGGTAGGAGAGTGTAAGGTGGCTAATGCCACAATCTTGTCCTGATTTACGTTACCGTAAACACAGTTCTTGTAGGAATAATTACTGACAGACTTTGACTGGTCGATAAAGTCAAATCCCACATCAGTTTATCAGAGATACCGCTTGCTGATGAGGTTCATTGGAACCAAACACAAGCAGGGGTTGGTAAGTCGGTAAAACAGGTCATGCAGTGCAATTCCTCACATATTCTAAACATTATATTTCCATTCTTTTTCTCTGGAGGATGGAATACATCCTTCGGGAAACATGGGATTGTGAGTGCCCCCGAGAGCCTTGAACAGGTGAGGTCAAGTAGCTGTTATCCAACCATAAATGAGGGTTGGTCTACAACATGGATGAAAATGTAGTTCTAGCGTTTTCTCAGGTTCAGCACTAGGCATAGTGGTGGGTTTTGCTTCTTGTCCGTCGGTTGCCCTTTCGTGCTAGTTTCATGACCTGTTTTGCTAAATTGCTATGAGTCTGAAAGCCTCTAACTTCGATGTTTTGATGAAGTGCGAAGACGATCTGTCTGAGGAGAGCAGAGCCTTTTAGTCTAAGACGGGATATAAGCGTCTCCTCAAAAGACAACATGCGCTTTGTCTCTAAATAACAGGATTTGCTTCGCTCTCCTGGACTCACTAGGCTTTTCTCCCACACGTAACCAAGCTCTCTTTCGCATGGTGCTGTAAGGCTGCCCCTCCTTTCCTCGGCCAGAAAACAGAGCTCTCTTCTTTTTTTTTTTTTTCCTTTACAGTTTATTTCTACCCCTTATTGATTCTCTTCCTCTTCTGGCTTCAGGACATCCCACTCTTCTACTCCACTATTTCCTTTCCATCATTCCCTCATTTTCTGCTTTTTTTTTTTTTTTTTTTTTTTCAACCTTCCTGTCCAGAACCTTTTTTGGGTCATACTCATTTCTCTTCAAATGTCTCTTTTTCTTTCTCACTTACTTACTTACTTACTTACTTTTTGCTCTTTTGTCACAAAAAGAGCACTCCTTTTCCCGGATCCCACAAGGCTGCCATCTATAATTAATATATTTGAAGTTTCCCTACTGTAATTAACAAGTTTTCAACACATTTCCCTACACTCTTCACTGTCCTTAATTCCCCTCTCTCCCTTTGCAATGCTGAAATGAGTTTCCTTTATAACTTGTGAAAGTTTTGCTGGATCATCATATTACTTTTGTAAAGAGCTTGGATGGGTAAATTCTCCGAAGTCTAAAAAATTGTCAGAATTGCCTCAAGGTACCACAGAAACAGAAGAGCACCGTACTTGTCGTGAGTGCGCGTTTGTGGAAACGCATTAAAGGACTTAACTAGCGTGCGTGATGGTTGTATAGCGTCGTTGCGCAGACGTCCAAGGTAACCATTTCAGGGTTAATTGCTAAAAGGAAAAAAGTTGGGAACATGTTAACAGCTTGTTTAAAATCCTAGTTATCTTGGCCAAGGAATCTGTAACTATCATGCTAAAAATAGCACTAATGTTTCAGCGCTTCTGAATTTCTTTCCAGTTTTAATCATTATTAGAATCATTTTTTTATATTACCGTATCTTAGCTTAATATTCTTTATTTATATTTTTTGAATAAGTAAATCAGTTTTCATATTTGGTGGTCTTTTCGTTTGAGTTGCTGTTTCGTATATAAAAAAAATAAAAAATAAAAAAAACTTTGGCTACTTTCAACTTCAAAGCGCGGAGCAGAAAAAAGAAGAAAGGCTTTGGGGAAAAAGAAACTAGGCGTATCCGTTTGCTCGAGAAACACAACAACTAAGATTCGTGTGTGAGTGTGTGTGTGTGTGAGTGTGTGTGTGTGTGTGTGTGAGTGTGTGTGTGTGTGTGTGTGTGTGTGTGTGTGTGGGCTTAAGGGAACATTAAAACATATACGCTACTTTGATGCTGAGCAACATAATAAATTTCTCTTTAGTATTGGTGCCCTGAGGTGCATGCTAATTTTTGTACTTTTTTTAGTGCCTTGCTTCTGAGATACATGCTAAATTTCTCATTTTAAGTGCCTCGTGCATCTAAGGGACATGTCAGGCCGTTGTTTTGGTTTTTTTTTTCTTTCCTCCTCCACCCTGAGCTACAAAATATGCTTTAATACCTGGCATCCTAAGGTACTTACATGGGATGCCTGGCACTGACAAGATACCTGCATGTTAAATATTGATTTTTTGTATCACAAAAATTTTTTGATTTTACGTTTTACGCTACACTGGTGCATTTTTTTTTTGTTGTTTGTTTTTACTCCCTTCATGGTACTTGCAGAAATTTTTCCTTTTGCATTCTTGTTCTCCTGAAGCCTATTTCAAAGCCTACATTATTTTTCCTTTTTTTCTTTCTCTGTTTCTCTTTCTCTGTTAACCTCGGGGGTATTTATTTGTTTGTTTATTCATTTAGTTTTCCTTAAATGTATCTAGATTCTTTAATAAAAACTTAGATGTTAAAATTTCCTACTGTAGCTCAGTGCTCAAGGTTTTGTCACAAGCTAAGCTATATGTTACGTTTCTTTTCTTTCTTTCTTTTTTTTTTCCGCTAACATGCGTATATCCATCTATCCTATTCTATTCTATTCGATTCTTTTCACAGTGCCTGGAGCTCCTCCTCGTAAGTTGGAGGTCGAAGCTATAAACTCGACGGCTATCCGTGTGACGTGGAAACCGCCGCTCTCGGGAAAACAGCACGGTCAGATCCGAGGATATCAGGTGATTTACTCTCGACTGGAGAACGGAGAACCACGAGGGCATCCGAACATCATGGACGTAGCGCTGCCTGAAGCCCAGGTAAGAACATCATCATCATCATCATCATCATCATCATCATCATTATCGTTAACATTTTATCACTCGTTATATTTCACCAGCAGGGGGCGCCGTCCGATATCACCATATTATCACATTATTTTCTCCAGGATTCTACGTTTTTCTTGCAACTTGTATTGTTTTTTTTTTTTTAATGAAGCAAAACATTGGTGGCCTTTTTCGAGGACCTTTTTAGCTGCAGGCTTCAATACATATGCACTGCCTTGTTACTGTTTATAAATGTTATATATATATATATATTGTTACTTTGACTCATATTGCATTAAAATGAGGACGTTTGACAACAGCCTGAAGAAACGAGTGTGTGCCGAGGCGGAGGGAAGACAGTAATCCTTAAGAGGGATTTGGATTTTCATGAATATTTTAAAGCAGGAGATCAGACTCTGGGGTTGTTTTTTTTTTTAGCTGTCAGGAAATTCTCACACATGGGGTGAACCTACACATCTTTCATGTATCTGCACTGGCGCATTAGCATTCCTCTGCATCAGATTAGCAGCTGTTGAATGCTCGATTGTGATTGGTCAGAAGATGAGGCGTAGAGTTTTTTTTTTTTAATTATTATTAGCTTTATGAACGACCTTGTTTGGGTTTATTTATTAGCGATCAAGAGGTCAGTTGGTTGCTGATCTGTTAGAATAAACATTTGTGCATATCAGTAAATTCCACTATTTAGCGTTAGTGCTACATTCACTGTGTTGCTGTTTATTTATTTATTCATTTATTTATTTTTCAGCAGTTCCTTTTTAGCTGAAGATTATTATATTGTATCTCTCTCCCCTGTAGTAGTAGTTATTTGTTTATGTGGGCGTTTTAAGTGTGCTTTCTTTCTGAACAAGGCCAGACCTAGAGCCCACACACACACACACACACACACACACACACACACAGTGCCCTGGTTCCAGTGCTAAATTTAACCTAGCGGACGACTGAACACACGCAGCAGATCCGGCCACCTCGCCATCTTAATGTCTCTGATGGAGCGAGACGACCATCGCCTTCTTATTCAGAATCTGTTTTGTTAGTATGTTAATGATGTGACAGAGAGACAGAGTGTGTGTGTGTGTGTGTGTGTGTGTGTGTGTGTGTGTGTGTGTGTGTGTGTGTGGGTTATATACAATATGTATAGTGCTGGAGGCGCTGCATTATGGATGTAACATCCCTTCTGCCCCGTGGAGGGAAAAACAAGCAAAGGAAAGACCCTCAGGCTTTTTTCTTTGCATTGGAAGTTGCATCATTCACGGGTGTGTGTGTGTGTGTGTGTGAGTGTGTGTGTGTGAGTGTGTGTGTGCGTCCGTCCCACGTTTCATTTCAGCCCTGAAATTCGAGCTACTCAAAAGACATGCGTCTAAACATCATTACAAATGTCTCACTATCATCAGACCAATGTGGGTGTGTCCTAATTACATCTTATTCACTGTATAAGACACTATGTAGGCTCACTATTATCACTGCACTGTGGGCGTGTCCCAAACCACACTCTCTATAAAGGCTCACCTTCATTAGTGTACTGTGGGCGTGTCCCAAACCACACTCTCTATAAAGTCTCACCTTCATTAGTGCACTGTGGGCGTGTCTCATTTACATTTTATTCGCTATGTAGGAAACCATGTAGGCTCACCATGATCCAGTGCACTGTGGGCGTGTCCCAAACCACACACCCTGTTCACTGTGTAGGCTATCATGGTTATTTTGTTCCCCTCTTGCAGTGCATTATGGGATTTCATGTATGCACCAAGTTTTTTTTTTACTATGCTGACTGGCGATACCTGAACGGCCACTAAAATCGTGCACTAGATAGGGTGTAGGGATTAAGATTTGCTCCCTGAAGTGAGCTTCACTTTGTCTTAGCTTCGAAGTGTGAATGACGTCGAGCACTTTCGTTTCCATGAGGCGTATCGGCTCTGATTTAGTGCGATTCAAGTTGGCTGTGTGTGTGTGTGTGTGTGTGTGTCACCAGGCCGACAGTGTGTAGGGGTTAATGGGATTTCACACTCGGGGTAACACCGCAGGGGTTTGCGCTGAGAAAATGGGCTCTCGGTTCGCGGAGGATTGGCTGTCCCTCAGCGCAGAACAAAAAGTTTGTGAAGTGTGTGTGTGTCGCTTCTGAGAGTAAATGAAATGTGTGTGAAATTCAGAGTTCGGAGTGTGTGTCCTGATCAAATGTGCATGTGTGTGTGTGTGAAGGTAGGTGTTCAGGATGTGTGTTAGTCCCGGATAATGTTTTGTTAAGAGGAAGTAAGTGATTTAATAAATCTGTAATGTGTGTTGTACATTTTCTGTGTTTGTAGCTGTAGCCTGTAGAAATTATTTTAGCCCCGCCCCCTCACGTCTCTAGAGCCGCCTACCTGTCTCCGCCCCTCTTTAATGCTGTCCATATGATCTCCTAGGCCCCGCCCCCTTAGGTTTCTGGAGCGATTTACCTAGCCCTGATCCATTTCTCTGGAACAACATTGCCCTGTCCACTTAGCCACGCTTTTTTCACCTGGCATTCACCTGACCCCGCCTCCTCCGCTCTTTAGTGCTCTCCACCTGGCTGCACCTCTTCAGCCTTCTGGTACCTTGTCCCCTCAGCTCTCTACAGCCACACATGTAGCCCCGCCCCTCAGCTCTTCAGAGCCACCCACCTGGCCCCACCCTTCTTTAATGTTCTCTACCTGGTCCTGCCCCCTCAACTCTTTACTGATGTCCACATGGCTCTTATCTCTCTGGTACGATCCACCAGACCACGCCCCTTTACCTCTCTGGCGCCACCTGGTCATTTTTTTTAACTGACATCTTCATGACCCTGCCTCGTCAGTTCTTTAACGCGATCCACCATTTCCTGCTCTCATACTTTAGCCCCGCCCTCTAAATTTTACAGACATTATCCTGGCCCCGCCTCTAGCTTTCCAGACCCATCTCTTTATCCCCGCCCCTTTGGTTCCTTACATACCTCCACCTGGCCACACCCCCTCAGCTACCAGGAGTACCTGTCTAGATTCAAACTATTGTTTGTTTGTTTGTTTTACCTTCAGAAGTACTTTAAAGGTCTTATCACTGTTCCATGTGTCATAAAATTGTGAAATAAAATGGTAACAAAGCAGTGCATTGTATAAAGAGGAACCTTTGAGGCCACCACAGAGAACTGTGTTTATTTTCCCATTCTTCACTAATATGAGTGTTCTGATTGGCTGAAAGCCATAGAGATGATGACACTAATATCCGGAGTGCGTATGTGTTACTGTTTCATTATATCGTACGTTGTGGGTCACTGCGATTCGACTGCAGTGTGTTAGTTTTTGTGTTACTGTGTCCTCAGGTAAGTGATGAAGGTTCCTCATGATGTTCTTGTTCATGATGCCATCTTCCCTCGTCCCTGTACACACTCAGTGAACACTTAATCACGTCTTGGTACCATATACGCCACTGCGTAGGTGCACAGTTACTCAGGCCAGCCACTCTGTCGCTACCGCACAAAAGTATTGGCACCCCATCTACCGATTGATTTGGTGGAAATGGACCAGCATTGAGCTGAAATGAATCATAAAGTCATTCACTGCTTGCCTAGACTGATGTTTTGGATGACCGGGTATCTAATTAAATAGGCTTAAAAAAAAAAAAAAAAAAGTAGTAGCTAACACAATCTAACTCAAATTCATGAGAAGAGGATGATTCTGCGTAGTCCTTATTCTAGAATATCGCATTTGCTTAACGCTTTACATTTTACATTATTTTGCTCACATTCGTTGCTGTTTATCAAAGTTCTAAAAAAAAAAAAAATGATAAAAAATATAAAACATTGCTTTTCCAAAGAAAAATTAGTTTGCCATTTGTACAAAAGATTTGTACAGGGTTCGAGAATGACTAGCGCAAGCTGCTGATAAGATTTGAACCACAGTAAGGTGTTTTTACTTTCTCTGTTTGGGGAAACTTTAACAGGCATCGTGATAAAGCAGCTTTACAGAACAACCAGATGTAGATGATGATCAATAATGAACAAACCAGAGGCGACAGCGGTGAGGAAAAAGTCCCTAAGGAAGAAACTTTCAGAGGAACCAGACTCGAAAAGGAACCCGTCCTCTTCTACAGAAGAGTAAAGACAGACTTTACATACTAAGTGTTCTATGTTGTGAATAAAAGCCCTGAGATGATTACAGCAGTGAACAGTATCCAGTTCCTACCTGCAGAATGATGTATGTGGAACGTAGGCGCCATAAAATGGCCACTGAGTGTGTATAATGTATACATTCCCTCTCTCTTTCTCTAACATTCGCGGTTTTACCGTAATGATGTCTTACCTGATGTTATTTCTACATCCTCCCTCTCTCTCTCTCTCTCTCTCTCTCTCTCTCTCTCTGCATGTCATCATTCCCATCATTAATTCTCACTTTTCATCAGTAGCAGTACCGACTGAAAAGTAGCCATGCTTTTTTTTTTCCTTCCATCAGTAGTGCCCTTTATTCACTCGTTCTCCCTCCTCCCTTCCCTCCCGTGTGTGTGTGCGTGTGTGTGTGTGTGTGTGTGTGTGTGTGTGTGTGTATGTATGTGTGTCACTTCTCTGCTCAGTGGAACATTGAGGACACCACCGAATATGTGAGTAACCTGAGTGTGAGCCGGGGTGTGCGGCGTCGGGACACGCTGTGTGTTCTTGCTTCCTTGTGTGCATGTGTGTGTGTGTGTGTGTGTGTGTGTGTGTGTGTGTGTGTGTGTTTGGCGTGTTTCCTCTTTTTGCCTTTGACTGGGAACTAACACACCTCTCCGTTAGGGCGTGGTCAACGGTTCAAGTGTGTGCGCGCTTACAAATAGAATGAACGTGATACCTGAAGTGACATTTGAAGCGAGTCTTATCTTTTATACACACACAACATACACAATATGCACAAAAACACATCATTATACAGCAATGTTTAAACCTTGAAAAGGACAATTTTCCCATACGGAACATTACTGTAATTACTGGACTAGCACACCTACCGTAAACACTGTAGTAAATGGACATTTATGGGTTCTGGAAGTCCATTGAACACAACAAAAAAGCTGCAGATGTGTAAAGGTTTTACATTAATACAGAAAGTCCGGAATTAAAATTGTGAGACGTAACTGATTACATAATATTCACCTAATAATGTTACTAAATTATTTTCTTAAACGTGCTGAACAAAGTACCCGAAGCGAAGTCTTTCCACATTCCCGTGTCCTTTTTTTCCGGAATTTTCACCAGACAAATTTTAGCTTTTGGTCTTTGTTTATTCCTGAAACGAGTAGCTTGGATATCAAGCGTGAAATCAATACGTACTCGTGTTAAAGAAAAAGTAATCATTAGAAATAATTTTTACTCAACAATTCTTTAGACTAGATTTTTCGCACTTTGATAATTTTTTTTTTTTTTAATTGTGAAAAATAATCATTTGAGAACAAAATGGCAGTGAAAAAGTAAGTCTTCTTAGTGAACGAATATGAGGAGATTTACGAAATGTTAAAGAAAAAAAATAAAAAAATTTTATTCTATTTTCTTTTTTTATATCAGCACAAAATGCCCCAGACAGCTACATATATATATATATATATATATTTCAACTTTTAATGGTAGAAGCGTAAAATTCAATTTTTACTAGGAGAAATTCGTGTTGTAGATGTGTGTAATATTTAGATCTCTAAAAAGTCATTGTAGATTTCTGAAATTCATTCATTCATTCATTCAGAACTAAAATATTATATTAAATATTATAATTAGGTTAATGCGCTGTGTCACTCTGCGGTACGCGACTACAAGATGGTGCAGATGCTAGAGGACGAATCCCGCCTTGTAGTTCAGAAAAGATGGTGTGTGTGCGTGTGTGTGTGCGTGTGTGTGTGTGTGTGTGTTAGTGGTTATGTAATACAAGCTGGGTCAGAACACGACATACTCGTCTCTCTTCTCCTCTGGAAGTGTTTGAGCTTCTGGATGAAAATCCTCTTAGCGCTGAGACTCGGTGGCGAGGGGAGAAAAGAGGGCGGGGCCGAGATAGCAGCGCATCACTCAAAGCAGATTATCAGGAATGCTAATACTAATGTGGATTAAACGAGTGAAACGTCAGTATCTGTAAACGTCGGTAGCTCAGAGAGGCGCAACTTGTAAAGCTCTTCGTGCGTGTAGTTAAAAATCCTCAAACTCTCCGTCTCACATCACATGCTGGATTTATAGCAGAAGCCTGACGTTCAGCCGTGTTTAGTGACGCGTCAATCGTAGACGCCGTTCCGGTGTCACATGATGCACGTCCTCGATCGCCTAATTTATTCCATCAGTCAGCCATGTTGCGAAAGCGGGGTGTCATCTGCCTAATGAGGCCGCTAATGAAGTGTGACCGTACGCTGCACCGCCGAGTGAATGCACCCGGCCTGTTTTTACCCCTCACACACACACACACACACACACACACACACACACACACACACACACACATACAAAGCCAATGAATCTGAGGAATTATCTTATTTCAAACCTGTGTTTAATTTCCTCTTCAATCAGCTGAGACTTAATGATTTACACCTGTAGTTTATATGATTTATACATCGCAGTTTATACGGTTTAAACCAGTAGCTACTTGTTTCGTACTCGTTAGCTACACGAGCTGCGCCGGTTAATTTTTAGCTTATCGACTACACTGCGATAGACTTCAGGACTTTAACAGTCATCAGATAGCTGCGTTTCTGAGCAACAGTAAACACAGACGCGATTAAAGTCCCGACAACACGACCTCGCTGACGTTAAAGAAGAAGCGTGACACTTTTTTG
>CM074936.1:18024401-18038945 GCA_037576815.1 Pangasius larnaudii | reverse complement strand
TGTGTGTGTTTGTGTGTGTGTGTGTGTGTGTGTGTGTGTGTGTGTGTGTGTGTGTGTGTGTGTGTGTGTGTGTGTGAATAATGCAAGAGAAAAAGAGATTAGGACGGAATAGAAACAAATACAAAACAAAAGAGTGTATTATTAACAATAACAGAAAAATCACGTGATAATCAGTTTGTGAATAATTTGTGATTTTAAAAAAATCACATGTGAAAATAAATGAATCATGCTGGAATAAAATGTGAAAGTACAGTAAATGAATCCTATGAAACAAATCACATGGGGAAAAAAATTAAAATCACATGGCATATATGTGAAAAATATGCGAAAATAAATGAATCGTGACAAAACTGCATGTGACAGAATGCGAAACGTGAAAAAGTAATATCTGAAAATTAATTGTTGTTAATTATATGAGAAAAAAATGGAAAAAAAAAATACATGCATACATGCATGTATTTGTGAAAAAATGTGTGAAACCACAACATGTGAAGTGTCTATTAACCATGTGTAAATTCTTTTTTTGTAAGTCGCAAAGTTTTGAAAGTCATGATAAGAAACAAAAGTTTACATTATAATAATTTTTTTTTTTAAACTATATCATACCTGTATGCACATTTCATTGTGTCTGCCTTAGAATAGTAATAGCAGCCTCCTGCCACATAGAGTTTTCTGTCGAGTATGCTGATTCCATGCCTGAACCTGGCTCGCGCTGGCATTTCACCCAAAATCCTCCACTCCATATCCTTGACCAATCCTGTACCGCTACGCAGGGAGTTAGCAAACCACAGCTGCTTGCTTGGAAGCCGTCGACCTTCATCTGGATTTAGTTGATCTCCTCCGACAACAACAAGGACATCTCTGGGGTAACGTATGCGATGCTGAACTACTGGACTGGAGTCTCCGAATCCAAATTCTTTTAGTGCTGTGCGGTATAGATATACGTCTTCATCACCACTACACTCCATCTGCAGGTTAACAGCCCGGACTTCACGAAACTCTCGGAAGGTCATGAGTGGAAAACGCACTCCTGTCATTACTTCCTGGGCTTGAGATAGCCTTTGGGCTGGATCTGCCTCAATCCATGCCACCACCGCTCGGAAGACGGCCAGCTCAGATGGAACGCACAAGCCATCACGTCTCAGAAGGTCCAGCAGCTTCTCGGCCGGCAGCTCCAGGAACTTTGGAGTAGCCATAACTTCCTGGAAGTGCATGAGGATGAAGTCTTCAGCTGTTTCAAACAAGTCGCTAAGCATATAAGCCTCAGCAAAGGCAGCTACGTCCAGACAGCTGTGGACATCCATTTGCTGTTCAAGGTAGTTGAGGCAGAGCGAGAGAGTAGGTTGGATTTGGAACTGAAGAGCAGTGGAGGTGAGCTCGAAAATGCAGCCCCAATCAAGGAAAAGATCTCCAGTGTAGCAGCAGTGAAGAAGGGCTTCTAGCTCAGGTGCCCCCATCAGTAGTAGGGACACTGAGGTCTGGTGGGTTTCCTTCATACCGCTGGTGAACATTGCATGGAAGTAGTCACTGCTGGCACTCAGGATGACCCTGTGTGCTGGAAACGGACAGAAAAAAGCCAATAAAAGTCATTGTAATAGCAACATTCTGTATGCTACACTTCAAGTCTTTAAATCTGAAAAATGATGGCTTCTTAGCTGGGTTATACTTGGAACCTGCTCTGTTAGCAAAACACTCTTTTATATCTTTTAAGTGTTCCCCCAGAGGGACAAACCATACAATTCAATTTTATTTGTATAGCGCTTTTAACAAACCTTGAGAGGAACCAGACTCATCTGGGTGCTAACAGCAATTGTAAATAAATCCCTTCTATAACTGTGTACTATATGGACAAAAAGTGCAATTGTGTAACCAGTAAATTCATCACAGTTTGTTGAACCTATCCACTGTCCACTGATAGAGACCTGAGTACAGAACTGCTCGTGGCAACCGCAGCCCCAAAGCCACCACAGCAATCACAGCCCTAAAGGCATCACAGTACAACTCCCCATATGAGATCCCCAAGCCATCACCATGGCCCCCATGTGGCACCATCCCCAGCAATCCCACTGATCTTCAGATCCCACTGATATTAAGGTTTCAACAAGGGAAACAACGGTTCTAGATCCATTTTAAAGAGTGCAAGTCAGGGGTATCAAACATATGCCTTGTAGTCTGGCCCGATAAAGGTTAAAACCATAACTGAATTTAAATATTAAAAAAAGAGCTAATTTCTGTTATTCCACTAGGTGGCTACAGTAGTGCAATAAACTGAACTGAACTCAGCTACTGACAAAATGTGTTAATAACATGTAATTCTTTATTAGCTAAGATAATAAATTTGACTCTGCAACCATGTCTCTTTCCACAAGAACTAATTTGGGCGTTTGCAATTATGCAATCACATCTTTCACATTTTTAAAAAAAAAAATTTCATTGCCAATTAATTTTTGGTAATGAACTGAATTCCACAAATCAGTTTTATAGATGATATACAGTCACCTCCAAAAATATTGGAAGACCAATTCTTTGTTTTTGCTATACACTGAAGACACTTGGGTTTGAGATAGATCCAAATTTCAGCTTTAATTTCCCGATATATGCATATAGATGTGTTAAACAGGGCACACCTAAGCAACAAGAAACCCCTGTCAGTCACATGTTCCAATATTTTTGATCACTTGAGAAATGAAAAGCATCACGAAAGAAGAATGCAGCAGTTTGGTGGTGTCAGTGGGTCGCCGGCCTGATGCAGTTACTGCGAGCAAGGGACATGCAACCAAATATTACCTGTTATTCACTTTTTACAATTTACTTTTGCTAACTAAAATTGGGTGGTCTGCCACCAAAGGTTCCTAAGTTGTATAACACATCTAGATGTAAATATTAGAAAATGAAAGCTGAAATTCTGATCTATCGTCTCATGTTCATCTATTGATCTCAAACCCAAATGTCTTCAGTGTATAGCAAAAACAAAAGATTTGGCCTTGCTTTCAGAGGGGACTGAACTTATCTTCAATCCATTTGTGCACTGAGACTATACATTTCAGATAAATGTTGATAAATGAATACATTTAAGAGGAGTTCTATGTGTGTTAGTGGTCTAATAAACTGATTTATTTTGTTCTTCACACTTAACTTGGACTAGGTACAATTCCTGAGGTGTGCCTTTAGCGCTTGTTCTATTCAACTACCATTTTTCCTGTACTTACTTGCCCTCGATGTACAAGGTTCAACACCTCTAATGAACATCATTTAAACAAATCTATATACTGTGGTAAATATTGTGGCATATCTTTACCATGAAATATTCTTCCTTCAGCCTCCAGCTCCACATCACAGCCCACTCTCTCTTCCCACAGCTGCCTGATGGCCTGAAGATTGGCCTTTCTGTGCTCTTCACCAGTGATGTTCCTCATGTTCTTCTCTGCATCTTTCTTTCTCTGCCTCTCCTCTTCTTCTTTGCAGAGCTCCAGAACCCTGGGAACTCCCAGATAGAGAGCAGCAGCCTGAATCTGAGCTAAAGATTTGCTGTTCAGACCAGCTATACTTCCAGTGTAGGCAAATTCCAACACTGCGGATACACCCAAATCAGATACTTCTGGACCAACACGTACAAAAATCTCTTTCTCGTTTTTTTCATTCCGCTGTTGGAGCATCTGCTGGATGAGAGAGCTTACAGCAGCCAGGACTAAAGAGTGAGCACGGACAGTAAGTCCATGCTCAACACTTAGGGTCAGGTCAGTAAGGACAGAGCAACACCTCAGCTCCTCCATTTCTCGGAAGATCTCAGTTGGGTAAGTATGGTTAGTGCACTTCTGTGTCTCTTGTTTGCCGTTCCACTCCATCATCTCCTGAATTGTTCTGCCGTTCTTCATGTCCTCCTTTTCCTTCGTCCCCATTCTGCTGTCGTTGTAGGCCCTAATCCATGTTAACCTCCTCCTCTCCCTTTCAAACTCTTCCCCTCCTTCCTCCATCACCTTTTTCCTTCGCTCTTTCTCTCTTCTCCACCGCTCCTCCCATTCCATAGGCAGGTAGCGTCTTGTGAACTCCATGCTTGTTGATGAACTGCTGCACGACAGTGAGCAAGTACCAGTCTGCATTGTTAGTTTTCCTCTCTGTTTTCAGCAATCTGTTAATACAGTGTCCACATGCCACCATGGTTAATTCTTGAAGTAAACAACATTCTAATTTTAGATTCTGCTTCAGCAGATCGAATGTCCTTAGACCTTGCCGAGCCTTTGCAGTTTTGGCAAGTAGGAGACAGTAGAGGCCAAAAGTCCGAGTCCACTACCAGAACAGATTCACAATCGCAAACATTTCTCTCACTTGTGTCTTAATAACACCAGCAAAAAATATGTATGCTGACACTTTTACTATGTGTTTTACTGTGTGTTGTCCGTTTGTTTTTGTTTTTTTTGCTTGTTTCTCTTAATGAATGTAGAATTTGAGTCGTTTCTGCCTATATATGCAAAATACAGGTTGGCGTCACTGCAAAGCGATTCATTTTGCATGCACAGTGTGACTTGCTATATCTGAAATTCATTTGGAAAATTGGCAATTACACATGCAAATTAATACGACTGAAGGGCAGGTATTAAAATCGCGGAAGCCCCTTTACACCACTCGAAGACAAAATAAAACCATTTACTAAGGCTTAATAATGACAGAGTTGGCTTTCATAAAATAATTAGAACTTCTCTTGACATGAAGGTGGCTTATTACTGTGGTAACGTTTCATATTAAATATTCACCACAGGGTCTTTGCAAAGGCTTTCATGTACATGTAGCTCACGAACAGAACACACACTCATGCCTATGCTCTTTTATCTTAATTTTGGTTTATAGCATAAGTTGAACAGTTTGTTGACATGTCTAATTGGCTTTAATTGGCCACAGAGACAGTTTGTATTCATGCAATTCTTCTTTGTAAATCACGTGCAACACACCAATTGAGTCAGAAATTTATAATTAAAATCAGTACTTGTTATTTGGAATCTTAGTAAATCAGGGCATTGCTTTATGAATACTTATTTGTTTTTATCTTACCTTCGCAGTGTGCATACTGTGATTCTAAACCTCTTATTTGCAGCTTTCATTGTCCTTTAAGGTCAGTTTGTAGTTGCTTTCGATCTTTTTTTTTTTTTAACCTTGTGGACTGTGTCTGTCTCCTCACTATAAACTGATAGTGTGTTGCTTGTAATGCAGCTGAAATGTATCTTGGTACATACCTTAATATATATATCTTTTGAATATATATAGTGGTGTTCTTAGCTGCTAAAGTGGTTCTAATAACATATATAAAATTACAGAGAACCTTTAAGGCAGGGGTTTCCAAACTAGGCGTCCTGACTTACACTTGAGGGTCACTTGATTTACAAAAAAGGGGTTGCAATAGAATCTCACAATCTCCTCTTTTATTCATTTATTTTAAAAAAGGAATATTAGCAATATTGCTCTAACTGTGAATATGAATTTTGCACTATTCTTTTTAAACATTTCTGGGACTCACATTCAAACAAGCCATATTTAAATTGAGTATATGTGCTATTTCATTCATTATTTTTTTTTCCTCCATATCCTGACATTCTGCACTAGTACTGTCACAAATAGCACTAGTACCCCTCCCTGGCTTCTCTCCATATCCTAAGCCTGTAGATACATGGACCATGGCGTTGTTGTAATGTCATTATAGCAAACTCCTTTGCCACAGGATGGCGGTGACTTGTGATTGGTTGGCACATATTTCATTCCAGTCCTGCTTAATAATATCTACTATATTGCAACACATACCGCTCTTTTAGATTTAGCTAAATCAGAGTTAATACACTGACGAAATAAACAAAAAAAAAAAAAAAGACTAAGTAGAGATACAACTTTTGAGATTTTTTTATGCGACCCCCCAGTTTGAGGACTGCAGATTTAAGGGGGGAGAAACTTTAGAACAATTTATGGTTCTAGATTGATCCATTTTAAGTGTGCACTTTATTATCTGTTCTACTTTTAAATTTTAATTTTATTTTTTTTTTAAAGAAAATTGCTTACATTCGGCTGTGTCCATTTTACTTTTACAAGTCTGACCACTTTTGTGATCTATAAATTCTTCAGCCTAAAACTCTCAGATTTTTTTTTTTTTTTGTCCTGAAGTTTTTTTTTTAATGTACCAACATCATAAAATAGGCTACGGAATGTTGTCTGCTCTCAGGAAGTTCTTTCATTTACAAATTTTTCCTGTTTCTTTGCCCAAAATTGAAAGTGTCGTACACATATGCATACAGAAATACTGAAAAGAAGCAGCACACATGGTATTACATAATAAAAGCACACACATTTTAATGAATGAAAAGGGTGGAGTTTTCAGTAAACATTTTGTCGGTGGCACTACTTACATTCAGATTTACTGCAATGATCAATTATAACCATCAAATCCCAGAGACGCACAAAAAGCAACAGAAGCACATTTGATAGTTAGCGAACATTTAAGAGCTCTTGCAGCACTTAAAAAGAAAAAAAAAAGAAAGAAAAAAAAAAAAAAGTTCAATACAACAGAGACACTGCATTGTTCACAATACATGTTCAGGAGTATAGCTTAGGAAAATAGAGGGTTTATGACAGGATCAGTTCGAGATCTCAGAGTCTTGAGTGGAAAATGACTGGAGAGCGATACGGAAAGCATGGAAAGTGCATTGGAACCATGCAACACACCTTCACGGATTAACAGTTCACCTCCATCTTACAGCCACGCTGTTCAGTGAAGAAGAAGCGCTATAAGAAGACAAGGCTTGAATGGGGTTATAAAACCGAGTGCTTTAGCGTCCACGGCAGCAGAAAAATACAGGATGAAGGTTGTCACCATTCACAAAAAAAAAAAAAAAAAAAATGTCCTCCAGATAGCAGAGTGAACATTAGACACATTTTACAAGTTACTCCTAAAAGATACCACTTTACTAAAGAGTACGACTCTTTAAATAGCTATCAGAAAGTCTATGACGCTGGCACCTATGCTTGGGTGATGCTGACAGAGCAAGCAGTTAGCGAGGAGTAACCCTATATATGCATTCTTTGTAGGTATGTTTTTGTGAAATTATAGTAATAACACCAGTTAAAATATATCAAAAATAAAAATGATAACAACAACAACAACAACAACAACAACAACAAAAAGTCAGAGGTACAATCTTTTCTGCTCGCAGTTGTGTTTAGGCCTCTCAACTCTCTGGCTCGGGAAACCGGAATGTGTTAGGCAGCCCTTTCTAGCTTTTATAACAATATCATAAATACCATACAGATTTTAAAGAAAGTTTTGGATTTTTACTTTTATTTTTCATTTTGAAAGAAAAAAAAAAAAAAAAAAAAAAGACAGAAATGTTGTTATTCAAAATATGTAACATTATTCTGCCACTTCTAGATCAGGAAGCCTTTAGATAAAAAATAAATAAAATTTAAAAAAAAAAAAAAAAAAAAAAAAAAAAAAAAAAAAAAAAAAATTTTCCCATGCAGTGTAGACTGTTAGAGGTAATCTTTGGTTGCTAAGCAACAATGGCTTATACTTCGATATTTTCAAGCATGTTTGATTTTCTTGGCGACGAACCGCGACTAGGAGCGATGAGAAACAGCCAATGAGAGTCCGAGAGGAAATCAAATTCATCTGCTTGAACTTCTTAACACGTTACTCTTGTAAATTCTTCTCCTATTCCACCCTACAGTCCCCAGTGAGCCTTACCGTGATACATTTGAGGTCTTAATTATATATATGGACCCCAGGAAGAATAGTAATAAAGCGCTAAATGTGATTAAAATGGCCTTAAATGAAGTCAGACTCGCTGTCTCTGAAACAGTAGGCCTTTAAATCGAAACCCGAGTCTGAAACTCTTCAGGGAGCTAAAGGAAGATTAGCTTCCACCAATGCAACAGCTAATGGAGATCCTAATAAAGTCTAATAAAACTGTAAATGGTATTAAAATGACCTTAAATGAAGTCAGACGTCCAGTCTGTGATACGGTGGGTGTCTGGAAAAAAAGTGGAGCAAAAAAAAAAAAAGAAAAGAAAAGAAAAAATCTAAAACATTTCCAAGTACTCATAAAAAAAGAAGTGAGGCATGCTGCTGAATGGAATTCAAATGGTCTTTGATTAGCAATTAAACAAAGAGTGGTATTAAAGTGGTATTAAATGACGTCAGACTCGGTGTCTCTGAAACAATAAGGCTGTAAATGGAGCCGGAACTCATCGTTAAAACCAGACTCGAGCCCACCATTTTCTCAGCTGCTAAATATATATTTAATATTGCTAATAATTATCAAAGTAAGTGGCTGTTAGCAAAGCGTTCAGGTAGGATACTGTTACTGGGATTAGTCTGTGATGATATAAGGATAGTCTGTGAAGTCTGACTTGACAAATTCGTCACTTTTGAAGCAGCAGGCGTTTAAATCGAGGCGTTTAAAACAAACAGGAGATGTGTGAGGTGTTTAACTCAAACCTGTCTTAACTGGTCCATGTAGTGAAGCAGTTAATCCTTAATGACCGTCTCTTTAGCGGTGTTTCTTCTTCAGTTTTCTCCACAGCACTCAGAGAACCCACAATCAGACGTTTTAGGTCGTAATGTTATGTTGACCCCAGGACAGATAGCAATAAAGTATTAAACAGGATTAAAATGGGCTGAAATGAAGTCAGACATACTGTCTCTGAAACACTGGAACACAGAATGAAGACCAAATTCGGAAACTCTTCAGGGACCATGGAAAGGTTAGCTTCTGCCAAAGCAACAGCTAATGGGAAATCTTTAGCTTTAGCAATAAAATGTAGCCCTCGTGAAGAGCACTGAACCTGAATAAAAATGTTCTCTAGGACTAGAGGCAAGGCCTGAAACCTTAATCCAATTACTTCACTATATGTCTCTGAAAATTGAATGGAAATTTGCAACCTAGATTACTGTTAATGTTTAAAGGGACCAAGTTTAGGACCAGGTTTCCAAAACATTCTTCTCTGCAGTCATATTTCTTCTTCTCCACCATTTCCTCGCTTACAGTTCCTGGCAAGCCCAGCATGCTCATTAGCATCACAGTGGGCAACACAGCCCTCATCCAATGGCAGCCTCCGAAGGACATGCCGGGCGAGCTGATTGGCTATCGTCTGCGCTACAAGCGTGCGGATGAGGAATCGTTCACGGTGCATAACTTTGGGAGCACGGATGATCACTACACGGCGACGGGTCTCTTCAAGGGCGCCACCTACAGCTTCCACTTGAGCGCCAAGAACCGTGCAGGCACCGGAGAAGAGTTTGTCAAGAACATCAGCACGCAGGAAGAAGTTCCTAGCGGATTCCCGCTGAACCTGAGCGTGGTGGGACTGACCACCACAACCACCCGGCTTACGTGGGCACCGCCAGCCCCGGCAGAGAGGAACGGACGGATCACTCATTACGTCGTTGTTTACAGAGATATCAACAGCCAGCAGAACAGCACCAATCATACGTCGGACACACACATGACACTGCATGACCTCCGACCTGACACCACCTACGACATCCGCATCCAGGCTTTCACCACCAAGGGGGGTGGACCTATGAGCCCCAGCATCCAGAGCAGGACCATGGCCACGTCGCCAGGTTAGTGCTAGCGATAAGAATCCCTACGAAGGACTGGTTAAAGTTCATCAACCTGAAATCTCACTCGGCTCCAGTCAAATACAAAACGCCGTAAATCTCCCGAACTTCACACATTTGTGCATGCAGTACGGTCCAGAAATCTGTTTTGCGCGCACACACAATGCTTCTTGTCGAACATTACTTTGACTAATCTTTCTAATATCAGTTCAAAGTGTGTACCCAAAGTGTACAGGCTTTTTTTTTGTTGTTGCATTATGATAAAATGTCAATTAGTTTGTTTGCACCATTTTCAGCTACGTCATCATCTTTCAAATTTTTCTAATGTTAGACGATCACATTCTCCATTCAAAGCCATTGTTTTGCTTCTTTTATGACATTTTTTGTAGTCAGTACAATAGTAAGTAGTTTTAACTCTTTGTGCTGGCAGTGTGTGAAAATTGCTGATCATTGATGTAAATTCCCCAAGAGTAGCTTCAAAGTAGTTCTAACTTTGCGTTAAGCTAGCTTCTTTTCGGGAAAAATACGATTAAAGAAGAACATTTCAATATGAATAGCTAGTTTAGCTAGTTTAACATAATTATGTTTCTGTCTTCTCTTTTTTTTCTTTCAAATTTCGCTAGCTTTCGCAACGAGTTTTGGTGTCAAAGCCGTAATGAAGACGTCTGTCCTTCTGACCTGGGAGCTTCCAGAGAACTTCAAGTCTCAAGGGCTTTTTAAGGTGCGTAAAGTTAGCAAATGGTTGATCATTTAAAGCGTTTACCTTTTTTATTTAAATTTTGTACTTGTGTTACAAGGGTACTGAAAGCCAGTGTCACTCAGAATCTTTCCTTTACAACGACAACAACTTCTAAGTTAGGGAGGCGGAGTCTAGGGCGTCTTGGTTGATTAAATTAAGGAAAGTGGAAAATTATGCGAATTTTGCGCTCTAGACTTACAAGAGTACTTTGCAAATCAAGTGAGTGTTTCTAATGCATTCGTTTATGGACTGACATAAAAGAAAAGAAAAAAATAATATAATACTAAAAGCCTGTATAGGAAACTCCATCTCTGATTCTCTAATCAAGGTAATTAGGTGGCAAACGCTAAACGTCCGAGGCTTTTAAGCGCTCTTTCTGCAGATTGACTCGGGTTTGAAGGAATCCACAAGCCACAACATTACTCCATCGAGAAACATCTGGGAAATGTTTCCGTCAGGGTTAGCCTGCATTTGTCTTCATCACTGCACTGTCCATTACACTAATCCCATTAGTGCAGAAAAATCCTCTTCCATCTTGTCTAGTGACTGTCTATTATTTTATTTTATTTAAAGCTTCTTAAGTTTTGCATTGGAGCTCCAAGGCTTATGTCGCAAATAAGTACCAAAAGCCACCAGTAATGCATCTGATTCATCAGAAGGTGTTGATTAATTTTCTGTAACAGCAGCTCTGAATAGTAATGCAGCTGCAAATCACAGGTTTTTATTCATTAATGCGCTCGTTAAATTAATACGTTATTGTTTCTAGCGCAACAGCACATTCATGGGGGACTCGTACGGCGGACGTGCCACTTAAACGGATTTTAAAAAGTTTTCTGTAAGGAGATGTTTATGTAACGTATATGGAAGGAGTCTCCAGTGTCAGTGCTTTGTATCAGTCAGAGGTAAAGCTTTAAGTTTAAGTCTTCCGACATCTTCAGGACAAGAGGAGGTTACGCTTTCTACTGCGTTTTGTTGCCTTATTAGCCTCAAGAACAGCTTGTTTTGTGGACATTAAATGCAACAATAAACGGATAAAAATAACTCATTATTCTTTAATAATGAAAAGATTGGAATTGTTGGTAAATTGCTGTGGTATAAGAGGAATAAAAAGAAAATGCTTTAGGATGGTAGCAGTAACTCTGCTTACCACATCACCCTGTTGTTGATTATTTTCCTATAACAGCATGATGCGGCATGTTTTATTCCTTAAGAACTGATTCAAATACGTAATTTATTAAATGCAACATATAATAATATATTTTTAATCAGTAATGTTGAGAACTCATTATTTAAAATGAGTACAAATCTGTTTTTAAACAGTATTTAATTATATTTATTTATTTATTTATTGATTGATTGATTGATTGATTGATTGATTGATTGATTGATTGAAAACCACGATTATTTTTTGCTTTCAGACACTTTTTAGGATTTTTTAATTATATATTTTTTTAAAAATGACAAAAACATAAACAAAGCTTTTATGAATTTTCAGTAATTGTCTCCTCTCGCTGTAGATTTTGTACAATCAGCAGAGCGTGGAGGTTCAGGGCAACATGAAGAGGAAGCTGATCACAGGCCTGAAGCCCGACACTAATTACTCGTTCGTGTTAATGAGTCGAGGGAACAGCGCCGGAGGACTGCAGCAGCAGGTCTCCATCCGAACTGCTCCGGATCTCCTCAAAACCAAACCCGTCCTCTTCAAAACTGACGAGAACAACGGAGGAAAAATCACCATCAACCTTCCCAAAGTGGCGACAACAGCACCAATCAGGTCAGGCACAGCACACAGAGAACTGACGATAGGTTCCTGAGGAGAATGTTCTCGCTACACGCTAGCTAAAGTTACCTCAGGAGATTATTGCTAGCTAAATTTATCTCAGGAGATTATTGCTAGCTAAAGTTACCTCAGGGGATTATTGCTAGCTAAATTTACCACAGGAGGTTATTGCTAATTAAATTTTACCTCAAGTGATTATTGCTAGCTAAATTTATCTCAGGGGATCATTGTTAGCTAAAGTCACTACAAAAGATTGTTGTTAGATAAATTTACCTCAGGAGATTATTGCTAGCTAAAGTTACCAGAGGAGGTTATTGGTAGCTAAATTTATCTCAGGAGATTGTTGTTAGATAAATTTACCACAGGGATTATTGCTAGTTAAATTTTACCTCAAGTGATTATTGCTAGCTAAATTTATCTCAGGGGATCATTGTTAGCTAAAGTCACTACAAAAGATTGTTGTTAGATAAATTTACCACAGGAGATTGTTGTTAGATAAATTTACCACAGGAGATTGTTGTAGCTAAATTTACCTCAAGAGATTATTGCTAGCTAAATTTACCTCAGGGGATTATTGTAGCTAAATTTACCTCAGGGGATTATTGTAGCTAAATTTACCTCAAGAGATTATTGCTAGCTAAATTTACCTCAGGAGATTATTGTAGCTAAATTTACCTCAGGAGATTATTGCTCATCTGCACAAGAAAAAAACATTACAATTGGGGAAATCTCTGATGGTTGCCATTATATAATGGATCTTAATGGGTTTAATGGTTTCCATTAGGGGTTTTCTGGTAACTATTAAATAGCATCAGAACCTTCTTTCATGTGTAGATGATTAACAACAAAATAAAAAAAAGGAACAGTTAGGCTCTACAGACCACTAGAAACACATTACAACCATTAGGAACCACTAGAAACCTCTAAAAATAATTTCAGACTTTTTTTTTTTAGTTTGTTTTAATTTGTTCTTGTTGGTGAGTCACCAAACGACACACTTTTGATCTTTGGTTTTAAATGTATTTATTGTAAAATTTGCTCATTTATTCTCCATCAGCTCTCGCCATCAAACACACACGTCTGGAACTTCACACACCGCTCGTGTTTATCTCCCGTCCCGTTACTGACGCTTTTCCTTCGTTCGGATCGTTAAATCCGTCGTATAAACCAAGTTTCCGTCCAAAATAAAGTCTGAGTTCAGTCAGGCAGAAAGGCTGCGGTTGCCAGATGCGTATAAAACCCTCACAAAGTATGCAAGGAGTTAAGGAAAAAAACACACACACACACACACATATCTTCTCACACACACGTCTGCCAACTCAGCACTCACTTTTTCTCTCTTCTTCTACTCTCTCCTTCTTTTTCTCTTTTACTCCTTATTTTTTTATTCTTTCACTTTCACTATTTTTCTTCCTTCTATTCTGTCACTTCTAAATCTTTTTTTTTCTCTCTGTCTCAATTTTTTGGTATTTTATTTCTCTTTCACTCTTTCTATCATTCTCTTATTATCTCTGTTTTATTTATTTAGTTAATTTATTATTTTTGTTGCTTTTTTTTTATTTCACTCATTCACTCAGACTGTATTTTCTTGCTTTCTACTTTACTCTCCCTTTTTCTTTTTGTCTCTTTTCTATAAATTTCTGCTCATTTCTGTTACTTCTTTCCTTTTCCCCCCATCCGCTTTTTTCTTTCTGCCACTCAGCCCATATTTTCCTTCTTTTATTTCCTTTTTTCTCCATCAGTATTTCTTTTTTCATCTCTTCTTCTCTCCATCTTTCATCTCTCTAGTTTCTTTTGATTTTCACTTACTTTAAACATTCTTCCTTTTCCTCCCTTCTTTTTTTTGTTTTAAATTCTCCATTCATGTTTTCTTTTTTGGGTCCTAGCTGAAGCTGTGCTAGCTAAGGTTACCACAGGATTGCTGTAATATTACTAGCGATTAGCAGAGATTATTGGATTAGTCTTATACAACTAATGTTATCGCATGAGGTATTTGCTAGCTTGCAAGCTAAACTTGCCACAGGAGATTATCGCTAACTAAAGTTACCACAGGAGATTATTGGATTAATCATATATAACTAATGTTACCGCATGAGGTATTTGCTAGCTTGCAAGCTAAAGTTAACATAGGAGTTTATTTCTAACTAAATTCACCACAGAAGGTTATTGCTAGCTAAATTTACCACAGGAGGTTATTGCTAAAATTTACCTCAAGTGATTATTGCTAACTAGTAAATACAGGAGATTATTGGATTAGTCACATATAACTAGTTACCACAGGAAATTATCTCTAACTAAAGTTACCACAGAACATTATCTCTAACTAAAGTTACCACAGGAGATTATCACTAACTAAAGTTACCACAGGACATTATCTCTAACTAAAGTTACCACAGGAGATTATCTCTAACTAAAGTTACCACAGGA
>CM074936.1:17972797-17987797 GCA_037576815.1 Pangasius larnaudii | reverse complement strand
AGCTTTCGCACAACAATCACTTCAACTTCAAATATAATCAGTATAATAAAGTGTAAATAGAATAAAAATCTCTTTATATGTAAACATTTCTCACTCCAAATCAAATCTTTGATCTAAGATCAGATCTGATCTAATTTATTTATTTATTGTTTTTCCTAAGATATCTGACACACATTTTTTTTTTTTGCTGGTATCGGCCCGATTCTGATGCTGGAGATCGGATCAGTACCGTCTCTCCTGTTAACACGCTGTTCTTGTTCAAATTAGTAGCGAGACGTTTGTTTTTGATGGATATTTAAATTCCATGGAAAACAGACTCCCGAAACATTTGGATATAAACAGACGTGAGAAATGAACTGAACACTAACACCCTCCCACGTGTGTGTGTGTGTGTGTGTGTGTGTGTGTGTGTGTGTGTGCGTGTGTGTTTTTCCCCCATAAGGACCAGTACCAGCTGTGTTACCGAGCAGCTCTGGAGTATCTGGGGAGTTTCGACCACTATGCAACGTAACACTGCGGGACTTCAGCTACCGGGAACAAAAAAAAAAAGAAAAACACTTCAGAGTGTGTGTGTGTGTGTGTGTGTCTCACATCTCACACACACACACACACACACACACACACACAGAAACACGACACACAACACAGCTTTTTTCCTGACTGACTCACATTCAGATTCAGCAGCTCTGAACTCTTCATTTTTCACACACACACACACACACACACACACACACACACACACACACACACATAACAGCTACTGGTAGCTTTATTCTTTTTTTTTAATCATTATAAAATTTTATTCTGACTTTTATTTAGAATATTTTGATGTCTTTATTAATCGTTTAACATCTCTCTCGTCTTAACGGCCTCCAAGCCTTTTCCTTTTTTCGACAAAACGGTACTGTTTTTTTTTTTTTTTTTTTTAATTTAATTTTAATTGTAATTTTATTTCCCTTTCTTGTTTTATTATTTTTTTTGTTAGGTTGTTTTAGCACACAGGGTGTGTGATTTTAACACGTACTAATACAAGAGGACCACTGTTCGTTCTCAGAGCTGCTGTCGGATTTAATTCATAACACCGTTCTATTTTTTTTCATTTCTTTTTATATATGATTTGTAATTTTTTTATTATTATTATTATTATTATTATTATTATTATTTTTCGGCGAATCGCAGCGGGCTAACTTTCTGTTTCTTTGTAGAAAAGAAAATACTGAGGGGAAAAAAAAAAAACCAAGAGATACATACAACAGTGATACTAAACTCACGCCACGACGGAGGTTCGCGCGTAAAGGCGTGCTCCGATATTCGATTTCTTTTTATATCGCGATAATAGTTTTATCACAACGTTATATCAATGTTGTCTGTTAAGAATTTAAAAAAAAAAAAAAAAAAAACAAGCAAATTTACATCCACTGGTTCCGTAACTGTTAATGCTACTCCTGTTGATTGGGCGGAGCTGGGTCATGTGACTAGCACCTCCTGTGGAATGTTCGTTAAGGATATATACGTGTTAAATATCGTGATATACGGCGTATCGGATTATCGGCGCGCACCTATACGAGGCGTTAAAATCTTTAAAACTAACGATACGTTTTGATCCTGAATCTAATTTCTCATCCAAGTGTACAGTATTAACCACTCCACAAGTGAACTTTTTATACAGAAATATAGATATATATAAATATAAATATATAAATATACACATATAAATATGAGAAATTATAAATATTATTCCTATAGTATATATACAGCTACAGATATCTGATCAGTCGTCGATTCTCCAGGCGAAAGTGATCGGGACGTACCAACTACAGAGAGACTGCCGGGGGTGAATCTGTATTAATCCTGCGAAAAGTAATATCTACTGTATTAATCCCAACACACACCGCACACATATGGTTGCGTCTGTGTGTGTGTGTGTGTGTGTGTGTGAGTGTGAGTGTGTGTGTGAGTGTGTGTTCTCTCTGATGAAGCACAGCGGAGGCCTGATTATAACCACACACTACGTTGGCCACAAGTTTCCTTTTTACCTTGTGAATGGTTCGTGCTGTAGGGGTTTAAATCTGTTGTATACGCACTCTGTTTTCTATTCGTTATTAAGAAGAAGAAAAAAAAAACTGGAATTCAAAAACTTGATGTTAATAAAGTTGAATAATTGTTTTGGGGATTTTTTTTTTTTTTTTGTACAACACTGACGTCTGAAGTCTGTTTTTGTGTCGTTTGTTTTCTTCGAATCTACAAATCCATAAAATGGTTTAATTAAAGGAAAACTCCACCCTGAAAAAAAAAAACACACACATTATACACAAGATGTTTATCCTGAAATATATATATATATATATTGCGCTGACTGTGTTGCTGTGTTTCCGTTGTTTCATTATTCAGACGTGGTTTAGCGGTCGTGTGTCGCTCCGTTACTACGGAGATAAAGATTTTGACGATCTCAAAGTGGCCAGGTTTCGCCGTTAGCGCTGAGAAACAAAAAGAGCGAGAGCTTCTTTCCTCTCTCCACATTTTCCAGCGCAGAACCTAGTGGAGACGTCGGCGCAAACACTGGACTCAGCATCCCAGAATGCAATGCAGCTCTGTCAGCTGAGCTAGTTAGCGATTAAAACATATTAAAACACTAAAGCGCCGCTGCATCGCTCTCTTTAGGTAACGAGCGCGAAGGGCGAGAGGGCGAAATCCCACTGCGCCGCTATCAGCACGGCATTGTGGGTAACGTAGGAAATTATTTAAGTGAAAAAAGAGCAACAAATATATATTTATACTAAAAAAAAAAAATAAATCATTACAGAATAAATCCCGGCTGCCGTTGAAGATCACGTGTTAATCATAAAATTGAATATGCGAATCGTTCAGGGTGGAAATTTTCCTCCCGGAATCTTTTCCTGCTGTAAAGATTCCAGGTGTTTCTGGTACTTGCTCAAGATACACGAGAAGTAATGATGTTCATCAGGACAGAATGATGACGCTGTCATCGTCACGTCACGTCACGTCACGTACAGTACTGTGCGAAAGTCTTAGGCACGTGAAGAAGAAACGCTATAAATCAACGATGCCTTCAGAAATAATGAGATTAAACATTCGTGCATAAAAACATCCGCTTTTAAAAGCAGTGATGAACTAAGCGAAGTGAATATTCAGCGTGCGAACGCTTTGCTGTTTAAAATGCAGCAGTCTCAGGTACACAGCGTGTGCAGTTTTATAAGGAAATGAGCTGCAGGTTTTTCTGAGCATCTCGCAGAAGCAGCCGCAGTTTTCCTCGAGACTCTGACTGTCTCACGTGTTTAAACCCGGACAGACTTCATTATGATTTATGTCTGAAAAGTGTTTTGTAATGTGTTGCTTTCTTTACTGCCATACAAACATTTTCCTGTAACATTTAATTTTTTTGTTGGAAAAGTAATGTTTGGAAGCTAAAAATGTTTCACTGACTTAATGCAGAAGTCATAAAATAAACCTTTTAAGACAAAATTTGTATTTAAAAAAAAAAAACTTTAGGCCGCCTAAGACTCTGCACAGTGCTGTGTTTTTCGGGGGGTTTTTAAAAGGGAAATTGAATTCTGGGATCCAGGACAGGAAGTGAAAGTTCTGTTCTTGCTCAACACAACATCAGTCTCTGCCTCCTCCGTGTTTTCCAAAACAGACCAAGAACTCCTGGAGGAACCGCGTAGTTCTCGTTCAGGAGAGTTCCACATCTCAGTTAGTTGTTCGAAAGGTTCCTGAGGTGGAAATGTGGCTACAGACGGACGGCTTCCTTCGTCACCGCTTGCTTTCTCGATCAGGAAGAGAGTCTCTGCTGAGTCACTGCCTCAACCGCAGCCTCGGCCTCGCATCAGCCTCATGACATCACACATCTACCTCATTTCCCACACTGAGGTTTAGAAAAAATGCTTTGATGTCTGTTAGATTCGGGACACTTCCTGATCGCATGCATTTTAAATCCAGACTCAAGTCAGTGGGATGAGAAAAGGGGAGAGTAAGACGGAATCGAGTGTGAGAATAAACTGCGGGATTGTTATTCATTCCTTCTTTCTTTCTTTTCTTTCGTGGGGAAAATGGGACACTTAACGCAGCAGGAGCTCGGGATCAAAGCACCCCGTTTCCCTGCAGTTCATACGCAGCGGAATTCTGGGAAATTAATTAGGAAATGAACTTCGTTTATGGAAAAATGGCAAAAGCGCCTCCTGTCTGTCGGAGAGAGGATTACAGGGTAACTTCTCCTTCTCGTTTGCCAATTCGTTATTTAAAATTTAATATTTCATTGTTATATTAAAGTGTTTATTGAGTAAGGAATAAATTACTCTTCCTACCTTGAGGTTGATTACTTTCCTAAAACAACACGTCCCCGAGTGTTTTATTCTTCTTATACCACATATCCATTTATAGTTACACATAAGAAGTTTGTTCCTGTTCTCACTTACGTTATAGCAGCTATAAACAGTCGTTCCCTCACCACCCTCTCTCTCTCTCTCTCTCTTTTTTCTCTTTCTTGCCTTAATAAAACAAAAGACAAGAAATCACAAAGAAGCGTAAACTCCTCTGTCCTGAAGATGTCGTAAAGCTTAAAGTTACGACTTTAACTGTGTTTCAAAGCGCTGACACTGGAGACTCCTTCCATCAATGTTAAATAAATAAACATCTCGTTACAGAAAACTTAACCGTATCTTTTAAATCTGTTTGTAATCATCAAGTGAATCATCCACCGTACGCGTCCCTGCGAATGAGCTGTTGCTATAGAAACCATAACGTATTATAATTACAAAGAACGAGTGCATTAGTGTTAGTAATTAATGTAACGTTAAGACAGTCTAGACAGTTGTCACATTTGACCAAACACAAAAGAGCACAAAAGAATCTGATTTTAATTGTGGATTTCCAGAAAGAGACTGGAAAATGGGAATTGAACTTCAGATTTTCCGGAAAATCAGATTTTTTTAAAATGAATTTTACGGACAAAAAAAAAAACTCTGAAATACAACTGAATAAAATAATGAAAAAAATGAGAATTTATCAAAGATGACCTGATTTAAAAAAAAAAACTCTTTATATTGTAATTTAAAATATATTGCTGTGCGTGTGTGTGTGTGTGTGCGCGTGTGTGCGTGTGTGTGTGTGTGTGTGTGTGCGTGTGTGCGTGTGTGTGCGTGTGCATGGTGCCCTTGTCCTGTGTTAGGTTTATTCCCGTCCAACTTCCACTGTTCCCGGGAATCTTTACTGAAGATTAATGAATAAGAAATGAAATGAATTTTATAAAGAAAGTAGCAAATACCACATAACTGTTTTTGTTTAGAATCTAATCTCATTTTGTTTTAGATGTTTATTCTTTTCAGACAAAAAATAAAAATCAAAGACTTAAAGAACCGTATCAGATTCTCCAACATGCTCAGAAAAACTTCCAACCAATTGCCTTGTAAAACTCCACTGTATCAGATACTGATGCACTTTTAAGCACAAAGGGCCGTGACCTCAGGACGAGGCTTCGTTTACTTCACTACAGTTTACTGCTCTTTCTCGCAGGGTTTCACTTCACGATAGTAAATTAAAGGCTGCATTTAGGAGCACAAGCTGTAGATCACCTCCAAATCACCCTTTTCTTCTTCATTTCTGAGTTCTTTTGCTCTCTTACAAACTTTCTTTCTACATAAAATCCCAGCCATGATGAAAAAAACTATTAAAACAGATCACGGAAATTCTAATGGTTTCCACTACGAATACCATTAAACCATCAGCTAACCATTAAAACCATTATCATTACTGGTCCTTAATGGTATCCACTAGACATAACATGCCACCAATAGAAGGCAAAAAAGATTACCAGTACAGACCCACAGGGACCATTACAGTTTCCATTAAAACCAATACAATTCCATTATAACCATTAAAACCAAATTCTATGAGGGTTTGTATTGTTTTTTCAGCAGGGAAATTAAATCAAATATTTTGTGCCAGACTCCAAAGAACACATTTTTTTAAAGACTTTTTTTTAAAAGTAAAGATAGATTTTCTTTAACCGTTGAAATTTGCTGAATCACACAACAATCCCAGTCAACTACATCAATTTTTGTACACATCAGGAATATTGTTATATTTTAAATATTTCTTTTGTTTATAAATAAATTTCAGATATAATGTTTTACCTTTTTTTCCCCTTATGGTATTCCAGTACATGGACAATCCATTTCCTTTTTAATGTAGTACATGATCTTTAGAATAAGTACAAAAAAAAAAAAACTATTTTAAGTAATAAAATTTATTTAAAAACAACAACAACATAAATAATCTGAATGTTTGAACACAATGTATGCAAACAAGATTTAATTTCATTTCATCATTCTTGAACAGATTTGTGCTTTTACAGCATTTCTTTACATGTGCCTAAGACTTAATTAAAAATAATAAAATTATTTTAATTTATATTCATATATTTGTTTGTTGAAAGAAAACAAAAACATATAGATAAACAAACTATCAAAAGCAGGCTACAAGTATGTTTTACAGTTAATATGTGGCGCCAGGAATGACCTAATAACTATTCGAACAACATTTTTAAGAAATTGTGGTCATTAAATAAACAAACAAACAGAAAAATAAACACATAAATACGGGGTTTTTGTTGTTGTTGTAAGTATTAATCCCCAATCTGGCAACCCAGGACGTGACTGCGCTGTGATTGGTTATGGCTCCTCTTTGCCATAGTAAACAAATCCCCAGCGCGCATGCGCAGTGCTGCGCTAATGGAGGTTACGGGTTTCGGCTTTTAAACGTCCGGTGTTAAGCGAAGTGACTGAACATCGCTAAAGCCTCAGGGGGAAATTCCCCGCATTTTATTCGACATCAGCGGTAAGTACTTCTGCATTTACACCACGAACCCTTTCAGAAATCAGCGCGCTTTCTTCTTTACGCTAATATTTCAATATCCTGGACGGAGTTGAGCTAGCTAATGCTACCTAGCTAACCGCTAGCACTGGAGAGTATTTCTCGCTAAAGCTAATCTCGGCTAATAAATCAACTTTTCAACGTCTCTTCTCTTTATTTCTGCGTTTTAGTTCACGATGTTGTTAAGCTTTTAAACTGTAACAGTAATGTCCGCTGAATGTTTTCTCATTTCCGGGACGTGTAACATCACGGCCTAGCTAGCATGCTAAGTTAGCATTAGCCGTAAGACTTTTTAAAGAGACGCTTGTTTTAGCCAATCAGCGTTTAGAGTGGCTCGACTGTGGGGGCGTGACCAAGACTGGGCGTGGCTTATTGTGTATTGTGTACACAGGTAGCTTGGCCATGTAATAGTATACAATATTGTATGTTTATTTATAAAACATTTTATTATATCAGTTATTATAATTTTTTTTAAAAAATCACCCCACGTGATGAAAGTTGTATTAAATTAGTAACTCAAGTCTTTTCTGTGAAATTATTTACTTCTTGGGTATGTTAAATAAATAAATAAATAAATAATAAATAAACTTGGAGCATAAGATAAAGGCTTGTTCCAGTTATATTATAAATACACTGTCTAAAATATTAATAACAACAACAACATTAATAATAATAATAACAACAACAAGTATAATAATAATAATAATAATAATAATAATAGCAACAACAACTTTATTATTGTAGTTGTTAATAATAATAATAATAATAATAATAATAATAATGATGGCTATCAGTATTAAATGTTTTAATACTACAGTGTTGTGAACAATCCAGTCCTCTAATTTTATTCCTCTTAAGTCTTTTGTTTATTTAATTTAAATTGTAAACTAATGTTAAATGTAATCGTGTGTTAAAATGAGAAATTTTTAATACAGTAGTGTAATAAATTTCAATAATAAAATAAAATTCAATAATCTAGCGTTGAATCATCTTCATTTTGTAACATGTTGACACTGTTGTTGTTGTTTGTTTATTTGTTTGTTTGTTGACTCTGATGTCATTGCAGGAACATTCTGGTGAACTAAAGTCATAAGAAATGTGTATGATGTTGAAAAGGAAGAGAGCTGAGAGCTGATTATTCGGGATTATTGGGTGTAATGTTTTATAATTTCCGCTTTCAGGAGCGGGTGTGCGGGAGCGAGGATGGCGTCCGACTCGCCGTCTTCCTCCTGTAAGGGAATCATGACGTTTTACCCGACGGTGGAGGAGTTTAAGAACTTCAGCCGCTACATCGCGTACATGGAGTCTCAGGGAGCGCACAGAGCCGGACTGGCCAAGGTACAGGGCGCGGAGAGACGCGTGGAGTCGCGGGGCGGCGGCGTGACGGGAAACACCACGTCGCCGCGCTGGGGGTCGTTTCCACCGTACAGGATACATCAGCTTAGTGACAGACTCCAGGCACAACACGGATAGACAGATAGATAGATAGATAGATAGATAGATAGATAGATAGAATAGATAAGAGATAGATAGATAGAATAGATAGATAGATAGATAGAATAGATAAGACAGATAAGATAAGAGATAGATAGATAGAATAGATAAGAGATAGATAGATAGAATAGATAGATAGATAGATAGAATAGATAAGATAGATAGATAGATAGATAGATAGATAGATAGAATAGATAAGAGATAGATAGATAGAATAGATAGATAGATAGATAGAATAGATAAGACAGATAAGATAAGAGATAGATAGATAGAATAGATAAGAGATAGATAGATAGAATAGATAGATAGATAGATAGATAGATAGATAGAATCGATAAGATAGATAGATAGAATAGATAAGACAGATAAGATAGATAGATAGATAGATAGATAGAAAAAAATAAATGGTAACTCCAGGCACAACACGGATAGACAGATAGATAGATAAGAGATAGATAGATAGAATAGATAGATAGATAGAATCGATAAGATAGATAGATAGAAAAAAAATAAATGGTAACAAACTCCAGGCACAACACGGACAGACAGATAGACAGACAGATAGACAGATTGATAGATAGACAGATAGAAAGATAGATTAATAGATAGATAGATTGATAGATAGATAGACAGATTGATAGATAGATAGACAGATTGATAGATAGATTAATAGACAGATAGATAGATAGATAGATAGATTAATAGACAGATAGACAGATAGATAGATAGATAGATAGATAGACAGATTGATAGATAGATTAATAGACAGATAGATAAATAGATAGACAGATAAATAAGTAGATACATAGATAAAAAACGTGATCGCGTGCCGTCCGTCCACAGATCGTCCCTCCGAAGGAGTGGAAGCCCAGACGCTCGTACGACGACATCGACGACCTGTTGATCCCGGCGCCGATCCAGCAGGTGGTCACGGGTCAGTCGGGACTCTTCACCCAGTACAACATCCAGAAAAAGCCCATGACTGTGAAGGAGTTCCGCAAAACCGCCAACAGCGACAAGTGAGTCTGCACTCGCGCTCACGATAACACACACACACACACTCACTCACGCTCTAACACACACACACACACACTCACGCTCTAACACACACACACTCACACTCATATACACACTCGCGCTCATGCTCTAACACACACACACACACACACACACACTCATATACACACTCGCGCTCATGCTCTAACACACACTCACGCTCTAACACACTATTGTAAGTCGCTCTGGATAAGAGCGTCTGCCAAATGCCATAAATGTAAATGTAAACACACACACACACACACTCACTCACACTCACACTCATATACACACACACTCACACTCACACTCATATACACACACACACTCACACTCACACTCATATACACACTCATATACACCCTCGCACTCGTGCTCTAACACACACTCGCTAACACACACGCTCATACACACTCGCGCTCACGCTCATACACACTCACGCTCACGCTCTAACACACACACACACACACACACACACACACACACACTCATACACTCACGCTCACGCTAACACACATACATTCATATACACACGCTAACACACTCACACGCACACACTCATATGCACACACACACTCATACACACGCACACACTCATATGCACACACACACTCATACACACACACACACTCATATACACACACACACACACACTCATATACACACACACACACACACACTCACTCACACACACATACTCATACACAGACTCACACACACACTCACGCTAACACACACACTCCTGCTAACACACACTCTCTCACACACTTTTGTTAACACACTCTCACACACACTCCTGCTAACACTCACGCGCACACACACACACACACACACACTCAGGCTGACCCTCACACTAACTCTAATGCTCACAGTAACACACTCTTGCTAGCATTAACACTCACACTGCCGATGCTCAGAGGGTTCCGTTTTTCAGCCGTAGCTATCGGAGGAATTTTTCAGCTCCAGGTTTCATCGCCGAGTTTTCCGTCTTCTCTCCCCGCTGTAGGTTCTGCAGCCCTCGCTATGACGACTTTGAAGAGCTCGAAAGGAAGTACTGGAAGAACGTGACCTTCAACCCTCCCATCTACGGCGCCGACGTGAACGGGACGCTCTACGACCCCGTGAGTGGTTCAGTAAAAGTCTCTTTATCGCCTTGTCTCTCGGTCACGGCGGATTCACAGGGCAGACGTGCGTTTTTTTTAATTTATTTTTTTTTGCGCCCACATCAGGACGTCGACGAGTGGAACGTGGGCCGCTTGAACACCATCCTGGACACGGTGGAGCACGACAGCGGCATCACCATCGAGGGGGTGAACACGCCGTACCTGTACTTCGGCATGTGGAAGACCACGTTCGCTTGGCACACGGAGGACATGGACCTCTACAGCATTAATTACCTTCACTTCGGGGAACCGAAGTCGTGGTACGTCTCCTGTTTTATCAAACATATCAGTGTGTGTGTGTATGATTTGTTAGGAACTTCATCCCGGAGAACATTTCATCAGTTTCTAAAAATCCTTCGCAGGTATAGCGTACCTCCGGAACACGGGAAGAGACTGGAGCGCCTCGCTAAAGGTACGCGGGAGCGGGATCTAATCTAATCCCGTCTCATACAGAAGCACCTAAAACCCCCGAGAAATCAAATCCGTATCCTTCTACTGTTACTGCTACTAGTATTCGGAATCTTCGTCTTTACCTCCGTAGTCCTTCAGCGGAATCAACCGGATCAGGTGCAATTCCGAAATTTGGGATTCACCCAAGTAATTCGCCCAGATCATTCACTCTGTGGTCACGTGACCTGAATCATCAAAGCGTCGATATGTTTATGTTTATGTTTATGTTTAGCAAAATCAGAGTAAATGCGTAAAAAAGTAGTTAAATGGAAAACGTAAAAGTGTCATTCTTGTATTTTTAGGGATTATTATTTTATTTATTTATTTTTTTTGTTTGTTTGTTTTGTTTACTTCTGTCATTGTTGCACAGCGACTGAAACACTACGATTTTTTTCATTTTAAGTAGCTTTTTTTTTTTTTTAAACAAATATCGCACCGTACGATGTGGTATCTCGGCTTCTTATTTGTTTAGACTCGTATATTATTGACTTTCTGTCTGTTAGATGATTTAAATATATATATATTTTAAAAATTATTTGTGGTATGAACACTTGGTGTTTTTTTTTCTTCTGATATTCACGGCTGATTTCGGTTCGTTTGTATTTATCGCCTCCTACTGGATACATTTTTGAACTGCAGTTAAAATTTAATGTGAAGTTCCGGTTAATCGTGAAACGTAAATGATGCTGGTCTTAATTCCGACTCTTATCCTCGTGCAGGATTTTTTCCCGGAAGTTCTCAAAACTGCGAAGCTTTTCTCAGACACAAGATGACTCTGATCTCTCCCTCCATTTTGAAGAAATACGGCATCCCTTTTGAAAAGGTGAGCGTTCGTATAATCGATTTTCGCCTTAGATTAGGATTCGCGTCTCACTCGATGCGACTTGGCGTGTTTTCGTATTTCAGATCACTCAGGAAGCTGGAGAGTTTATGGTGACGTTCCCGTACGGCTACCACGCCGGATTCAATCACGGATTTAACTGCGCCGAGTCGACCAACTTCGCCACGCAGCGATGGATCGATTACGGAAAGCAGGCCATTCTGGTGAGATCGATGTTTGGTTTCGTTTCCGTCTCGTGCGTTCTGTTTCGGTTAAAATTTCTCGCCTGACGCTCCGACGCGCTCTCGGCCGCAGTGCTCCTGTCGGAAGGACATGGTGAAGATCTCCATGGACGTGTTTGTGAGGAAGTTCCAGCCCGAGCGCTACGAGCTGTGGCTGGCGGGGAAGGACAACGCTCCCATCGATCACACCAAACCCACTCCAGAGGCGGCGGAATTCCTCGGAGGCAAGAAAGGAAACTTCGGCCATCGAGAGCCTTGCACACAGAACCAGAGCAACGACGCGTCTAAGAAAAGGTCAAAATAAAATCTTTTAGGAATGTAAATTCTGTCCAGGTGGATGTTACAGTGCCAGGTTTTGTGTCCTTTAACATCCCTGTTCCTTTAATGTTCCTAATGTTCCTGTTCCTTTAACGTTCCTGTTCCTTTAACGTTCCTAACGTTCCTGTTCCTTTAACGTTCCTAACGTTCCTGTTCCTTTAACGTTCCTGTTCCTTTAACGTTCCTGTTCCTTTAACGTTCCTGTTCCTTTAACGTTCCTGTTCCTTTAATGTTTATTATTCCTATGAATAATAATTTCTGCAGTATCTCGGATCATCGTTTATTTATTTATTTTAGTTAAAGTTAATGATGCGTGATATTGAATAATTCCGCTCCGCGTGCGTTCTCAGTGTGGCCAAACAGAGAATCGGCACCAAGCGGCACCGCGTGTGTTTGGAGGTCCCGGATGATGTTCTACCAAAGAGCGACGCACCGCATGACGACTCCGAGTACGGGAAGAAGGGACGGCTGTCTCCACGCACTGAGCCGAGCCGGGACAGCACCGGTGCGTTCCTCTCACCGCTCTCCTCCTCGTAATGCAGTTAGCCTTTAGAAATTCTTTCTTTCTCTCAGATTCTTTCTTTTGCTTTGTCTCTGTTTATCCGCCTGCCTGTCTGATCCGTCTGATCCATCTGATCTGTCTAATCACCGGAGAGCAGTATGTGTGAATGTGCTTTATTTTGGTTTCAGAGTGCAGCAGGAAGTGGCTGAAGCTCGGCGATCGCTCCGAGAGCGCGGTCTGCGTTAAATCGGAGAACGCCGCCGTGACCTCGGGCTCGGCCGCGGCGTGTCCTCAGGTTCAGAGGAAAGGCCACCTGTCCATCGCCACCGTCCCCATGGCCCCTCACTGCCTCTCTGCCCTGCCCTGGACCTCCAGCAAGCCCGGGGTGGCCAGCCTGCTCTTCCACAGGACCCTCAGCCCCTCCGACGCCCTGCAGGTCCACACGTACGCCGCCAAAGCCACGCTCCGTAAACCCCAACCTCCCAGGGTCCAGGACTTCAGGAAGTCCGAGTCCGAGTCCGAGTCAGAACCCACACCTGAGCTGAAACCCAGCGCCGACACTCCAGAACACAGTGAAGACACACACGAGGTGGGGAGCTCAGACACACACACACACACACACACGCTCACACACACACACACACACACACACACACACACGAGGCGAGGAGCTCACACACACACACACACACACACACACACACGAGGCGAGGAGCTCACACACACACACACACATGAGGCGAGGAGCTCACACACACACACACATAAATTATATAAATTTATTTTATTTAATTTATTTACAAGCCATAAATTATATCACTATACTGTAATATTTTAAAAATAAATTGAATTATAAACTGACTGGAAGCAGCTGATGTTCTGATCTGATGTTAAAATTTTGTAATTTTTTTTTTTGACAGTTTCTCAGTTTCAGTGGTTAATTTTTTGTTATTCTTTATAAAATCATAAATACATTTTTTTACGCTTTAAAATGAAGTTCCTGCTGTGAACACCAGATGTCGCTATAACACAAAACTTGCTAATATAATAGTATATAAATATAAATAAAATTACCGAGCGTTAGAAGGAAATCTGACAAATCGTTCCACATTATTATTATTCACTATTTTGTTATAATGAAGGAATTTATTTACACACAAATACAAATACAAAATTAACGGTATTTAATAAATAAATAAATATAAATGAGCACCAATTTATATCTTTGCGCAAAGGTCCGTTAATATGCTTTGCTTTAAGAAAGAGAGAGAGAGAGAGAGAGAGAGAGAGAGAAGTGAGTAGAATCTTGTTACGTGAACGTTACGTGACGTTTACGTGACGTTTACGTGCGATAAAGTTCGTGAAATAGTTACTAACACGCAGACAATAAGCGAATACACTGGAAGGTGGCTTTAAAGTGAGACCAGGGTTTTATTTACACCTCCTTTTCTTCTCTCGCTTCTCGGAGGGAGGAGCTAAGAAGCGAGGAGGCGTATTTAAAGAAACGATCAGAGCGCACGGATTCGTTAGAGGCGGGATTAGCGTTTTTATTCACTCACCTGGCCTGAGGTTTGTGATCCTGTTTTTCCTTTCAGTAAGAGAGCTTTAAATCAGCTGCATCTGTTTTTTTTTTTTAATTTTTAAAATTTTTTTTTTTTGGTTCTGTCTTTTAAAAGTTTCTGATGATGGAGTCTGTGAGCTCTCTTCTGTGCGTACTGTAACACGACGGTTTAGGTGTAGGAGGTGTAGATGTAGACGGTGTAGATGTAGATGGTGTGGGAGGTTTAGATGTAGATGGTGTAGATGTAGATGGTGTGGGAGGTTTAGATGTAGACGGTGTAGGAGGTTTAGGTGTAGAAGGTTTAGATGTAGATGGTGTAGGAGGTTTAGATGTAGATGGTGTAGGAGGTTTAGGTGTAGAAGGTTTAGATGTAGATGGTGTAGGAGGTTTAGATGTAGATGGTGTAGGAGATTTAGGTGTAGGAGGTGTATGGTGTAGATGTAGACGATGTAGGTGTAGAAGGTTTAGATGTAGATGGTGTAGGAGGTTTAGGTGTAGAAGGTTTAGATGTAGATGGTGTAGGAGGT
>CM074936.1:17925628-17965516 GCA_037576815.1 Pangasius larnaudii | reverse complement strand
GGTAAGTGTGTGTGTGTGAGAGGGTGTGAGAGGGTGAGATTTAAACTGGTAAGTGTGTGTGTGTGTGTGTGTGTGAGAGAGGGTGGGATTTCGCTGTTCCCGGGTGTGTGTGTTTGTGTGTGTGTGTGAGAGTGTGTGTGTTATTTTGGTGTGTTTGTGTGTGTGTGTGTGTGTGTGTGTGTGTGTGTGTGTGTGTGAGAGAGGGTGAGATTTAAACTGGTAAGTGTGTGTGTGTGAGAGGGTGTGAGAGGGTGAGATTTAAACTGGTAAGTGTGTGTGTGTGTGTGTGTGTGTGTGTGTGTGTGAGAGGGTGGGATTTAAACTGGTAAGTGTGTGTGTGTGTGTGTGTGTGTGTGTGTGTGTGTGTGAGAGGGTGGGATTGCTCAGCAGTTTTATTTTTGAGCTAAAAGAATAAATTAAAGCCAGATATTTCTACATATTGTGGCATATTTTAAAAAAAGCAGGCTGTGTGTTGAAAGCAGGCTGTGACAAGCCTAATGTTACCACATATTCCTGAGATCCTCAGAGGAAGTGGTGTGTGTGTGTGTGTGTGTGTGTGTGTGTGTGTATGCAGAAGTGTCAGTACTGTCGGAAGCAGATGAAGAGGGCATCAGGTTGCTGCGTTCAGTGTTCCCACGGCCGCTGCTCGTCCTCTTTTCACCCCACGTGCGCTCAGGCGGCCGGCGTTCACATGCACCCCGACGACTGGCCCTTCGTCGTCTTCTTCACCTGCTGGAGACACAAAGGAGGCACAAACATCGAGGTAACGCTCTCACACTCTGGTCCGTGAGCTCATGTATGTGGAAGAGGGCAGATAGCGTTTTTTTTTTTTCCTCCCTCAGTGTGTGTTATGCTGCAGCGTGAGAATTAAGTTTGAAAAGACACAAGTGGTCTCAGAGGAAGCAATAAATAAATAATCCAATAAATAACTTTTTGTAAACTTCGTGGATACGACGTTTTTCTTGCGCAGAAGCTCCTACGAACAATTTACGAATAAATTCCTTCGTATCCAGATTGAGGAGTCGTGTTTGGTTTCCACCTGCAAGTGTTAGTGAATATAATTTATTATATTTTTATCAACCCAAAGTGATCAAATGTGTCCGTTTGATGGGAAAACGCCTGATCTGGCAACACTGCAAATAGATGAGGGGGAGGGGAAAAAAAACCTCAGTGAAAGGTAAAGGAAAGACAGTTTCTAAAATAAGCAGTGGTAAGTGGTGACACATTTGACCTCCGGTGTCATTTTGTCTCATGAGTTTTTTTGACACAGTTGTAGGCAGTAGTTAGTTGCCACGGTAACAAGGAAATCCCCATTACACAGCTCTCATCTCATTCCCTTATCTGCATCCGCACCGCATGGCTCCAGGCCTCGTCTCTCTGTCTCAGCTAGAAGCAGTTTTTTTGAACGCGTGCAAAATTGGTGCTTGTGAACAAAAAGAGATGCGCGCACAACCCGCCGTAGCTTAGCAACCTTACGCTACGTGGTTTATAATCTGACTGAAGCAAATCCTATCAGGAATCAGACGCCACGAACTCCTTTGGAAAAACTACTCGGAAGCAGCTGATTTGATGTTAAAGATTCGTGTTATTTTGAATCGTTTAAAGTTTTTTTTTTTTTTTTTTTACAGAAGTTATTTTCCCTCCTTTTCACGAGGTATATTTTGACGTCGCTTTCGGGACGTCCCACGTGGCCGTCTCTTTGGCCGTCTCTCCGTCCGTCTCTTCGTCCGTTCCTCGTGCAGATTTCCTGATTTGTGAGCATTGTCAGGAAAACTCGAAGGTGTGAGCAACGTCCTTTCAAAAGCACAAATGTTCACAGCTTTGGAGACGCCTCATCCAAATGAAGCGGTTTAGATATTTAGAGCCATCAGTTGTCAGCTTCAGTGTGGACACACCCAGAGCTTCTGGCATGAAGCGCAGAGGAGTCGAGGCATGCGAGAACTGAAGGAGTGGATCTGCCGTGGTTTAGATAAAAGTAAAATGTGCAGCAGGGCAGTAATCCTGCCACATGCCTGTCTGTACTCGTATTTATATCAGGACTTCAAGCAAAAGCCCGTTTTTAAACCAGAGCCGCCTTATAACTCGCCTTATAACAGAACTTAAGGTTTATGTTTCACAACCTCTCATCTGTGTACTTTATAAGCCGCTCCGCTCGCATCGCACGCTGCTGTTTCCGTCTGCGTGACCCTCACGTGATGTTTGCGCCCAAACACTCGGTTCCGCGCATCTAATTTTCAATTTTACGTCGCCGTTGTTCTGATGTTTGCTCTGGCTTTTCATCACGTGTGTGCACCTTTATCTGTGCTGCACCTGCTCTTTTTTACGCGTTTCTGCGTGTATCCCCCCGCCGCCGTTATCTTCTCGTCACTCGGCGAGACAGGATACGCCATTTTTTTCCCTCCCGCTGCGTACGTGGAGAATGACGAGGTGATAAGAAATGGCTCGTTATCCGAAGGCATGTTTGCCTTTACGCTCCTAAGCAGCCACGACTGCTCCGCTTTACACCTTTAAAAAAAAAAAAAGACGATTTCTTCATGCCTGATAAACTGCTACACATCATCTTTCAGTGCAGGACGTATTTATATGATAAATATTTGTCCCGATACTTGAAGACTTTTCTACAATGTACGATATTTTGCCCTTTATAAAGGTTTGCTAAATAAACATTTTTTTTTTTTTTTTTTTTTTTTAAACTGACTGACGATTGTTTTATTAAGTCATGATTCGCTGAAAAAATTAAAATTGTAATTAAATTAAACGAAAATTTATTCAATTGTAAATAAATTAAACTTTTCCCATAAAATCTAGAGACGGCGCCAATCCGAAACTCCAAAATCAGTTTGTAACAGACAAAAGATCTTTAAACTGTAAATATTTACATATAAAGACACCTGATTTTTATTTATTTATTTATTTATTTATTTGCGAGAATTGATTTTATTCTGTTCATCCTTTATATGTTATGTTTGCTGTCTATGTTGTGTATGTTGTGTATGTACTTTGTATTTATTCATTCATTTATTTTTTTTTAAATGCATCAGTTAAAAATAACTTTAAAGCTTAGTAAAAAATTTCGGATGGGTATCAATATCCTCTGATTCTCAACGTTTCAGTATCGTATTCTAAAAGAAAACGTGGAATCGTACCATCTTAGAAAAATGATCAAACATTGGGCCTCATTTGTCAAATTTATTTATTTATTTTTTTAGTAAAGTTGTGTGTAAACATTTGCATAAGCCAAATGATCTACAATTTTCTGCCGGATTTTCAAAAGTTTCAACTGAGGCGTTTGTTCACAGCTTTATTCTTTAACTAATGCCAATAAAGTATATTTATATTTATATTTATATTTATATTTATATATAATGCCATGAGTAGGATACGAACGTGTTTTCCGAATGTACGGGATTTTCACGAATGCCACATTTCTTGTGTAAATGTTCGTACGAATAATTTACGAATAAATCGGTTCATGTCCAGCTTCATAAACGATCAAGTGCCTGCGTTTCGTCAGTAAAGACAGAGCGGCCGTAAGGAAAGAAAAAAAAAATGATGTTATGCCTTTTATTTGCTACTTATCTTCTTTTATTTTGGTTTCATTTTGGTTACGTAAAACACTATGGATTGGGGGGGTGTGTGTGTGTGTGTGTGTGTGTGTGTGGAGGTTTAACCTCACGCGCAAGAGTCGGACTCCCGTGATGTAGCTCTCACAGGCTGATCTTCTGTAAAGAGTTTTCGAGCTGACAGGATGCCGTTGCGTCACTTTTCCTCCTCAGCGCAACAAGGCGTCTCTGCGGGAACTGGTGGAGGGACAGAAGGTCATCTGCAAGCACAAAAACGGCCGGTACTACCAGTGCGAGGTGGTGGAGCTCACCAAAGCGACGTTCTACGAGGTCATCTTCGACGACGGCTCGTTCAGCGACAACCTGTTCCCGGAGGACATAGTGGTACGCAAAGAACTTTACGCAAAGAATCCGACTGAGCAGCGGCACGTCAACTCAGACGGCGTTTTGTTTAACTTCACTTCTGTTTTTTTTGTTTTGTTTTGTTTTGTTTTGTTTTTTTTTGGGTTAACAGAACAGAGACTGTGTGCGACTCGGGCCTCCAGCAGAGGGTGACGTGGTGCAGGTGCGCTGGACAGACGGCCTGATCTACGGCGCAAAGTTCATAGCGGCTCACATCATCCCCATGTACCAGGTCAGAGCAACACACACACACACACACACACACACACACACACACACACACACACACGAGCGCAAAATGGTCTGCACATTAGCCGTGAGACGTTTGAGAGTACTGCCACCACCACCCTCGTGTGTTTGTCTCGAGAAGGAACAGTCCGTCTCAGCACCCTGCCGTGGTTGTTATGTAACATCACACAAACACCACAACCTCCGAATTTAACAACAGCGCACGCACGTTTCTCATTCACGTCCTCCGCGAACGTTTATTTCTCACGCGTGTCCCTTTTTACCTTGAATTGCTTCGGAAAGGGAAGGAGAACTTGCCGGTTAGATCCTGGTTTGTAAGCGTGATGGACTGAATGCTGATGCTTTGTGGTGAACTTTCAAACCAAACCACTCTCGAGTGCACGTCAGGGCTGGCCGATGAAACTGAGGTATCGTGATATGTTCTTATAAACGTTAATATATTCTCATAATGTCATTTTTTTTAAAAATAATTTCACAATTACAAGCTCTGAAATCATATTTGATAACGTTAAAGTACTGTTAAATTTGTCTTTACAAGATTTTTGCAAATTTTTTCCTCCAATTCCTTCCAATTTATTTTTGTCCACTCTAAACAAATTATTTTGATGTTTTTTTTTTTCTTTTTTTAAACGCAACTCTACTCTTTCGCTGGCAGTTTGTTAAGCGATCTATACCTATATATCGTATCGTGTATCGTAGAAATCTCGCTGTGCTTAATAGTGCTTTTATCAGTAAAGTGAAGTAAGTCTTTATTTGGATGAATTTTCTTAAAAGGGCTACGCTGCCTAAAAGACTAAAATGGGTTTATCGAAACTGAATCGGCCCGAGGCAGAATCGCTGCTCGCCGTTTTCCCTTCCGTTTGTCAGCCTTGTGCATTTCCGGTGTCATGGCTGTGACATTTTAAATTGTACTACTTTGCAAGATTTCTCACTTCCTGTGTGAACTGAGTGTCATTATTTGACTCTAAGTGAAGCACAGAGTCAAAAGAGACAGCGCTCGCTCTCTCGCTCTCGCTCGCTCTCTCTCTCTCTCTCGCTCTCTCTCACTCGCTCTCTCGCTCTCTCTCGCTCTCTCTCGCGCTCTCTCGCTCTCGTGTCCTCATCATGAACCCTAATTTCCATCTCCAGCTGGAGTTTGAGGACGAGTCTCAGCTGACGGTCAAGCGGGAGGAAGTGTACTGTCTGGACGAGGAGCTGCCCAAACGCGTAAAGGCACGACTGGTGAGTAAGACGAATCCACTCCGGCAGTTACTTTATTATTCATGCGCAGTGCTGAGTGCCTTTAATCGATCTGTGGTCTTTCCGTCTTTCTCTCCAGTCCGTGGCGTCGGATATGCGCTTCAAAGGAGTCTTCGTGGAGAAGGAAGTCAAACAGGACTCGAAAAGACAGCGCTTCATCAACTCGCGCTACAGAGAAGACTATATCGAACCGGCCATCTACAGAGCCATCATGGAGTGACGACGCGCCTCTATGCCGAACGCTCTGGACTCTGGTTCTGTTTTTAAACGCGGCTTTTTGTTTTGTTCTTATCGCAACAGCGATGTCCAAACACGACGACCACGCCGTGTGTAAGAGCGTTTGTGCAGATTGTTTTTTTTTTTTTTTTTTTCCTGAAACCCTGTTCGAGCTCCTTAATCCTCTCTTACTCCATTTTTCCACTGACACGGTGCCGCTGTGGTTGAATCCAAACCACATCAGTTTATAAGCCAGAATGGTGTATAATCAGAGCTGTGAGCCTCTGAATACGACCGTAAACCCCGCGTATGCGCTAGCAATCCATCATATTCTACGACATTTGAACCGAGATTTTCACAATCATTCGCAAATGAGGTACGACTCTGGAAACAAGCGACAAATCCAAACGATCGTCTCGAGCGATTCCTCGGAACGACCCCGTGGTCCGACGTTCCTTCAGGTCCCCGCTCACGGCTTTACTTCCTACCTGCGATTAGTTCCACAGAAATGGAAGAGAAACTTGAAATCCTGTCACGTACAACCTCTCATTTAAATGTGTATAGAGACATCGGGGGGGAAAAGGGAATAAGTGAAAGGAAAGAAGTCGGGAATCAGAGGTGGCTGCTGTAGCTAGTACACTTTCTTTACTAATCTAATCTGAAGGCAAAGTTAGTAACATGTAAAGCGATGTTAAATATATTTTTAAATAAAAGTGGTGCGTATAAATAGTATAGTGCGCTATAGGCCGTGTGTTCTGATTATCTCTTCAGAACGAATCAAAAGTGAAACTGGACAGGCCACGCCCACAAGAGATGACCTACAAGCAACACGAGTGGCTTGTTACCGGGAAAATGAGTCCTGCCAGTCTGGCAGTGACAGCTGCACCAAAAAAGTGTCAGTTTGACGAGATCCGTGGCGTATCGGTTAACGTGACGCTTTTCACGTGACACGTTGTAAAGTTCAAAATAATACTGATCCGATATTGCAGCCTAATTATAGGCCCGGTGAATTTCTGTGTTTAAGCGACACAAGTTCGATAACATAAACTTCCAGGACAAGGGAATGCTTACAGTGAATGTTTGTAAGGTTTTATCTGAAAAATCATCAAAAGATGGACAACAAAAAAACAACAACACATTTTTGCAGTAAGTTTAGCAGATGTTTGAACTGGGGTGGGGGGGGGGGGGTGGGGGGTGTAGTGCATTTAAAACACACACACACACACACACACACACACAAAATGTCATAGACACCAGTAATAACAAGACGACGGATCAGCATCGTTTTGTTGGTGTTAGCGATTTATCTTGAACACGTTTTGCTAAACGCTAGCGTTCCTAGCATGGTCAGTGCAGCATAGTTGAAATCCTTTAACTTGTGGTGACGGTGACGAACTGACGCATCCAGGAGCTCTTGGCTTCCGGTCCAGATCACACAGCGGCTTTTGAATTTCAGAGGAATGCGAGTGAAGTCCTTGAGAGAACTTTTAAGATATTAAAACAAGAAAAACGACAGACTTGTCCTCACAAATCTTCACTCGCTGTAGTCACCATGCTGTACTGTACTGTACTGTACTGTAAGCTTTGCTCTGCAGTTTATTTTGCTCATATTGACACTGAAAAGTTGGTCACCCATAGCATTAATCTGGCTAGTGAAATATTCTACCGACAGCCAGATGTGCGTAGTGCGGCGGGTGGCGGGATCCGGAAGTGCGTGCTGTAGTATCGGTATCGAGTTGCATCGCAGCACCGTGAAGCCCGTTACGTTTAAACACGCGCATAACGAGTGGACTTTCGTTTTGCGAACATCGATAAGAAGTAAGGTGTGTTCGCAAGGAAACTATGAATTTCAAAAAAAAAAAAAAAAAAAGCAAGTAACAGCGTGGAAAGTCGCACGTGCCCGGGATACCAGTTTGTCCGTCCGTGATGTGGCATTTTTTGTAGCAATTCTGACGTTTCGTGTAACAAACTTGGAAAACGAAGTTCACAGTCCCGAGTTATACGTCTATTTACGACTATATTCCTGTGAACTTGACCAGCATCCAGTCACCACTCGTAAGAATTCCTTCACTCAAGAAGAAGAATTTGTGCAACTATCTCCAGAGAGGAGAGGGAAATAAATAAATAAAATCTTGCATGCGAATCCTTTGAGTAAAGACTGGATCGGATCCAGGAGCTAATTCACCGGCTCCGGCTCCTGCACCAGCACCGTGTCTGTGGAAAAGCGTTTTTTTCCCCCCGAAACTCCTTATTGTTTATGGTTGTTATGATATGGATTTCCAGACACAGAGCGAATGCATTAAAAGCAGGATAATTCGGCTAGCAATGAAATCAAAATAACGGGAAACGATTCATTTCCGAGTTGCCGCTATTTCCGCCATCTCTGCGCTTGGGTGCCGTATCCCGTTCAAACCGGACACTTGAGTGCATCGTATACATATCGATGCATATCGTATTTCCTGCTAACGTTCAATAGATAAATAAATCTGCAGGATGAATTATAGCGCGTGTTCACTGTGTAATCTACTGTAAAGATAGAAGTGTTTTTTTTTTTTTTTTTTTTTTTATATATAAAAGGAAGCTCTAGCTTTATATTCTCCCTCGCTTATTTTCTAGGATCAAATTCTGGGTTACTGTTTAATTTATATCTCAGATTAGTTTTGATGGTTGTTCTTTATCTTCTGACAGTTCTCACCATTTGGCTTTGTTTGTTTAAAAAAAAAAAAAAAAAAAAGAAAGAAAAAAAAAAAGATGTATTTATATCTTTTGATTTTGCGAATCGCGTTTTTGTTCCCTTCCAGTTTTCTACTCTTTTTACTCTGTCCATAGTTAGGAATGAATATTGGCAGTTTAAAGAAAAACAAAAAAACTAAACGGATGCACTTACAGACCGTTTCTCCTCCGTCCCCCTGAATTCATTGTGTGTAATTAGTAAAACAAGGAAATCTTTCTTGAATAATGTCTCTGTTTAGAGACTTCCTGGTTCTAGTAATTGTAAACTCACGACTGCTTCCTTTCCTCATTAAAGCAGCTTGATTTGGATCCTTTGTTGTCATTTTTATTTCATGTCTTTCATTTTGTGCGGCTTAAGTAAGGAGTAAAACGCTGTGTGGTACGATTTTTATTTATTAAAGGAACAAAACATTGTACTTTTTTTTATATAGTTTATAGTTACATTTAATGTTCTGTGAAACGAGTTCGTTCCTGTTCTCACTTACGCTATAGCAGCTATAAACAGTCATTCCCTCATGACTCTTTTTTTTTTTTTTTTTCTCTCTCTCAAGTTAATAAGAGAAAAAAACGCAGCGTCATTTTACAGAGAAACCACAAAGAAGCGTAAACTCCTCTGTCCATAAACGTTAAATAAACTTCGCCTTACTTTAAGAAAACTTCATCGTGTCAACGATTTTTAAAATCCGTTTTTAATGAGTATTCGCTGTACACGTCCCTGTGAATGAGCTGTTACTATAGAAACGATAACGCATTAGAACGAGCGCATTGATATAAACCTGCGCTACTGTCAGAGCTGCTGCTGTTTGAGAAAATTAATCGACGACGACGACTCCTGACCAATCAGAGTCCAGAATTCAGTAAGGCAGCAGTATAAAGTGTGATCGTTTTCAGAATCGTGAGCCTCAAGGACACGTGAGAGATTTTATCACGCCTTTTTTTTTTTTTACGCTTGAAAACCCACACGAGTTTTTGTAGGTTGTGATGGTCAGAGAGGTGATCGGACGGATGATGGAGGAAATGACGGAAAGAGAAGTCAGTCCGTGGTACGGCACAGACTCCGGAGGTGGGGAGTAATAAATTACAAATATTTTATTTTACTCTACTTCAGCCTGTAAATTTTTTTTTTTTTAACTATCTGTAATTGACTTTTTTCATCTCACACTTCTGCCTTTTATTCGCTACACTTTCACACATCACTTCATTTCTCAATAATCATCCATTTGTAAGGTTAAGTCATAAGGTGACGTTTTTAAGTATCAGACAGCTTCAGGTACAGACTTTCTGTAATCTAAGTACACTTTGTATTCATCACAGCAACTAGCTATTAGCATTCAATTAGACTCATCATGCTAGCTAACATTTGCAAGAGAAGGAAGAACGCTGCTGTTAGCCTTGGCTAATGTTTCCACACATTCCTTGTTTTCTCAGCAGCACTAATTTACCCTCAGGAACTACAAACTGTGAGTGATTTGAAATCTTTCTTCTGCTTCTCCTTTCATACTGTTAAGTAAATTTACAAGTTTACACTTTTCCAACATCAAGTCATTTTCGTGAAGAATATGAAGCTGTACTTCAACCTTTGCACCTCTGCAAAAATCCCTAGGACGAAATTCCTAAGAAACAAAATGTCGCATCAGAAATCTGCATCAGACTGGTGCGATATTGATTTTTCTCTGCTCCTGATTTACCGTTTAAAAAAAACAACAAACAAGATAAACAATTTAATTATCCAAGACTGATTAAACAAGTATTTCCACCATTTAAGGAGATTAGGGGACAGCGTAATGGTATTATGAGCTGTGCGGTCGGGAACTGCTTGTTGGCAGTGCCGACTGAGAAAACTCCCGAGTGGCGCAACAGAAAAGTGTTCACGGCAGGTTCACCCAGGCAACCATGGCTGGGAATCCAAGACAGCAAAACTGGCCTTGCTCTCTTGGTGGGAGGGGCATACTCTCTCTGTCCTGTCAATCATGGGTGTCTGTGAGCTCATGCATGCAGAGGAGGGCGGATAGCGCTTTCCACGTCATGTCGGCCCTTTCGAAAAGATGCAGTCGGTGGCTTCGTGTGTCTCAGAGGAAGCACGCGTTAGCTCTCGTATGATAGAGCCAGAATAAAGTGGGGAGTAGGCGGGGCTTCCAGGTGGTGTCGGTTAATACTGGAGAGTTCAAAACATCTGAGCAGTTCATGTTTCGTTGTTGTTAAATTGCTGTGTTCCTGCACAAAACGCATAAAGGTTTGCAGCTCTGATGATGTGTAGTCTGAGTAAACGTCACTGCATAGCGTTATTACATCATTATATCGCACAAGCCTAACCTGAATTCAGTGCTGACTTCTACGAGCTTGTTTTGAAGAATAAACATCAGAAACACTACGGATGTACCTAATGGAATGTAATGTGTTTTGGCGCTTGGTGGAGTCTGGTTTGAACACAGTGTACTTCCAGGCTTTATGTTATCAGTAATCTTTCTAAACAGTGTTGTTCTCCATGTCCTTCCTGAAAGCTCATTCATAACAGATAACAAACATGGGTCTGGAGCTGGACTGCTCTCTGTCATGTCTAATCATACTTCTTCATAATTTCCTGGGAGGTCTCGACGTTGTGTTGAAACCCAGGTTTGTCAGGATTTCCTGAGGATTGCATGCAGAGTATCTAATGAAGTGCGGAAGTGAGTGTTTCATGAGTGTGTGTGTGTGTGGGAGGAGTGAAGGTTCCTGAAAAGGCCACGTCCCCAATCACCAAACAGTAATCTCCAGAAGCTGTCTTCTTTCTTGGCTGGAGGGGAGGAGGGGAGGAGTGGAGGAGGGGGGGGGGGGGCGGTCTGGAGAGCAGTGACCTCCAGTAAAGCTCCGGCGTGTTAATAAACGGGATTTAACGTGCTCCGACGTTACGAACGCCTCCTTAACGCAAACCTGTCATCTTGTACACAAGTATAGTTATAATAATGGGAAGAATAATAATATGTTTTTGCTTTCGGCGTCTATCTGAGGTTTGTTTAATGAGGAGGTGACTTCCCTAACGTTATATTTAACATCAGTTACTCATCAGTGTTGGTCATTTTGGTGTAGAGTTACAGCTCGTCTCTGCTAGACTGTGACTCCTAAAAGAAAAAAAACTCTATCTAGCTATCTATCTATCTATCTATCTACACAGAGAGAGAGAGAGAGAGAGAGAGAGAGTGAGGTGTGACACATGACTTGGCAGGCTCATTAAACAAACCTAAAATAAACACGGGAAAATGTGACGGGTCAGAAAGCAGCACAGCATCCCACAGAGGACATGACGGTTCTAATATTAAGCATCGTTTCTTCTAATTACACACAGCCGGTTTTACACCAATGTCACTTTAAAATGCGAAATAAATAAACGAACAAGAACAACTCGCTCGACAAGTGTCTGAGTTCGGTACTGTGTGTGTGTGTGTGTGTGGACGTGGTGGTATTTTGTTTATATTTTCAGTTTTCATCTGAAATTCAGTCGTTAGCTTTTAGTTTTGGTTCATTTCTATTCGTTTTTATTTCTTTATATTGTAATGAGTGTAATTTTAGTTATAAAGTCAGATTAAAAGTTAGCAAAGGAACAACATGTAAAAGGAACACGCTGTTATTCTAGAGACGAGAACTGAAGCCGTGGGACTGTTCGGACAAAAACTGAAAACAAAATCAATGAATTAAAATCTGATTTTTTTTTTTATTTTAGGAGGCAATGTTTCATAGTTTCAGTTTAACAATATTCATTTAGCAGCAGTAGGTTTTACTTTACTTTGGCAGTATTTCTAGTTTTTTGTTTAGTTGTAGTTTTGGATCTTTTCTGTTGTATATTAGTTCAGTGAACTTAGGATTTATAGGCTTTAGCTTAGTTTAGAAATATTTCTAATTTTCATTTATTTCTGGTTTTGAATTCTATCATTTTTGTACCTTGTTTACTTCGGGTTCAATTTGGTTCAGTTCAGCAATTTATTTATTTATTTATTTATTTATTTTTTTGTAGTTTTGGATTAAATCTATTTTCTATACTACGTTTATTTCAGTCCGTTTAGCTTAGAAATATTTCTACTTTTTGTTTAGTTTTGAATTGTGTATTTATTTATTTATTTATTTAATTTTTGCATGTTTCATTTCAGTGAGTTTATCAACCAGATTAATTTCACTTGAGAAATATTTCTAGTTGTTTTTTGTTGTTTTAAAAAAAATATTTTTGTATCTTATTTCAGTTTAGCAACAGGTTTTTGTTTCATTTAGCAGGATTCCTAGTTTTTGCTTAGTCGTCATTTTGGATATTTCTTACTGTATATTGTTTCAGTTAAAGTAGCAACAGGATGTAGCTTAGTTTAGAAATATTTCAAATTAATTTTTTTTCAAGTTTTTAATTTAGTTTGAGTTTTAAATTATATAATTATATTTTATATAATTGATATTTTTTGTACATTATGTTTATTTCTGTTAGTTTCTAGTTTAATTTTTTGGTTTTTGGTTTAAAGTTTGGTTTAAATCTTTTTTTTATTTTTTTTTTTACATGGTTTATTACAGTTAATTTCGCGACAGGTTTTAGTTTAGCTTATAAATATTAAGTTGTAGTTTTTTTATTTTTATTTTTTGTTCATTATTGTATTTAGTTTATCACCAGGTTTTATTTTAGTTTATCAATGTTTCGAGTTTTAGTTTAATTTAAGTTTTTGGATTTTTTTTTTTTAGGTTATTTTATTACAGTTAGTTTAGCAATATGTTTTAGTTTAGATTAGGAATATTTCTAGATTTTGTTTAGTTGTAGTTTTAAGTTATATTTTGTCTGTTGTTTTATTTAGTTTATCAACAGGTTTTATTTTAATTTAGGTGTTTTGAGGTGTAGTTTAGTTGAAGTTTTGGATTTTTGTTTGTTTTATTTCAGTGTTTCTAGTTTTTGCTTGTTTTGTTTTGTTTTTACTATATTATTTTTCATTAGTTTAAGAAGCTATATTTCTTAGGTTTTTGTTTTGTCTGTAGTTTTAATGTTTTTAGTTATTTTATTTTTGTAATTTGTTGTCTTGGTAACCTCGGCAATTCGGTGATCATAAACATGTTGCGTTTCACACGTGCTCAGGGTTTTTAGTGAAACCTGCTGCGTCTTGTTGTGAGTGAAGGTGACCCGGGTTGTTGGTGTGTGTCCAGGCTGTGTTCACATGACTCTCAGCTCTCACCATGTCCTACTTAAACTGGAGTCGAGCCCAGCTGACCCCACACACACACACACACACACACACACACACACACACACACACACACACACACACACATCCTGGTTTAGGTTACACACCTCGCTTTGCTGCACCATTCAATGGGAAAAGCAGAGTACAGAGAGCTTTAATCCCGTTTGTGTGGTCAGTTCAGCTATGGAGGAGTGAAGGACCACAGGGTAGGTTGCCTTCCCTCTGCATCTGGCCAGCTGTTGGGTTTCAGCCTCGCTTTTTATCCTCCGTACTTCACCCGATGCTTCAGAGCCCCTGACAGAAATGCCAGTGTTGGAACTGAACGTCTTTGTTAGCTTTTTTTTTTTTTTTTTTTTTTTTTTTTAAAACTCCCCCAAAAAATCCTCCTGCCAGCTTCTGTACGAGCCTCTGTGTGATGTGATGAAAGAAAAATGCTCCGTCTCGGCCAAAAATATGAAGAACTTTGCCTTTTTCAGTCTCCTTGGAGTTTTACTTCGCCAAAGCTCTTCTCAGGGAAGAAAGGATTATATGATTGGCTATGAAAAAATATCTATTGGAAACAATTGTGATCCTTTCTGGCTTTTACTACAGCAATCAGACGTCCTCTTTTTTTCCCCCCCAGACACGTCTTCATGTCTTTTAGGGTCTAATATATCAAACTCTGTCTGAAAGATCATCTGGAAAAAAAATAATAAGAAGAAGAACAAAAGATGCCTGAATAAAAATAGAAATTTACACATGTTTAGAGAAATAAAAGAGTGGGAATGCAGCATGTAGGAAACCAAACTTCTAAATAAAGAAATAAATTTTTTAAAAGTTCGTGTAAAAGAAGTTTTACACACAATTATGGAGGAAAAAGTAACAAGATACTTTATATTATAATATAACTAATGTTAAATGGAGTTTTTTTTTTTTTTGGGTTCGTGTGTTTTTTTTTTTTTGTTTTTTTTTTCCCTTCCTTTTAAACCTAAACTATCACCTATTAATAGTAATAAAGCTTCATTACTTCAGACGCGTGTGTTTGGAATGAGTTTTTCTAGTTCAGTTCAGAGCAGACGTTTCCAGTCTCGGGAGTAAATCACCTTTGAGATGATTTATGATCTTCTGGTTTTTAGGTGCTTTCCTTCCAAAATTACACTGTGATGAGGCAGGTCACGTCGGCATCACGCTACGTAAAATTACTTGGAATTTGTTGTCGGTGTTTTTCAGTATCAGTCTCTTTACTGAACTGAAATTCCTCAGAGTTCCTTCAGCACTTCACTTCCTACTAAACTGTTGGGTTTTTTACGTTTCTTCCCCGAGTCGTGGTCTTCACGCTGCTGCGGCTTGGGGAATATAAGCCGCTCAGAGGATCACATGTGCTGGTCAGATGAGCCTGCAGGGGTTTTAAGTCCTTCCTCTACATACAATGACCTAACTGTACTTCTCTTTTCAATATCTTGTCATAGACAGGCCTTGCTTCTTAGGGTGGAAAGAAAAGACGTCTTTGTTCTACAGTTAAAGGTGTAGTCAGGAGTTAGCTGTCAGAGGTTTTGTGCAGATTCATTTAAAGTTGGTGGGAAGTACAGTATTTCTTTAGGGTGTTGTTAGAGATGGGCTTTAGTTAGCTAATGTTCATGATGAATGAAATCTTGACGTATAAATGTATGTTAAAAAAAAATGTAAAAATGACACTGAAATTCATCTTTAATTGCATCCACTTGCACGTAACTATCAGGCTAGCTAATGTTTTTATAACGAAAGGAGGAATTGGGTCACTTCTAAATCTTACATAATTAAGTCATATTGTAGAGATTGTTCCTTAGATACTTTTTTTTTTTTTTTTTTTTTAAGTTCCTCTGAAATGACTTGAGTTGTTTTAGTGTGTTGATTTATTTCCTTCTGAAACAGGAAGTCAAGAGTGATGGCATGTTGAAACTCTGGGCTGATTTACACAGCAGATAATAGCATTCAAGATACACCAAAACAAACTTGCTGGTAGCTTTTGATAAATATGGACTGAGGTTGAGAGTCAGTGGCGCCGATGGTGACGCAGGATCGTCATCTGACGCGTGTGAGTGGTGGATAAAATGATATTACTGACTCTTGGTGAGGAAGACAGTGTGTGCAGACAGAATCACTTTCTCCATCAGTCTGAGGTAGCGGCATTCCAGCGTTGAACAACTGCTAATGAGCTGGTAATGTAGCACAAGACATGCCCCTGGGGGCGGGACATGTAGACATTGTAGAGAACGTTTAATTGGATGAACACAAGGCTAGTGCAGGATGAGTCGTCATAAAATATGATCATTTTCCTGGACGTGACAAACTATAAAATAAATGTTTTTATTTATTTAGATGTGCTATCTTGATGGTGTTTACTGTAATCTGTGTTGTTTGTAGTTTGTTTATTATACTGCTGCAGATTTCCCTCAGGGATCAATAAACTTGTCTGTCTGTAAATCTGTAAATCAAGGTGAAAATACACTGTTATGAACTGAATGATATTATTAAATAAATTCATGCTGTACCAGTTCCCATCATTACCACCTAAATCTCTTTTGGACATCATACATCATATCAAATCAGTCCACGTTCTAAGAATGTCAGGTATTTTATACTCCCTGCTCCACTCTGATGAGTTCAAACCTTTAAGCACACAATCGTTCATCTTAAAATTTATGTTGGCTAAAATGAAACCAGGCGTTGATCCAGTGTGTGGACGGATTAGGGCGGAGCTAAGCGCGCGCTCTCTCTCTCTCTCTCTCTCTCTCTCTCTCTCTCTCTCACTCACACACTGTGGTCATGTTCAAAATGAAGGAACTTCTGTGCTTTTTATTTATTTATTTATTAAATACTAAGGGGTGATAACTGAGCCCACTTCTGCCACTGAAATATTTGGAGCAGTCCCAGAGGAATGTCTGCTAAACCCATGTTAGTGTTCGCTGAAATCTTATTAAAGCGAGTTGTAATTAAACAGAAAGACAAACGTCCTACAAAAATTTGTGCGGGAAAAAAACGTGACAAGATCTGGCAACGGGTTTTGATATAAATATCTCACCCCTATGAATGTCTTACTTTTATTATATGGCACTTCAATCATGTGGGATTTTTACCTTCTATTAATGTGTGTGTATGTGTGTTACTTACTTCTTATTGTTTTTTGTCCTTATTTGTTTGTAGAATTAAGCTATTTTATATATATATTATATATTATATATTTTATATAGCTAGCTAATGGTGCAATAAGTAAGATAAGGGATTAAGCATAACTAGCTGGTTAGCGTTACGCTGAAGGGTTGTTACTGGGCTATCTAAATTAAAAATAAATAGCTAAATGAGTGGCTTGTTACATTAGCTGCTATCACACTGTAAAATGAATTATTCCACAGCGCTCAGATGAGGAGATGTTGATTAATCCTCTAGAACAGCAGGTCTGACTGGTATTCTGGTGCTGCTTTATTATTAGTCTTCGATTATGTAGTTAATCATCATATGACCATGTCATGGATTGTTTTCCTATAACAGCAGACCATGCTGTGTTTTACTCCTTAGACATGAATTTGTTTATACATTAATATATTAAAGGCATTCGCAAAAACATTCAAATACGTGTTCAGACCGTCTTTTCCTGATCTGGCACGTACGATACTACTCTTGCTGTTCTCTGGAGCGCTGCGTTAATGAATATATCACTCCCAGCCCTGCAGGTCTACGGGGCTTTTGGGAATTCGCTCATCTGAAGCGTATGACTCTCTGACGTCACCGCTTTAGCAGACTCGCTGCCACAGATGTGGCAGTTAGAGGGGATGTAAAACCAGACAGCTCTCTCTGTGCATAAACGACAGCCGTTTGTGTGGCACGAAATTTTCCATTGTGCTGCTGTGGAACTGTTAGCTGTCTCGGAACTGCAAAAACCATCTGATTAAACTGTTCGATGCGTGACTCTGTATTTGATTAAGCGTCCAAATTTGGTCATGCGCACAGAAAGTGCACATAAATGTGGGAAAGCATAGGCATTAACACTTAATGTTTTTTTGGTCGGTTGTCTGGTTTGCATACAGTAACAAAAGTTTGGAGCTGTTTTCTTTATGCAAATGAGCTACGGTGTGCCATACAGTATGCCAATCTGAACTTTCAGACTTCAACTAGTAAATTTTCCGCAGGGCAGAGCTGTAACCTGATATTCAGGCAGGCATCTGAATGAGGGAGGAAAAAAAAAGCATGGAAAGTGCTTATCCAGCAGCTCGGAGTGTGCTTTAGGGCTAATAAATGTATAAGCAATTTTCTCAGAGTCCAACACATTAATCTGTCTGTCTGTCTGTCTATCTATCTATCTATTAGAAAGGCCACTTGTTTATTTCACGCCTTTACACATTTACCCTCTTCTATTAAAAGGTTTTAAAAACATATAAACTATATCCCTGATTTGTGAAACCCACGCATCCCTGTTTACTCTTTGTCGACTTCAGAAAAGTGAAATGAGTCTGTGAGGCGGGTTGGAGAGCTATGTGGCGTCTCGCTGGCAAGCTAACGTCTGCAGAATGCTCTCTTATAATCTGCCCAGGAGTTGAAGGAGCTATTTCCTGGCACTGTGGAAAAACAGCAACTTTCTCCACCATTCTTCAGCCACAGCTCTCTCAAACACACACACACACACACACACACACACATACACACACATACACACACATACACTCCCACTCCCACCACAGCCCTGTTGAACCAGGAGAGCCAACTTGTTCCATGTCTGATCCAGTGGAAGAGCTCAAAAATTAGAGTCAAGATGGGTGGATAGAACAGGAATGAATTCTGCTATTAAAGAAAGAGCCAAAAAAAAAAAAAAAAAAAAAACCACGAAAAGTACACAAAGTTCCACTTTACCCCAAATGTAGCCTACCGGACAAGTGTGTATATTTGATATTTCAACATGGTCTGAGGTGAGTGATGATTGTGATGATTCATACATGTGTAATTGAGATCTATAAGCTTCTTAATAAACTTAATAAAGAAAGCTTTAAATACTAAACCAAACCAACGAGTTTTGCTCAAACTATTCCTTCTTGTTGATCAACATCAGTCTGTAATATAGGACGGTACAGCAGACAGGATGTGATGTGACACTAAACATTCTTTAGTTATTTTAAAGCCTGTGAGATGCAAAGTCTACTTTCTTCTAAGTCCCCTAAATGGTTCTTTCAAAACTTTTCACCTTCACTCAGGCATATAATTATAATAATAATAATAATAATAATAATAATAATAATAATAATAATAATAGTGGGAAATTCGAGTAGAAAAAAAAACGAGAAGAAACTGCAGTGTCATGTTAGCATCATGATACCCATATGTGTGGTGGCCTGGGGGAAAAAAACTTCACAAGGTCAAATTTGAATATTTTCTACTATGTATGTATCTGAAAATGTCACTTGGGAAATGATTCATTGCATTTATGCATTTTATTCTGATATTTAAACATTTAAAAAACTGCTGTGTGTACAGAGTGCGTAAGGGCTCTTCTCTGTTTTGATGATGATGTGATAGGGGTGGGCAATATCATATAAGATTTCTATGATACAGACCACGTGCATCGTTATATAAAGGTCTGCTAAGATTGAAACATCGTTGAGAAGAAAACATGGGATTGTTGATGCTTAATAATTCTAATAAATTCTCTAATAAACTGGAATGATACGTTCTTAAACTTATATTCTCAAAATTTTAAGGTGAAGTCGATGTCGAAAAAAACCTCCAAGATCTGATGATGTGGCGCAGGAGCATCGTGGACTGTTTAAAAAACTGAACTGATTCGGCGTATATAATAATAATAATACATTTTATTTATAAAGCACTGATTCGGCGTATATCCGTTTCACTATGTAATTATCCACCAAATCTAAATTCCAAATAATCCAACAAATCTAAAATCTAATTGCCGACAAAGCAAAATATTAGACATTGTTATGCAGACTGACTGTTTTTACCACTGCGTTTGTTAAACGTGTTTGCAGGCAGATGACAAGGTGAGGTTACATCATGTTGGTCAAACATATTTGTTTTCTTAAAGCAAACATGGCAACGTTTTTTTTTTCCCCCCCACCATTTTTGGCTGGTTTCCAGAATTCAGCCACGTCAGCATCCAATGGGTTTTCCAGACCGCCACACGTAACCTCAGGGAAAAAAAGTGCGTTTTTATGCAACGCAATGAAATCTAAGAGCGATCCTCTTAACAATTCCGCTTTAAACGTTATTTTAGCAGTTAACACGATCAAGTTGTCGCTTCTGTTCTTTATATAGCCTTGGAAATCATTAAAGTGCCAACTGGAGCATGGCACCAGCACAGAGCATTAGACAATTATTAGACAACCTATAATAAAAAGAGAAGGAGTGTTTAATGGTTTAAAAGAAATCCATCTCAGAAGAGGAGGTAGCTTTCAATCATGTTGCTATTCAAGTTACTATTCATTATTAGCACCACGTTTTATAACTAATAATGACCTGTGTACTGTATAATTATAAAGTAAATGATAATAAATATCCACTGAGAAGCCATTATACAGGACAGGAGAATCCTAAAGGCTCATATGACTTCAAATGACTAGTTATTGTCATAGTTATAACTAGTTATAGTTGTGAATATTCATTGCCATGGTAATAAAACTAATTCTATAAATGTAATGAGACTTAATAAGACATTGAATGTAAATCAGGTTTGTACTTTGGCATCTTCTAGCCTTTTTTTTTTTTTTTTTCAAACAGTGTCCCAGTAGAAATAGAAATATAAAACAATAAAGTTTAAATACATGTTTCAGCTGGCAAACGTTTTTATCTATAGTGGAATCTGAAGTTGAGAATTTTAAGGTTTACTCAGTGTCCCAGTAATGGCGCTCTGGTAATGCTGGGATTTAAACCCCAACATCTTTATGCCACTAGCGCTGAGCCGTAAAAACAATACTGTGTTCTGACTTAAAATAACATTTAAGTGCACTAAAACAGAAGCATACACTGCTGCAAAGCCCTTCATTTTGGCCAGTTACATGTTAACCAGTTTAGACTTTAACCTCTGGCATCAAGAGTAGAAAAATCAATATTTCTTTTAGAACAGTGGCCTGTTTTAGAAAAAAACAAGTGGTATGTCAATCTCTGAGCAGTTTAGGATTAATTCAGGAGTATATTGTGAACACAGGCCTTATAAACTGAAACTCATTACAAAATTCACTACCTTTATTGGCTACATGCTGTATGAGAAAATGAAAACCTTTCTGTGTTTGGTTTTGTTTCATCATTACTTGAAGCCATAAATGCATTTTAAAGTCATATAAAATATATATTAAATAAAATTACAATACCAAAATAATATATAATGGAATATATTGAAGTCAGTGCTATAACGGTGAAGCAGATAATGCATCGTCTTTTTTTTATTTTTTTTTTTATTAAAAACTATGTTAGAAATTAAAAGATTAGTCTAGGCTGAATTGCTATTGGCTAAAATGATGATCACAATTTTTTTTTTTTTTTTACTTTTTACCATTTTGCCATTTTACATTATAAGCATGTATTACTTCAAATATATAAATCACTGATTTTTTTTTTTTTGTATTTATGGCCTCATTTATAAACACATCTCTGGCACTTAAATATGAGGCATTGTTAAAACCTGGCCTTCGATTTTAATACTTCGGTCATTTTGCTTTGCATGTTTCATATACAGGACATTGTTTTTGTCCTGTTTTATGGAGCTATGAGCATTTAATTAATTAGTTAAAGAGTTTGATGGCTTGCTGACATTGAAATTTTAATTGTGTATGCATTTTTTTTTTTTTACCTAAGCCACGTGTCAAACTTTAATATGGCCCGCTGCATTGTGTCATTTGGCCTTCCAAAGAAAAATACTGACACGGTGCGTAGTACTGTACTGCTCAGCATTTTCACGTTAACTTGAATTCACGCCTGACCCATAGTGGAGCGACCACCTGCGTTCTGTAGGTGCCAGTATACATCACACGAGGTTTCGCGCCTCACAGTGAAGTGAAGTGAAGTGACTTGTGGCCAAGTACGGTGACCCATACTCGGAATTTGTGCTCTGCATTTAACCCATTCAAGTGCACACACACACAGTAGCGAACACACACCCGGAGCAGTGGGCAGCCATTTTAGCTGCAGTACCCGGGGAGCAGTTGGGGGATCGGTGCCTTGCTCAAGGGTCTCACCTCAGTCATGGTATTGATGGAAGAGAGGGTTGGTCATTCACTCCCCCCACCTACAATCCCTGCCAGACCCGAGAATCGAACCCTTCTGACCATTAGGCCGCGACTGCCCCCACAGGGCTGAAAAATAGCTCAGAAGCTTAACTCCAGAGTCGTAAATCGTATGAGCAGGGTGGATTAACGATCCTGAGGGTTGTGTTATCGCATTGTGTATATAAACAGAATCAATGGCTTTAACCTTCTTAACATTATTATTCCACACACGTGTGTGTGTGTGTGTGTGTGCTACAGCTCTGCTCAAGTTGCATTTGTGTAGTTGTATGGTAATTTGCTTCATTTCCTTTTAGACACAATCGAACCCGGATGCTTCGATGTGGTTCTTTTTCCGAACTGAAGTGATGAAAGTCATGTACTTTACCGGCTTTGCTGCTGCTCATCGCATCAAAACTTGTACTTCCTGGCACAGGTAGCATGTGCAACCAGCAACTGCTGAATACAGGCATCCTGTTACCTCTGAGTGCCTGAGTCCAAACGCTACATTTTTTTGGAGAGCTGCATTAAAGCATGTGGACAGAAAATTTAGTGTTTTTGATTATATTAGTACAAACAAGGATTTAAAAGTTCTTATGGATTTAAAAGTATTTACCTCGTTTGGCTGATGCTTTTATCTGAAGCAATTTACAACTAAGGGCCTTGGCTTTGAACTCATGTCCTTCCACAGAGCCACATAACATGCTTGGAGGAAACTGCTATCTGCCCTCTTCTGAATACATGAGTTCATAGATGCCCATCATACATATTCACAGCAAATTGGGCTCTTTAGACTCCTGGCTATAGATGGCTGTGGCATCGTCGGGATTCAAACTCGCAATCTCCCAACTACAGAGTGAATGTTAGGGTGTTGCGCCACTTGGGAGCACTTTTTCTTTTTAATGCAGTTTCTTTTTATTTTAAATTCAGTGGCTAGAATAAGATGCGTATATAGTTTTCATAAAAAACCTCCATTCCATGTAGCTAATCAGTGGATTTTGCTAGGTTTTCCCATCCATACAGCTAACATGGTATAAATATTGTATAAAAAATGGGATGCAATTAGAACTTTTTGTACCATAAATGAAGGAACGTAGGTCATGATAACAGTGTAATGTTAACATAAGAACGACCATTAGCTAGCTATTCATGCGAGATAAATATTAGTTATATGGTATTTTTGTTACGATTGATTTTTATTATATTTGTAATGTACAATTAGAATACATTTTTCTCTTTTCAGAATATTCTCAATTTTCAATGTAATGTTAGGTCATTTTTTTTTATATGAGTTTATCAGGACAACTTTTTTTCTTAAAATCATTTCCTTAATTTCTCATTTGGGCTCATTGATAAAATAAATAAATAAATAAATACTGTGATGCAGGATGCACTGTTATATAAAAGCATGATAAAAGGTTATACTTTTGCTAAATTGGGATCACAAAAGAGAACATTCCGGAAAGAGCTTCCTGTTTGTCTTCGTGCCAGACACAGAGTACACAATGGTTAAAGCTGGATTAAAGGTCTGAGATATTTGGGTTGTATGATGTTCTATACATGGTGTAGCATGAATTTTGGGCCTTGGTTCAAGGAAACGAGAGGGTGCCTCTATTGCATCATTCTCACTCACCATCTCATGCTGTTGGTATGCCACCATTGTTCTTCAGTCTGATACGGTTACTGGAAAATGACGGGGCTTTCATCACATTTCCCTTTAAGTCTATATGGGAAGTGTGAAGAAAAACGGTGAGTAAGGTTTCTCTGAGACATGGCCAGGAAGGGGGTTACCTCTAGTTTCAGACAAAAAAAAAAAAAAAGTCAAAGTAAGAATAGAGTCAGAGTAATAAACGTGGAGGTGAGAGTTTAGATCATCAAGTCAGACATGGAAAGCCAGCGAAAGCTGATCTCCGGACTCAAATGCTACTTCTGCATCCCTACGATATAATGAATACAGTCAATGTTGAAGGAGTTTCCCTATCCCGCTAGACCCTTTACCCTAAACACAGTCGATCAGCGAAAACGTGTGGCTTAGTGTTTGACATTTTGCATAGTAGCTCCAAGGTTGATGTTTGTTACTGCATTAAATCAACACATCTAAAATATAGCTTCTATAGTTTCTATAGTTAGAGAGAAAAAAAATGACACGATGTTTTAGAGCTAAAAACGTTCATAGCCGAAATACTTTCTTCTTCAGGACATAGTTTGGTGTCACTTTGCACCAGCATCAGACTCTGGCAGGGGGCGTGGCTTAAAGTTTGAACATCAAATTGTGTGGTAGAAGTGATTCGGATGATAATATAGCTCCAATTTGATTTGTGTGTTTATTTTATTTTACCTATTTATTACACTTTAAGCACAAATGGTGTTACTAAGACAATGTCTTTTAAGGAGATCTTACATGAAAACAACTCTGTAGCTAAACTGTAACTCTACTTTCACACTAGCATGCGACAAAGCGTCCCGCGATCGTTCGTTTTCTACGTACGTGGACAATACGGTGCTGCGATTTCAGTAAGGAGCGAAAGCTTGACCTGAGATTGGCTACTACAGTTTCTCAACAGAACTAAAAGAAAACAAAAGCCGCTGGACAGGCCACGCCCACAAGCACCAACAGTACAGTAGCTATCGCTACACACCCACAAGAAAATGTAGAGAAAGGATGTTATTCAGATTACAAAGCACACTAAGGGGCTGAATGGACACTTTTTGTAGTATAAAGACATTTTTTATATAGGTTTAAGTGTCAATAGAGTTAGAAAAATATACTTTCTCAAACAAGTGGCTCCAAGCGTAGTCCTAAGGGAGCACGCTATTGCAGATGAGTTTATTTGGTTACACACAGGACATGGAAACACAACTCTTCCACTGATCTCCTGGCTTGGACGTGGAACAGAGGTTCAGGGTTCGGGTTACTTATCTGATTTAATATTTGTCGATCGGTCTCTACAGATACAAGCAGATACAGGCCGAGGCCTTTTGAACTAATGATTTCATCATGGAGAAGGGGGTGTTAGACAATTCTGTTAGTTAACCCTTGAGATCTCTTAGTGGCTGATGGGAAAAGTGAGAAATCAAAACGCTATTTATCAAATAAAATTAAGTAAAACCAGATTTATTATTTTGTACATCACCAATAGGCTCGATTTAAATAGCCCTTGATGTTATGCGTTTATAGTATAATGAAATTATTATGCGGGGTGTCCGAGAAGTCAGGAACCAATGAGAGTTATACTTAACTACTTATACATAATTTTGTATTTATTATTTACAACATATGCTCTACACATTTCCTCAGCCATTGTGTCATGTTTTTTGTAGATTTATTTTTGTTTACCTATTGGTTCCTGCCTTTTATCCCTTCTTCATTTACTCTATCCGCATCACTACCAGCTTTCGGTAGCCTTTAGCTTTCAGACTTTGGGACGCAATGATACCAAACTAAGAAAGAAAGAAAAAAAAAAAAGCTTCTGGTTGTCAAATATGGCCGTCCCTGTACCATTCCAGCATTCAGCTACATGGCGAAATTTTGTTCAAGTTTACAAATGACAGAAAAGTCCTAACCCTTGTCTTCCATTACTTTTGGCTACATCACAGTGTGAAACTTTGGATTTAAATGATTGACTTTCGAACGTCGTGTCGGCAGTGACTACATTCAGTGCAGGGGCATGGAAACTGGTGATTTGTTACCTGAAGAATCTATGCAAGTGAACTTGCCAAAACCGAGTAGTGTAATGAAATGAGAAATAAATGTGGCTTTATGGTTGAAGGTTCGACTGTGAACCTTCAACTTCAAATAAGTCTGATTTGTGCAAAGAAGCTTGTAACGTGAACGTTGCTTAAAATAATCCTTGCCATGTTCCAGTGTTCATGTTCATGCAGTAAACTTTAATCCAACACTATAAATGCTAATATTCTAAATATTAATTCAACACTGGAGGATTTTCTATGCATTGTTAAAAAGCAGACCACCACACACAGACACACACACACACTATGCCCTCTACAGTTTTATAACGCAATAGCTGACTAGCAAAAACTGGCAGGTGAAAAAATGCAAAAGTCATGGTGTTCATGAAAAGGAACATTGATTTCTGTGAAAGTGCCAGAAGTCAGTGTTATTTAAACCCACCATGTGAGTGAAACAGTGAAGGACTGTGTCAAAAAAGGAGGCAGGGGTTCCAGATTGAGCATTTTAGCGCCGCTAACTATCACCTAGTAGTAATAGATGTATCTTTCGCTGCTTGTAGGAAAATCCAGACAGGCATACTTAGCAAAAAAAAAAATAAGAAAAAAAAAATGCAGTCACACTGCAAGATCTGCTAAATTCATAAAACATTTTACATTTCACTCAGACCTTTAGGGTGAGGATACACGATCTGCCACCACGAACGTGGAATTTGATAAGGTTCATCATATAGCCTCATAAGAATTCAAATAAATTAAAGTTTTACACAATGTCCTCCTTACCAGAAATCATTCGAGATGTCTTTGGTGACGCTAATGTAACTAGCAAATAGAAGAAGTTAATTCCCTCTGTTTAGCATTGTACAAATTCCCGGTTCTAGTACATCATGGTTTCTATGGGAACGTCTCAGTCGCAGGGACTTGTATGGTGAACAAAAAAAAAAAAACTATTAAAAATATATATATAATCGTTGATATGGCAAAATATTTTCCATAAGGAGACATTCATATAACATGAATGAAAGGAGTCTCCAGTGTCAGTGACTTTGTACGAAAAACTGTTCTGGGTAAAACTGTAACTTTAATTTTTTCTGACACGCGTTTTTACTTTTTATATTTTTATTTATTCTTATTATCCTCGAGAGAGAGAGAGAGAGGGAGAGAGAGAGAGAGAAGAGTGAGGGAACAACTGTTTGCTTACAGCTGCTATAACGAAAGCGAGAACAGGAACTAACATGACGCAAAACAACTATAAATGGATTAAAAAGTATGTATCTCGTTCTCGAATCAGTGATTAATTGTAACGATGTGTAAAAGAAGGTGGTAACTGTAACTCTGCTCCATCAAAACACCACGTTGTTGATCATTTTCCTGTAACATCATGACCCGCAGTGTTTTATTCCTTACTTTATATACGTATATCATATGTTGTCATTATGATCATCTTATATAACTTACACTTGGGAATGGTTTTAGTGAATAGAGGAGGGTTGTAGGGTTTCAGATATATATTTATATATATATATTTGTTTAGCTACAGTGTGTGTAGGTTTCCATGGTTTCTGAAAAGATCTGGCAACCAAAGGCTACCTCCGTTAGTGGGTTTTAAAGAACGGGAGGGTGTTTTCTGAAACACACACACTCTCTCTCCCTCTCTCCCTCTCTCTCCCTCTCTGAGTAGCTGCGGCTAAACCGTTATCTCACATTTTGTCTGAAAAGGGAGAAGAGACGAAAAACATGGAGGTTGTAGGAGGAGGAATAAACATGCCATCCTTCAAGCTGTTTTTCTGAGCTTTCCGAGGACTGAGGACGGAGAAACCAGGTAATCAATACGGCAAAAATAAAGAAAGAAAAGAAAAGAAAAAATCTGTTTAACCTAAAGGCAGCTGTGTGTCGAGGTATGTTCATTTCCTCCCATCGGCTAGCTAGTTCAGTTAGCTTGTCGTGTCATTTCCTCAGCATGTCAGTGTGTAATACATTAATACAGTTACGGTTTAGAGCTTAGTCTCGTCTTAGCGTATTTTTAAAGGCCGAATGGAAAATCTTGTTGGTTTTTTTCCTTTCTTTTTTCTTTCTTTTCCCCTCTCTCTCTCTCTCTCTCTCTCTCTCTCGCTGTATCCGACCTGTTGTTGCTTGTGAACTAAACTAAACTGTAGCAGCCAACTGCCAGTCGCCTCAGCTGGGTCTGAGGTGGTCGCGAGCTCAGCTTAGGCCCCACGCGCCTAACGGCTCACCGTTCTGAGAACTCGAATTTGTGAAATTTGAATTGATTTGGACCGTTATTACCGTTAGCGCCATGAAGCTAGCTGAGCTCAAGCGGTCAAGTTGTTTTCAGTGCTGTCTCTTCTCAAGGTGTTTTGCTTTACCTTTTTTTTTTTTTTTTTTTAAATAAAAAGCTTCACATTTATTATAGACAAATTAAACGATAAATCGTGATTATTACCTGCTTGTTTAACTAAAGACGCCCCCCCCCCCTAGATTAACCATACTAACTAAAAAAAAAAAAGGTTTTCTTTTAAGATTGATCTTTCACTTTGACAATTTCACAATAACAATCAGACTCTGGATACACTATATGGCCAAAGTATGTGCACCCCTGACCATCACACCCATATGTGGTTCTTCTCCACAAAGTATGAAGAGCACAACTGTATAGAACATCTCTGTATGCTGTAGCATTAGTTTCCGTTCACTGGACCTAAGAGGCCCAAACCTGTTCCAGCATGACAATGTCCCTGTGCACAAAGCGAGCTCCATGAAGACATGGTGTGTTACGGTTGGAGTGGAAGAACTCAAGTGTCCTGAACAGAACCCTGACCTCAACCCCTCTGAACACCTTTGGGATGAACTGGAACACTGACTGAACCCCAGGCCTTCTCACCCAACATCAGCGCCTGACCTCACTAATGCTCTTGTAGTTGAATGAACACAAATCCTCACAGCCACGCTCCAACATCTAGTGGAAAGACTTCGCAAAAGAGTGGAGCTTATTATAACAGCAAAGGGGGAATAAATGTGGAATGGGATGTTCAGCACGTACATATGTGTGTCATGGTCAGGGGTGCACATACTTTTGGCCATATGGCGTATAACTAGAGCTCCATTTCTGATTTCTGTTTGAACTAAGCTAACATTAGCGTTTGCCAAATGAACCACCTGACTATGGATATTGTAGGTAGTTAGTATACGTTTTAACAGATACTTAAAATATTTAAGACAAAAAGTATAAGTTAGATAAATACTGAAGTCCATGACCAGAGTTTTAAAAAGTCTTTATTTAAGTTAATTTATAAAAGTATTATTTTGCTGTAAATTTGTCTGGTTATTGTAAATGCATATTTGAGAACTTGCTTTTCGGTTGATTATATACTTTTTATTTAGTGGATTCCAGTTATTCACCTGGAATTTAACCCAGGAGTGTCACAAAAATCCTAAATTTCCCTTCAGTAGTGTTGATATCAAAGTGATACCGAAATGCCGTTATATTACTGACCTTCATCACCGTGTGTGTGTGTTTGCGGAAAATTCAGCCCACTGATATTTTACAATATATCACCAAATAGCAAGGTTACAGGAAAGTCTCCTGCTAGCACATGAAAAGTTCCCACGTATTGTATTCACTACGTACCATATTAACTTTATCTATTAAGTTTAAGTATTTTCACAGATTGTTCCTAATATTTTATCTATTCACAAGATAGCATTTAAAATTTGTTACCATTTCTTTAACACCAGTATTTGTAGTGAGTAGGATATTGTGTAATTGTATGACACAAATTAACAATCAGCCACTAATAAAAGAAAAGTTACAAATATGACATAAACACAAAATTCCTTTTAGCTTGTCCTAGTTTGAACTGTTTTGCTAGCATTTCAATCTGAAAGCGTGGTCTCTGAGTCATCGCTTGTTCAAGTTTGACGCCGTCGTTATTAGTCATGTCACGTTGTGGGTTATTAATGAAGGTGGATGGTTTACAGTCAGACAATCTCAAGCAGTTTCATTTATTTCGTCTTGTCTCCATGCAGTCGATATAGACCACTTGAAATGAATTTTCATTAGAGCAGGAAGTGACGTCGTTGTTCCCGGGACATATCCAGTTGAACGTGAACAGCGTTCGAAACAATAGCGAAGAAACGTAATTCACACGTCTGGTAGGTTGACTTTTAAAACTGGAGGCTGATACAACCTGCATGTTCTATCCTAAATGGGTGAATACCGAACTGCATAACGCATTCGCACCACAGTTAGCTAGTTAACTCACCCAGCCGTACACACGCAGTATCCTCATACACTTTCCGCTTCCTGCTAGCAATAAACCATGCTGTGTACGTGTTACAGTGTTAGACTTGCTCCAGCATCACCATACACGATACAGATGCCGTCCGCATTATGGTAGCAAATACTTCACACCTTTCCTCTAAGAAAGAAACGCTTTCAGGTGTAAACGCACTCCGCATTAACAAAGTAATGATACATGTCAGGCTGAGTCATTCCTGTTTAAAAGATCCGGTAATCAGTTCGCTTATTGTTCATTTCTTTATAAATCTTGTTTGTTTGTTTCTCGGCGGATTCCTAACTTACGAGCAAGCAGAAACGTTTTAGGAACATACATGCGCAGTAAGGTCTTCGTTATTGCTTTTCTCATTGAAACAATCTGTTTCAAAAAAAAAAAACAACAACCTAGAACATGTGATTTGCTTGTTCTGTAAACCCTGGGCTAATTATCTGTCCCTCCCGGTAGTAATGACATGCTGTTTAGTACAGGAGGATGTGATTTGAGACGCAGCCCAAGTATTTACAGCTCAAAGATGTAATTATCCAGCGCTGTTATCATAGGGTTTCACAAAAGCGTTCTGATGGAGGGAGGGAGGGAGGGAAAACTTTATGGACATCACTATGTCATTAAAACATATCTTGTTAGCGTAACCGTCGGCTATGAGACGACGTCTTTGACTGAGCCTGCAGCAGTCTGTTTGTGTTAATTTTGTGTCGTCTGTGTATTGTGTTATCTGATCTGTGTACTTTGTAATCCAATTTGATTTGTGTACATTAGCCTGTTTTAACTAATGAGCTAACATTAGCTGGCTCTGTGTGAAGTTGGTTTTTTTTTCTAAGGTAGGGCATGATGACATGGCATGCCTAAAACAGCATCTGCTTTCTCCTCTGATGTTTAACAGTCTTTAACAAAAAAATAAATAAATCACAGTGCAAATTTAAATCTGTTTTGCAAAGTGGCAAATAGCAACAAAAAAAAAAAAAAAAACCTTGCACATCGCAGTGTTGTATCTGTTTTGCAAAGTTGCAGTTAAAAATCTCACACACTGCAACTTTAAGTTTTCAGAGTTGCAAGAAACCAACTGTCTTACACAGCTATTCAAAGGGATATTAATAATCCAAGACTAATAACAATAATTTAGCAAATAAAACACATTATTATTGCGAAGTTTTCGGTAAGGAGATGTTTATTTTACATTTATGGAAGGAGTCTCCAGTGTCAGAGGTAAAGCTGTAACTTTAAGTTCCCCGACATCTTCAGGACAGAGGAGTTTACGCTTCTCAAAGCTACGTTTTGAAAAGAGAGATTGTCGACGGAATGACTGTTTATAGCTGCTGTAACGTAAGCGAGAACTTGCGTCGTGGACATTCCTCAACATTAAACGTAACTATAAATGGATAAAAAGTGTAATTAATAGAAATTGTAATGATTGGTGCATTGCTGTGGTGTAAGAGGAATGCAGTACTCTGGACCTTCTGTCTTTTTCCGTGGAATCACACAGTTAATATACAATTTTTACCACCTTTTTTTTTGCGAGACATCCCAAATGTGAACTCAGGTAAGCGTCTTGGAAACACATGCTGGCTGTTGCCGTAACACAGGAAAAGAAGTTTTGAAGTTGTTGGCTTTGGACATTGGAGGTTTTTGCAGCCATTCATCGTACAGTTTAACCGCTGCCATTAAAACCGACTTCATATTCATTTTTAACGCACATAATTTGACATAATGCTTCACCATTGATAGAACTCTTAGTCTTACTCTTACAATAAAAGCCATGTTATCAGTTTTAAACGCTCTACACTGGCAATTTGGTAAATAATTAATATTAAAATATGTTCGGTTTGTCTTCGAAGAAAAAAGGGCCGTATTTTTACAGTAAGAAAAGTTTGGTGAATTCAGAACGTTAGTCACGCAACGGGAATCGCTGCCGTTGTTTATCTGTGAATTTGTCTGTGTATCTGCAAAATTAAAAATAATACTTGATGTTATTTAAAAAAAGGAATGACCTCTATTTTTAGGAACTGATAAGATGCAGGCTAAATTGTGAACCCTTATTAAATTATTTCGATGATATAAAGCTAAATGTGCGTGTTTAACGACGGCCGATCCCACTGCATCTGTTCTGCGTTCTGCAGTTGTTCCAGACGAGTTATGCTCGTTACAGAAGCTCCGTTTCCCAGAGGTGACAGTAATCGCTTCCACTCTTTAATGTGTACGAGCCGTTTTCATGCCTCCGAGATAAGAATGTACGAGTATGCGTGTGTTCTTCAGATGATGGACTTTTTTTTAAATGCTTCGGCCACTGAGTGAGCGTCTCGGTAGTGCAGTGTCGCAAGAGCAATGGGCTGAATGTTGGGAATTATATTTGGAATTATCACTGCACCCAGCAAATGAACTGATTAGATTTGGGAATTGATCCAAACAGGTTCAAGGCCACAGCAAGGTCAAATGTCTGAAATAGTTTTTCTTTAATAGCTTGCTTCATGTTTGAAGTAGGGATTTCTGGCATGCTGATTAGTAACAAGACTAGGACTACAGGCGTCCCTGTTTGTCTTTTCTTCATTTATCTTATTTTTCCATTATTATTATTATTATTATTATTATTATTATTATTATTATTATTAGCATTGGAGGAGCACAAGGGTGGTGTTACAGTGCACTCGTGTAGACTGGCTGTCGATTCCGACTAAAATGGCAAATGAGTGCAATATTCACTAGGGCCATTTTCTCTCTTCCACTTCCCGTAGTGCGTGTTTTAATGGGGTGGTGGTTTAGACGCTAATGGAAGCTCGTTCTCCATACACAAGGAAACACTGGTCACCTCGAAGGTGTGAACTGCATGATGGGAGTTTCATTCATCTAAATGGGCCATGCAGAAGCTCAGCCGAAGAATAGATTAAATCTAATCTATCAGAACAGTTGTGAACACACGGACACGTAGGGTTACAACGTAGACGACTTGGGCGTGACCAGCAACGGCAGCAGCAGTTTCCTGTAGAAGACAAGCAACCCTGCCTAAGAACATTCTGTAGATGATTCAGAAAGTCTTGTGATGACTCCTACGACAGATATTGCAAATGACTTCATTAAGATTGAGCAGTTGAACCTTTTCGTCAGCAAGTACGGTCACACCTAATGGGTTTGTAACGATGTTCTCCCACACGTGTAAAAAGGTTTTTTTTTTTTTTTTTTTTTTTTTTAAAGAGTCTGTGCATGCATGAGTAACATGATTGGTTCATGTTGGCTTGTTTCAGGTTTCATCAGGGGTTGTTGTGGTTAGTGAAACCACATGTTCTGCTGTACAGATGTTGGTGGCTTTTGTGTTGTCTTTGGAGGCCAGAAGCTTGGAACTGGCCGTTAAATGGACACCTCGTAGCCTTTAACGCGAACACGTTCTCAGTGCGCTTTGGCTTTTTGGTCATATCGTTCTGTAATTGTTTTAAAGCAGAGTTTCCTTAACATTTCCACAAGGGTGTCTCTTTTTCGTTAAATGCAGAACAACAGTTTCATTTTAACTGTTCTGTCTCTCCCCGCATCCATCTCACAGTGGTGTGAGGCTTGCCATATACATTTTTCAAGGAAATGGTTTCCCACAAACCTCAAGTAAAAAAAAAAAAAAAAACCAAACCTACTTCCTGACATTGATCTTTTTTTAGAGTTGTGGCAAACGCCGAGATGCGTACATGTTGCTTTCTCACTCCATGTTGAGGAGGAGTGTTCAGCAGAGGCGCTGCAGTGTAATCAGCTACATTCGATTCCTAAACACCATTTGCGAGCTGCCTGATAACCTTTAACAGTCTTGTGAAGTCTTGTACTGAAGCTGTGAGGGTGATGGTGAGGCTAAGACGTACAGGAAGCTTACAGCTACTTAGCGGTTAACTGCAAACCCAGAGCATAACCGTTAGCATATCTCAAACATCGAGGGTAACGAGTTCATTATTTAATTAACGGTTATCTCTGCAGAAAGCCTAAGCGCGGTTAGAAAGGGAATGAGACATTTCCGCATCATTTTGGTGAAATATATTTGTTTGTCGTATTTGTTTGAGAAGGTTAACACTGACCGTTTGGCTGTTCAGGGACTTGAACTCATGACCTTCTGTGGCGCAGAGTCTTGACCACTGAGCCACCACTTCCCTTTAAGCTGCGGCAACAATCCGACTTCTGGATTTTACAAAAGTGCCACACATGCGCCAGAAATGATGTAGTTAATAATGTCAGACATTAACATTTTGTATTTATACAGTTTACAGCGTAAAGATTTTCATTTCGTTCAGTGTGAATGTTTAGAAATTAGTTGTCTCGTAACATCATCGTGGTATTAAACGAAATGGACAAATTCGGGTATTGAAACAACTTTGTTGTTTCACTTTGTCATTGTCCTGCGGGTTTGTTTTACGATTAGTGTGTGCTTTTTCTTTTCCTTCTTCTTCTTATTTTCTGTGAACTATATTGTCATTACGTAAGGAATAAAACATGATGTCACGCTAATATGGGAAAATAATCAGTGAAGGGGTGATGCAACGATGCAGCAGAGTTACTGTTACCACCCCAAAGCTTTTTATTCCTCTTATACCACAAGTTACGTTTTTAATTATTATTAAAGAGCAACACAGTTTTTTTTAACGTTCCGTGAAACATGTTAGTTCCTGTCCGTAAACTCCTCTGTCCTGAAGATGCTGGAAAACTAAAAGTTACAGCTTCACCACTGACTGTTACAAAGCCCTAACACTGGAGACTCCTTCCATGCACGTTACACAGATGTCTCCTTCGCTAAATCAGCAAGCTTTTAATCCGTTCATGTGGAGCGTCCACCGGACGGGTCCCTGGGAATGAGCTGTTACTATACCAAGAAACGATACCAATTTGTAGCTGCACTACCGTCAGAGCTGCTGTTTTAGAAAATTAATCAACACCTTCTGAGCCAATCACAAGTTGAGGAACGGATAAAGGGAAAGTGTGCCTGTAGGTCGCGTGGAGAAGTGTTGAGGAGTAGGCTTCTGTAGGTGAGGTTTGCATGACAGGTTTAATTAATCAGTGTGTGTGTGTGTGTGTGTGTGTGTGTGTGTGTGTGAGGTAATGGCTTCGGTCCATGAATCCAAGCCCTTGTTAATTATTAGCACACTCACCTGGTGAACATTTTAGCCCCAAGGCAGTGAAAAGCTAGACTTCGGCACGTTTGGCTACGAGACCGAACGCTGTGATGCTGTTGGGCTTCTTCCTGTGAGGAAAAAGAGAGAGAGAGAGAGAGAGAGAGAGAGAGAGAGAGAAGTAGTTTGCATGGAGAAAGTGCAGTCGTACATATTGTTGGCAAAGAAATAAAGAGAAAACATTAAGGATGCTTGTGCATCTGACGAGAAAAGAAAAACATGAAGGGAAAGGAAACGGCTATTGTGAAAAGAAATTGTCAGCGTACCAGTTCCAGCGGATTTCTGTCGGAAGTCGATCTGTTCAGGTGTCGAGAAAACACACGACTTAAACAATATCTTACCGTGTCTTCAAACGCCGTAACTTTATCTTTCTCTCCACCTGATTCTGAGCAAGCACGCGGGTAGAAGTATATTTCAAAAATAAGATGTCTAAACCCGACCCTAACTCTATCCTTTGTAATGTTTTTTTTTTCTTTTCTAAATATAAATTAAGCGTTAAGTCTGTTTATATAAATGAAGCTCGAATCCCGTAAAAATTGGGCGACTTAGCATTTAGCGCATGACTTCTTACTACAGCTCCTTCTAACGATTAACGAGAAGAGCTTTTTAATGAAACAGTTTGAACAGTTAATGAGACTTTGCGCTGTTGTGGCTGGACACGGCACCCAGGATAGGTATTTTTTTTAGGTATAGGCTTTTTCTCCCACCCCCCCGAAGTTTGTTCTCATGAAGGATATCGTGTAGAGTATAAATGTCTTCGAGTATCGTGATGTGATGTGTTTTGCCGTATCGCGCCGCCCCCACGCGGGAGCAGACTGTGTGAGGTTAAAGGTCACAGAGCATGCGTAAAGAGCTCGTCTTGCCGAGCCGACGGCGGGTCTTCAGCGAGGGTCTGTAGGCGGGCGTCCGTGTCCTGGTGACTCGTTGCTGCTGCTGTTTTCAAGGACGCTAAGCTTAACACTGAAGCGTTTGTTGCATGTTTGTCCGGCAGAGGCAGTTCCCACGCTGCCCACATGCCTCACGCGTTTGCTCAAGCACGATAAAAAAAAGATTTTAACATGTTTTTTTTATATATATATATATATATAAATAATTTGTTTATTGCAGCTCAAAGCAGCACTGTTGACATGTTCGACACATTCGTATGGGGCTGATTCACAGCCGTTTGGTTGTGACCGTCTCGTTCCAGGAAGTTGTCAGAATGTTTTATTATAGATAAGACCCCCCCCCCTAAGAAAAATGCACCAAAGCTATAAAGGTTAAAGGAGAAAAAAAAAATTCAGCCCAAAAAAAAAAAAAAATATCTAGTTGGTTTCCTTTTTAATATCAAAAAGCAGCAGGCGTAGTTTGGGCTAAATTACAAGATAAAGAGCTGAAGGCATGTCTGTGCCATGTCTGAGCCAATGCAAAAAAGGAGCAAAGTCACCACACAATCCAGGGAGATAAAAAACAAAAAAACAAAACGTGATGAATTACTGAACAGGGTGTGAACAAACGCAGGAAAATAAACAGGGTTCTTTAAAGACCACAGGGACAACAAGCTCATTCCCGGGTGATCTGGGTTCTGTTCAGATGTGCAGTAATGCTGGAACAGACCTGTGTTTAATGTTTGGGGTTTTAAACGTGAACGTTCACGTGATATTTCGAAGTTTAGAGGCAGACAAAAGTCACTACATTTTGAAGGAAAAGGAGGAAATTTGCCATTTGAAGTGGCTGATATAGATTTTTTCCTTTTTTTTTTTTACAGAACAGATGCATCGATACCAATACTCGTAAAAATAAAATGTTCCGATATCACACTACGTGACGAAAGCGTGGCGCACGTCGTCGCGCTAGAGAACGGACCGTGCGAAATGACCGCGATCCGGTAGACGTGCGAGATGGTGAATACGTCTGTATGCTGCTGGCTCTAAAGCTGATACGTGCTAAGAAGTGCTGCCGTGTTTACCGTTCATGCTGCGAGCGGCCATTTTGGTGTGATGTCACTTGCTGAACTCGGGGTTGAGGAGACCGTCCCGAGTAGGAATTCCAAGTTGAGGCGGAGTTTACTTGTTTTCTGTTTTTTTCGTAGTCGGAGGTTGGGAATTGGGAAATGCTGCGTTAGTGACGTTACACGTTTCAGTATGAGTATCAGTATCATCGTGTACACGTACTCGTACTCGATCTCTTTACTTAAAAGTGATGCGTCGAGTGCAGTGTGGTGCATTATGGGTAACATGCACAACCCTTCAGCTACAGCACACTATAATAAAATGACAGCTATTGAGAAGTCTTGCATTTGGACGTTCGTCCACAAGGGGGCGCTCTTCTTCATTGAATATTTGAGTACAATTAGCTGTACGAAATAACGAAAAAACTGTGACTAATGAGGGAAATAAAAGTATCAGATTAACAGATTAACCTTATTGTTATCTTGAAGATCCAGGTGTCTGTAACGACGTTGCTGAAAAGAGTTAACGGCTTTAATCTCGTTTGTACTGATATTGTATTATGCTGTTTACATCTGATCAATAGTTATAATTGATAATCAGATTATTAATGCACATGTAAACAAAAATCAGGTTAAAAAGTTAGACAAACTAAACAAAAAATATATATCTGTAGGACATGAAGTATGTGATCATCTGATGGGAAAATCTTGTGTAACATTTTCAGCATTTTTTTAAAAATTCTTTCCTAATTAGAAAGACATTACAGAGGAATTTCCCAAAATGCTGATTATCGTTCGATTTTTTTTTTTTTTTTTAACATAAAGAAGTGATTTTCCAACAAACCAACTTGAGAACGAGTTTCACAGCGAAATATTAATTCAGCGAATTTTAGTCCTAACATTCCAAAGATTCGATTTTTTTTTTAAGTATGCAAACATTCATTATGATCTCTAATTTAAAAAAAAAAGGAAAAAAAGGGAAGCTGAGTTCACGTTACAAGGAAAAATGTTAAAAGCTACCTGGTTTCTAAATCGTTCCCGTGGGTGTAAATAATATGATGATAATAATAATAATAATGATGATGATAATAATATTTCTAAAATGGTTATTAGTTGCAGAAGTAAATTAATTTCCAGAGCTGAGCTGACCGATTCACGGACGGATTCACTGTTCTCGCGTAAAGTGCTCCATCACAGGGACGTAATTGCGTAATTTGAACTGTACACGTTTACACGCAAACTCTTTCCTAATGTCCAGTTTACTGTACTGTTCACACACCGCGCACTTCACACGGTCACTAATGCTCTCAGCTTCTGCTCGTGATGATGTTTACTCCATAGATTAGATTTATGTTGCACTCGTCACGTTATTTGCTCATCATGTGCTCAGGTAGGCGTGGCTGTTTACGCTCGGCTTTTACTATTGTCCTTATCCTGCCTTCGCCCTCCTCGAAACGCCATCTTCCATCCCTCCGTCAACAGCCACCACGTTTAACGCTGCGGAACGTCCACGAAACGTCCACGAAACAAGTTAGCACTCGCTTTATAGCAGCAGTAAACAGTCGTTCCCTCACCAGCCTCTGTTTATTCTCTCTCTCTTTATCTCTCTCTCTTTATCTCTCTCTCTGTCACTGAGAAACCACAAAGAAGCGTAAACTCCTCTGTCCTGAAGATGTCGTACAACTCAAAGACTGTTACAAAGCGCTGACACTGGAGACTCCTTCCATAAATCTTAAAAGTGCAATAGTTGATTATTTTTTTTATTATTATTATTCCTTACTGATTTTAAAAAAAAGCAGCAGATTAAGTCGTGGCCTTAGCAGGAGTTTATTAATTCGTTGGGAACCTGTGTGGAAAACAGACTTCCGGTCCGGAATACTTGTTTGTGTTTGGATTCGCCAACTGTCAGTCATTTTATAGACCTGCTACTGGCCATGGAAGAGGCTGTGGGCGGAGCTTCGTGAACATGGGCAGGAGTCATTTAAATGTTGAAGCGGTCTAACGGTTAGAGAGGCTAATCCTTTAAATCCTTTAAATAAACGTCTCCTCGCGGATCACCGATTTCACACGTTTTTAAAAATCCGTTTATGTGGAGCGTTCGCCGTACAGTTCCCTGCGAATGAGCTGTTACTATAGAAACAATAACGTAACACCTCCTGACCAATCAGAGGCCAGAATTCAGCAGCGCTGAATATTTCGGATTCGGTTCGGATTTGTCGCTTTACAGCGTCATGCCTAATTTGCATAACTTTGAGAAAATCTCAACTCGCGTGTCGCTTTGTCGCTCACAAGTGGGAAGGCACCTGGAGGAACCTGAGGCTACCATAGGCACCGAAACTGGACTTCAATCACCCTCTCCATCTCCATCTCCATCTCCATCTCCATCTCCCTCTCCATCTCCCTCTCCATCTCCATCTCCCTGTCCATCTCTCTCTCTCTCCCTCTGGATCTCCGGATCTCTCTCTCTCTCCCTCTCTCTCCCTCTCCCTCTGGATCTCTCTCTCTCTCTCTCTCTCTGTCTCCCTCTCCCTTCCTCCCTCTCCATCTCCATGTCTCTCTCTCCCTCTCTCTCCCTCTCCCTCTGGATCTCTCTCTCTCTCTCTGTCTCCCTCTCCCTTCCTCCCTCTCCATCTCCATGTCTTTCTCTCTCTCTCTCTCTCTCTCTCTCTCTCTCTCTCTCCCCCTCTCCCTCTCCATGTCTCTCTCTCTTTCAATTTTCAGTTCAGTTCAGTTGAAATTAGTTTTATTGGCATGACTGTGTAACATCACAATGTTGCCAAAGCAATAAATATATTATACAGACGTACAGATATATAATGTAATTATATATTATATTATAATATAAACTAGGGGAAACACGTATACATGTCCATAATATATATGTAGGTTAAAATAGATAAGTAAATAAATAGATAAATAAATAAATGAGTACAGAGAGCAGGTATAGATGTGAAGGAGGGATCAGTCTTTTTCTCTGGTGTGATGGCAGGAGGAGACGTACTGCACTGCCAGGTGGAGACACTTTTCCTTTTCTCCCAGAATA
>CM074936.1:17874908-17896188 GCA_037576815.1 Pangasius larnaudii | reverse complement strand
TGCAACGGTTTGCATCCTGTAGGACAAAATGAAGACAAAGCAGTTTAACGTGTTCCTAGAAAGGCATTTTCACACTCGAGTTTGCGAACCATGAAGGATTCTGGACTCACTGAAGGGTAAAGGACCTGAGAGTTTCACTTCGTACCAAACTTTGACCTGTGAATTCGCAAACCTGGTGAATAGAAATGTGAATAAAAATGTGAAAACTTCCTGTGTAACTGCACAGGTGATTCTGCAGAGTGATTCACTAGAAGGCGGGATCTCATCTCGAGTAAGGAATTAATACCACCGACGGGCTGATATTAAATTTGCATAAGACAGTTTTACTATCTAAACTACAGATTTTTTTTTGAATTTGATTAATTGGTCATTGGTTTTCTGAAAATAGTGAGCAGTCTCCTCACAACCCTGTAGAATATTCACTGTAGCTTTATATTCTACTTTGTGCTACTGAAATTTCCTGTAAATGAAGTGCAAAACGAGTCGTTGTGTCAAACCCCTACAGTCTGATGTCTTGTTTTCCCTCCTTACAGGTTTGTTAAGCCAGCACCTATGTTTCTTGACCGGAACTTTAAGCGTTTGGCAAAAGTCAACATATATTTACCTCCATTTGGATTGAAAGCACAAGGTATGCACCTTTTTTTTTTTTTTTTTTTCCTTTTCTTTTTTTTTTTTTTTTTAAATCATTAGTTTTATTTTATTTATTTTTTGGTCTCATTGTATTGTGGATACATGGGCCGTGTGAATGTATCTGCTTTATTTAGACTTGGACTTACTATCGTAGTAGAATTTAATCCGAAAATAGAGCAGAGCGGAGCTGAGCAGTCAAGGATTAAAAGGAAATTGGAAAAAAACAAAACAAAACAAAACAAAAAAAAAAAAACAAAACAAAAGGATGACCATGCTGAAAGGGCTAATGAAGAATCAAAACGAATGTTACCATTTAGCGAGCATAGCGTCATGCTACCTGGGCGCACAAGCTCAATTTTATTTTTAGCTGGATTCATTTTTTTTAAACAATGTTTATTTTGTCGAAGTAGCTGCTTTAAGAGCTCCATATGTGGGGTTAGGTAACGCAGCCCGTCATCTTTCCATCATCAAAGCTCAAGAATGTTCCTCCTTAAAACGCCCCTCCTGAAGAATGGCGCTATTGTGCCAATCCCTTTTTACCTACACGGGTTGAGGTGACGATGTACAAATCTGTAGACTCGTCGTGATTGTTAGCGTGAATGCGCTTTTTATCATCGTCCGCAGCTTGAAAATCTCTGATTAGATCCAATCTGGAAAGATAGCTTAGATTTGAGCGCTCGGTGACGTTTTTCCAGCGCAGGGAGACGACCCGAGCTGAATGTAAGCTCTGTGTGTGGCGCTGAGGCCCGCCACGTCCGCATACACGGAGGCTTTGTAAAGAGAGCGTCACATGTTTACATTACCGCGAGTTTCTCTTTTCTCCGCGCATCGTGGGAGCAACGTAACTTTCCTTTGAGCTCTGTTCACTCGGAGACGTGATACGTGTGGGTCGTGAATAGAGGACCACAAAGCACTCGAGTATGAGAGATAAAAATAGGTACTGCTTTGCTGCCAGTTTTAGCTTAAACGGATTCTTTTATCCACCCACGGCTCCAGAGTGAAAACATATCCTCAGGTAACTGAAGTCAGGTGAAAGGGAAAGAGAAAGTGTCCGCAATTCATATATCAGCCCAAAGCTCTAGTCTGTCGGGCTCGGTGGTGGGTGACGCCACAAAAATATCGTGACACAGTGCTGGAGGAGGAGGTTTTCACAATGATATGTACCGTGATGTTTAGTTTTAAAGTTGAAACACGATTTAAAAAAAAAAAAAAAATCAAAAGAAAAAGAAATCAAAATACCCTGAGATAGATGTTATTTTGTTCAATGTTCATTTTAATCGTGTTCATTTAAACAAAGTTCATTTCATACCTTAAAGATATTGTGCAATGACGCAATCTCCACTTTCTCCAAACGTAGTCGATCAGCAACGGCACGTTCGTTAGTTAGTTTGTTTAGTTAGTTTTTTAGTTTTTTATTTTATTTTTTAGTTATTTCCTGTTCTCACTTGCGTTGTAGCAGCTATAAACAGTACCCTCACCATCTTCTCTTCATTTTCTCTTGAAGTTAATAGACAAGAAACGCAGCTTGTTACGTCATGTTACTGAGAAACTGCGAAACTGCGAAGGTGTAAACTCCTCTGTCCTGAAGATGCCAGAAAACCTGAAGTTAGAGCTCTACTGCTGACTGATAAGAAGCGCTGACGCTAGACACTCCTTCCATAAATGTTAGATAACGTCTCCTCACAGATCAGCGATTACACACTTTTTTTTTTTTTTTAAAAAAAGAGAAAATCCTTTTGCTGTAACTATTAGAATCAGTGCATTGATCTAGATCTTTCACATGACTTTGCACACTGCGCGACTGTTTTCCGTCACTCACGATGAGTCACGTCGAGCAGCTTGGAGTGGCCTGCCGAGTTGTTATAGACATTTTTGGTTGTGTACTGAATAGACACATGCTTTTTTGATGACTCATTCCGAAACCAGCTCAAACACTTTACAGCATGATTATTCAAACGCTCAACTTGTCGAAGTGGTGGAAATTCTCTCCACGCCGACTTCCCGCAATCTGAAAGTGTTTTTTTTTTTTTTTTTTTTTTGCGTGAAGCACGGGCTTTTCCTCAATAACTCGCGCTCTGATTTTCCCTTGCCAAAACAGTATATACTGAAGGTGAGGGGTTCGTTTGTTCAAACTGCCCGCAGAGATGCTTGGATGAAGTGTTTATCCCATTATGTGAAAATGATTAGTAACCATGGCTCTTCGCGGGTCTCGGCGAGGAACCTGCGGCGGTAAGGTTTTTGCCCCTCCCCAGTGTCGGTGTGGTCCTCACGCTGTTTACGCTTAAGCCTTGGTGATGCTTGATGGCAGCTGTCGACAATTCATCCAAACACTGACCACTGGCTTTGCCTTCAACTCCTTCAAATCATTAACCCTGTGGTCCGGGTGGCATTCCGTACAGCGGGAATTCTGACCCTGAGAACCGAAAACGAGACTCACGCTTGTTAATATCTTTCAGAACATTTTAATATCCAGCCATTTCATTCATTTCGTTTAGCCTCGGCAAGGCTGAACCACATCAGTCAGCGCCGGTATAGGTAGTCATTACTCCACTAACCACACACTCATAAACACCTCTGCTTTTTTTTTTTTTTTTTCTCTTCAATAATGTGCTAATGTATATAATACTAAACCAGATGTTGTACATGAGAACACCATTAAGAATGGTGTTACTGGGGAAACTCCAGATGTGTTTTAATTTATGCCGCGTAATGTTTCTCACACATTCAGGGACGCATCAGAAATCTTCAGCCTCTTTTGAACAAATTAAATGTTCTTACGCAGGGATTAGTCGGACATTTTGTAGTAGCGAAAGTGTAACATGTCATAATACTCAGTTGCATGGCGGACGTTCCATGTAAACGGATTAAAAAGCTTTCTTTTAAGGAGGAGACATTTTTTTTTGTTATTTAACATTTATGGAAGGAGGCGCCAGCGCTTTTTTTTTTTTTTTTTTTAACAGTCAGAGGTTACGTTTTCCGAAGTCTTCAGGACCAGGACGTTTGCGCTTACGTTACGTTAAGTGACAGTCTATTTGGTCAATGTTCTAAAACTGCAAAACAATCTGAAATGTATATTATGGCAGAATTTATTGGCCCATTGAGATCATTTTGTCGTAAAGTTTCGGTCGAGGTCGTAGTGTATATTCAGGATAATGACGTGGCGATGCTGGGTTTTGCTGAAATACCCATACCCTGTCCTGCGATACCACAAAGTGCTCGTTGAATAATTATCATGCCACTTTTGTTTCCATTGCTGGGAAGTCGCATCTTTCCAGAGATATCGGGAGATGAGGCACGATGTGTTCTTGCAGTAAACGTTCCACATGGGCATCAGAAGAATGCTCACTATGGCCAAACATCTCGATAAATTTAGAAACCGAGCTGACACACTCGGAGTGTCTAAGGGAATTAAATTGCAGACTTTGTCACAGGAATGTGCTTTGTTTAAAAATGGCATTCCTGTTTTACAGGCTGGTTTTTCCATTACCTAGATTCCGCATGCTAATAAAGCTTCCAGCGGCACACGGGCTCCCGCTTTGGCTCGACAACACATTCGTCTCTCTCCGTCAGGGCGTTTCCGAACGCTGCATGTTTGATATTAGAAAACTATGCAGTCGGTTTGTTCTGATGTGCTGTTGCATTCACGCAGTTGTTCTTCTGTTACTCTTTGCAGATAAAATCATAGACACTATATTAACTGCTACAAAGACTTATGGACTAAATCCAGAACTTGACAGGTAAGTGTGAGAGATGAGGTCTCAAAGCCCACATGAAACCTTACAGAAATTGTCTCTAAACTGTTGTGAATAAACAATAAGGGACGCAAGCATAGGTCAGTGGTGTAACCATAGCTGCAGTTAATTTGGTTAAGCGTAAGCCAGTTTTTCACCATTCTTGCCCAGTTCAAATGAAAATTTGAAACCTATTGAGACTCATTAGTTCAGACACAATGCCTAAACTCAATTTTCCTGACTTTCCTCAAGCAAAGGCTTAAACGTTCACTATTTGTTCTACTAGATTCAAGAGTCAAGAAAGTTGACATATGCACAAGCATCTTTGTACAAAGAAATTCTTACTTTGCACATAGTAGATAAATGATAACATAAAATAACAACAAATATTAAAACAAGCAAAAAAAAATGACAAAGTTGTCAGGGTAACAAACAAATAGACAAAAGCATGAGAAACAAAAAACACATCATATATTTTTGTACTTTCTGTCAGCAAGTTAGTTATTTATAGTAACGCTGAAATATCTGATCTTTGAAATAAGTGAAATATCTGATCTGATCATGAATTAATTCTAACTCCACCCCTTTTTAAAATTACAAGCTGCCCTGTACGCCAACGGTCTACAAACTACGGATGTAATTTGCTACATCGATCAGCGCCAATATCATAACCTCAAACCTTAGTGAAGTATTTATTCACAGCTCACAGGAACACGGTGTAAAACATTACGATGAAACATTATGATCATGTTTTTCTATCTTCCCTTAGATTGAGTTGTAAAAGATGTATAATAGTGGGTAATGGTGGAATCCTGGCCAATAAGTCTCTGGGCTCCCATATTGATAAATACGACATTGTGGTGAGGTGAGTATTTACACACGGCACCACCTAGAAAAATGATTACAATCGGTGTGTGTGTGTGTGTGTGTGTGTGGGTGTCTGTGGGTGTGTGTGTGTGTGTGTGGTGTAATTATTTACAAAAATATTTCAAAAATCACCACCAGCCAGACCTTTTCAATTACAATTTTGAACGTGGTCCAGACTGTAATTGAAAAGGTCTGGCTGGTGGTGATTTTTGAAATCCTAATTGAAAAGATCTGGTTGGTGGTCAGTTTATTTTTTTTCTTTTCTCTGTCTTCATACACCTACTGAGAAAACCATGAACGTGTGTTTCTATAAAGAGATGGCACAATACCACTTTTTCTTCCTCATAACGATAACGATACCGATACCGAAATATTGATTTTCAGCCGATTGCAATCCCCCTTTCTCTTTAAATAATACAGGAAAAAATACAAAGGTGAGAACATGAAAAACCACAGCTTTATATTCAGTTAAACTCTTTCACTTATATTGCAGATATAATAAATCTAATAAAATAAATCCAGGCAAAAAAAAAAATACTCAAATACTCCAAAAAATAATCAAGTCTCTTTATATGTGAACATTTCCAATTCCAAAAAAAAAAATCATTTCCAAATCCAATTCCAATCTTTTCCATCTGTAACGGGATCAGACTGAATTCGTTCTAATTTTCTCCCATATCCGATCCACTCTTTTTTTTTTTTTTTTTTTTGCTGGTAGAATACGGGCATCCTGGGTATCGGATCGGTGCCGTCTCTTCTTCTATAGAATGAGCACAGGTCTTTCGAATGTGCTGTATTTCCGAATATCCGTTTCTTTTCAGGTTAAATCAGGCTCCGGTGAGCGGATATACCCGGGACGTTGGTACCAAAACCACCATGAGAATAACATACCCCGAGGGAGCCATCCAGAAGAAAGACCATTACGAGAAAGACTCTTTGTTTGTCTTCTTGGCCTTCAAACCGATCGACTTTAAATGGCTGAAGTATATGATCTTCAAAGACAAATGGGTGAGGATGAGTTATATTACGATACTTGACCTGTGCTGAGGGAATGTGTGCGGTTTAATTACGGTACCTTAATTAAGTTAAGTCCTAATTTGTTAAGAAAATAATAACTAAAAGAGGTTTTACTGGCTTTGAGAACATGTCATCCAAAATCTTTATAGTCTATGCACAACTCAAAGGTCCCATCACTATTAGTTATCACTACGATATCTATAATAAAATATTTGCGCATCTCCTTCATCTCTAAGTTGTCTGTATGTGCAAGGGGGAAAAAAAATTCTAGCTTTTCAGTTATCTGATCACACATGGTACTATAAGGACATTATTGGATCGTGAACTTATTTATCGAAAATTAGAAATTAGGCTTTATGAATGATTAAACACCGAGCGTGATGACGCGCTTTCTTTTGTTTGAGTTTCTTTTTCTTTCGAATTATCTGCAAACGTATTTTGAGATTTCTAAAACATTCATGTTTTTGCCATTGCTCAGTTTTTTTCCACTCAGGACGTGATACAGTAAGTAGCATTAGCAAGTCTTATGCACATTTGTTTGGAATTTTGTTAATGGAGTAGGAAGGAAAACACAAATGTTAGCAATCTCAGTAGAAATAAAGTCACCTGTAAGAGTAGCGCCTGTAAACGAAACGACCTCAGCTCCCCATAAACCTCAAATCCTGCCAGAATAAGGCTTCCCACAACACTTACAAGCTGCACATCATGTTTCATTGCTTTTTTTGCTTTTTTTTTTTTTTTAATTGCGTATTATTTTTAGCTTTTAAAAGGTTCTCATTCAGTTCGGCAGTGAAACAGTTCATCAGTTAAAGTTGCGGTTTAAAGTCTCTGGTTTTTGGTACTTTGGTTTTTGAAAAATATTTTTTTGTAAGCAGAGAACCCACTATTCTAGAGTAGACACGCATGAAATGGTTCCAGCTATTATTTGCATATTTCAAATTAAGCTTATTTCAGATACACTGTCAGTACTTGTACTTGTCTGTTTTCTTCTTCATAGGCTAATTTGCTCTTTTCAGTGACTTTTGGTGCGTCACATGAATTTAGAGTGTACATTAGACATACCTTTCCAAAGGAATATTTCGAAAGCCTTGTGTTGCAATATTGATGCTAAAAGAATTTGAATAAGAAGTGCAGGATCAAGGAAACTATATTTATTTATTTATTTATTTATTTATTTATTTCTCATTTCTGACAAGCAGTACAGCCAGTTGATTGACGTATGGTGAATTAGCCTCTTAATCAGGAAGGGTGAGTCTGGCTGAACGAGTTTCCTCTTATCTTGGAAGGGGAAGGGATGACAATTTTAATGGCTCTGCTCTCATCCCACTTCTTATCACACAAAGAGCACGCACAAGCACTTCGTTTTTCCTCTTAGTTTGCAACCATCAAGGGAGTAACTCAAGGGCACTTTTTTTTTTTGGCTGTCGTATTAATGAAGCTCTGCCAGGTCGCGGTATCAAGCTAGGGCTAAAAGTAGGGCTCTTTTTTTTTTTTTTTTTCCGCCTTCTTGTGTCTGACCTTATTCTTTAAAGCTCCTCTGTAGAAGTGTCTCTGGGATTTTTTTTTTTTTTCAAGAGTCTGGAAGCCGTGCACTTGAGGAGCTCTGAGTCAACGCAGCTGTGTGACTTTAAGGGAGCGACAGGACGAAGGAATTTTAACAGGGTGACATTTGTCAGAGCGCAAGAGGCTCGGCGGAGGAAGTAAAGTAGGTTGTTTGATTACTCCTCCTTCTCGCCTTTGAAAAAAGTCTGATCGTTAAGGTACAGACGAAGATAACGGATCTGCCCTCCAGCGTCAAATAGATTGCCCTTGATCTTATAGTGGTGAGATTAAGGTCCCCGAAATTCGCTAAATTACAGTTTTAGCGACAATTTGCACTGGTGGCCGTGGACAAATTAGCAGGAAATCTGTATATATATATATATATATATATATATATATATATATATAAAAAGTGCATTCTAATGGCCACACTCTGTCCATGCATAATAAACATGTGGCCAGCTCAATAATAATCCAAGTTTGTGCATGACTTCCTGTCAGAAATCAAAAGTTTAAGTAAAGCAAGTGCTTTTTTAAGTCTCTAACTTAAAAGCTTTGGAAAAAAACAGCCTGGTCAAAAAAAGCACTCAACTCACTCTTTGTCTGTTTAGTAAATGACAACATTAACATGATTACATGTTTAACAACCAGATTTCCAAAGGCGCAAAACGTTACTAAATATGGTTCTAAAAAGGAGATTATCAAAATCTTTCCTAGCCACTCTTCTTTGTAACACAATACCAAACCACATGTTCTGTTTTTTTCTTGGCTACCATGACTTGTTAAAATGAATTCTGTTTTTTTTTTTTTTTTTTTTTTTTAAAGGACGCACCCATGACTGTATAGGAGAAAACCATTTGTTTGGGTTTAAGTCTATAGATAGCGAGGGCTTCATGAGATTTTACGATTATTCTTGCATTTGTAATTTTCTTTTTGGAAATGAGAGCACACAGCTGTAAAAGATGTTTAGAGATGGCTAGCCTACGACGTGACCTGGCGTGTGTGTATTAGGGTTGTAAGAGTATCATGTTTAAAGTGGCTCCCTTAACTATTTGTCACTTGACAAATGAGGGCCATCGCATTCGTGCGTTCATAATGACAGATGATTCCGAGTGTTGTGGCTTTTTCTGCATGAAGTATTACGAGCTTGGAGAACATCACACTTTCTTTCTTTCTTTTTTTTTTTTTTTTTCTTTTTTTTTTTAACATTTTATTTAAATTTTAATTAGTGTGTTAACATAATGGTATTTGAGCACTTGGTGAAAATCATTTGTCTACTACATATCCCTTCGTGCAGATGAAACATTGTGATCATACCACATGAATAATAGAGCCTGAGTTTAATCATACATAATCTCCTCAAACACTCTGTAACCTTGGAGATGGTAAGTAATTTGTCACAGGCTTTAGAGATGCAATAACCCAGACCAGTCTTGCTTAAACCTTCTTGGAAAACGGTCAGCGCTACTGAGAATCCTGTGCCGAATGGTCGCGAATGCAGCACTCCTCGCTGGAAACCTATCGGAAAAATAAGATGACGGAGATTAGTCATGTCCGCCTTGCAACGCTGTTTTTGACTCGCCTGTATGACAAGCTGGGAAAGCCACAAGAACACAAAAGCATGTGCGACTGTGTGGACAATTACCTTTAGAAAAGCTTGCCTTTAGATTCGGCTCTAATCCTCAGATAGCAGTCTTCACTCTCTCTCCCACACTTAGACTAGTGTTATTTTGAACAGTGGTTGGTGGGAGCTTTGATGTGATTAGTTTCAGCGCTGCTTTGTGTAGCGTGGATCCTCGACAGGTGGAAAGAATGTGAGCCTTTTCATTGCCTGTATGGTTAAAAGGAAAGGCATAGGAAAGTAATGCTTGCGCAACACCCAGAGACTCACCTGACTCAACAAGAAAGGTATTCTTGAAACAAGATGATCCAGGAACTGTGTTCAGGACTGGGATTGTCATAAGTCAAGTCCATTGGATTTTAATGTCTTCTCATCCACATTCGCAAATACAATAGAACGAAATACTGTGCCTCAGGGACAGGGCCGACATTTTGGTTTTTTGTAATCTCCAGACACTGAGGCAAGGCTGTTTTATAACTAGCTACAGAGGTGCCAATGTCTGTGGATTAACTGAAGCATGTACAATGTTTTCACCCCTTGCTACAGTGAGACAGGAGACGCCTGAAAACCTTTCAGCTAAAGCAGCAGTCTGATCGACCGTGAATACATTTCACCTTGTGGAAAGACAAATCACCGAAGGGGAAAGGGTGAAGAATGTGAAAGCGGCATGTGCTTCTGTCAGTGGTTACTTGCGCTTTATACCAATTTTATCCAGGTGAACTCTGACGCGTGAATTCATGAACCTCAGCTGTGTGAGTTGGTTAAAAATGGAGAAGCTTCTTATTATCTAGCTACGCTCTCACAGATGGATATTATATTATTACATAAAACGGTCATACCCATACTGCAGTATCCTACATCACATGCAAAACTTATAAAAAAACTTAAAGAGTTTGCAATCTACACATGACCATCAGGACTTAATAAGTTCCGTTCATATGGATGCTTTGCAAATATCGTGTCTTGCTTTCTTTATTTCTTTACTCAGGCAGTTGGAATTCATCTAAATGCCGTGTTTTTTCGACATGTGCAGCAAAGTTTTTCAAGGATGCAAACTGTTAAACCTCCGTTCCCCTAAAATTCTTTGATATTTTACTGAAATCGTGGCCATAAGTTCATATTTAAAATCTTGGAACCAAGATAACCATGACCACGATCATTGGTCCGGTAAGCACTGCACTACTGGAACATGTCTTCTGTGTTACTAACCTAAACTGTCTGTTGGCCACACAGGCTTTCCTAATAAAAATTTAATTAAAAAAAGAAAACTGGGCTTCTGATTACACACTTGCAGATGGCAAGAGCAGGGAAGACTTTGAGGTTCAGGTCAGCAATCATGGCATTTCAAAGGGCTTTTTTTCTCATTTGCATTTCTTGCATTTTCTTTTATGTTCTCTTAATCAATACCACCCAGAATGAGCATAGATCTGTTATGGGTTCTCCTTACAAGCCTGAAACACTTGCCTTTCTGGCAACCTATTATTGTCATTAGAAGTCGAATAAATTCGCTATGATTACAGTAAACTGAAGTAAAAAGTTCCAGGGCTCTTAAGGAATGTACAGGTCCTTCAGAATAACCTTCACCACCTGCCTTTGTGTCATTTATATCTTTCTTCCTGTTTCCCCTCTTAATTAAACAATATTTACTCTAACATCACGAGAAAAGGTGATTCACAAAGCATCTCTTGAGTGCAGGACAGGCATGGAATGCTGTGGAACATTATAGCCTATAGTTATAGTTTTCTTCATCAACAACTGGGTAATAAATGCCCTCATCTTTATAGAGTTCAGGATCTCAGGATTTCAGTGTCTTGGATGTCCTTTAGTTCTTCATAGTTTTGTGGGGGGGGTTTTTCTTAGTTTTTAGAGCCCTTTACACTGAGCTTATCTTAATCCTTTTCAAATCAAAAGATTTTTTCTGACCTCTCGCATCCTTTCACCTAAAATGGAAATCATTGTAAAATCACTACAATGAGTATCCGGGGTTAGACGCACGAGGAGTTGGCCGTGCTCGGCCCGACATTCTCACAACGAAGTTCAGCTCAAACACTCGGAATGCCTCATGCCTCAGAGGTTCATTCTACAAGCTAAACATTGTTAAGAGCCTCCACTGTACCACATGTTCTTCTGAGGAAGTGCAAAGGCACAAGTTTCCCACCCAGGATAACCCCAGTGAGTTGGGAAATCAGACAGCTTCAGTCTCATGAAAAAGAAAGATGTCAAAGTCATTAGAAAGGAACAGAAAATGGGTAAATGCCTCAGATTCTTTTGAACAAAAGGAAAGCCATCAAAGTGTTTAACAGAATTTGAACCTTTGTACTTGGTAATTTGCGGGATTTCTTTTTCATGATCATGACCTGCCTCAGATGAGTGCTCCTCCACATGCACTCAGCCGTGTCAACTACAGCCCAAGCATTTATTCCGAGGATCCTAGAAAATACCGGGCCCAACCCTCAGCATGCACAAGACAAGACTCCATCAGGATACATCTATGCGTTCTGTTATGTTTAGCATAGATTTAAATTAAAGTGGGTTGCCAGAATTATCTACCAACGCTTTAATGCTACAAGCAATCAGAGCATGGCAACTCAGGCAGCAGGAGCACATCTGTCCCACAGCATGCCTGAGCCTCTTATGGGCAGATTTGCGAAGCAGTTCAGTCAACTAGAGTGTCTACCATAAAAGCTGTTCATTTCGCTTTAACAGCGTACCTCCCAGGTTTATTGACCCTCTAACTGTAACTTTAAAGATAAACAGGAAGCCAACCAAAAAAAAAAAAAAAACGGTGCTGTGGTTGTGCTCTGCGTGCATCTACTAGAGAGGTTTTTTCCACTGGAGACTGAAGCCCGTTCTTTACTGTCTGCATAGGTTCTCACTGCTTTGCCAGACTTCTTGATTTAAATTCTTGTAGAAATTAAGTAGTAGGCAGTCTTCCTTTTTGAAGATTTCCACAATATACATCGGAGCACCGGTAAAATGGTTTACGGATCGGTATCTGTTTCTTTTCTTCTTCTTTTCCTCCCTAGTCCTAAAATTCCCAAACTGCCACCAATCTCAAACATCCCAGTGATACCTTATAACCAAAGCAAGGGCCTCCTCAAATAACCCTCAGTATGAACAGTGTTATTCTATGGTATTCCTTTTTTTTATGACTTATTAGCATTAACGAATACCAGGGAACTTCCCAGGTGATGCCCTGCCCGGTTTGTTATATAGCTTTTTACTTTCAGTTTTATTTTTATTACTTCAAAAGCAACCTGTTCAGGACAGTCCTCAAACTCAGCCCATCAAGGCCTTTCACTTTATCAATGAATCTTGAGCAGTTCAGGTAGGAGGAACCCTGAAGAACCAATCAGAAACTCAAAAGGACAAGAGCAGAATGTGAAACTCCACACAGACAAGTAATCCGAGCTCAGGGTCGAACCAGGGACCCTGTAGCTGTGAGGTGACAACACTACCTGCTGCCCCACCGTGCCGCCAACCCCATTCCAGCGCACCCCACCACGGCTTCACAGATGAGGTGAAGATGGTTTACAGTATGAGGATCAATATTTCCATCACTTTGGTATGAGTTTCATCCCAGAATTCTGCACGAAGCAAACTGAACTTTGTGTTCTTGAAACAGATTTGGGATCATATAGTAAACTTGTTGATACTGGTGTATTTTTGTCTTTTAGTTAGTCCATGTCTGCCTCAGAAAGACCCTCAGTAGACCCTCTACATATTGGCCATATTTTTGAATAAGCAATTATTCTGCATGAACTAATATAGCAACATGCATCTGTTCAGGAAACCAAGCTGACATTTGTCCAATTTGCTTTTGTCCAAGGACTCTTGGTTCTTGGATAAAGGGGGTCTGTTTATAAAAAAAGCCCATGAGAACCTTGTTTTTAACCTGCTAGTCATTTTTTAACCCAATGAAAATTCATTAAAAACAGAAATTGTATTATTTCAAGTTACTGGCAGGCTGCTAAACATACGTCCAAAACGGGGCCTGTTATTTGTATTGCCGTTACTAAACAATGTCTTTGGTTTTTCCACCCAGATTGATCTCCTTGCACACTATGTTTCTAGTGTCTACTTTGAGTGTTCAGTAATAAAGTTCAAGTGTTCAGTTTAAGTGTTTAGTAGTAGAGCAAAGTCTCAGTTTAAGACCTCTCATTAGTGCTCACACTTTGGCTTGATACACAGGCTACGTGCTCTGTGTGTGGAACATAAACATAGTACATGGGAGACATATAAAGGAATGTTTTTTTTTTTTTTTTGCTTTTCCAGAAGAGACATGCTAACAAACACCCACCCTATTCTAAATAGCCTGAAATGTTGTATTCCTTGGGGCTTGCACCTGGGTTTACATACATTATGTGCATTAGAATTAAAATTATTGTAAATGGTGTGATTGGTGGTTCCCTATTCAGAATTATTAAGCTTCAGTGATTATGCATGAAAGAGTTCACTGCCAACTTTCAGTTTGTGTTTGCTTCCCTGTGATTGTATCCAAGAGACATGCTAGATATACATCTCATCCATACCTGAATCCAGAAGTGATCCATCCAAGCGCTTTGTTGTGGTTTTAGCATAAAGATGAAACATTTTGTTGTTTGCACACACACACATGCACTCAACTTTATGACTTGTTCCACAATTTTAAATGTTTAAAAACCAAGAAAAGCAATCACACATGACAGCTGAAATTGCTTGAGGAGTGGATTTGAAGCCAGGTGAGGCACTTCCCACTGCCTACAGCTAGACTATGAATTTGTTTATCTTAATTTAAGGTGAACTTAAGCTACTTTCAACTAAAGCTCCTAACTCAGAATTTCTGACCTTTGAATAAGAAAAAAAAGCCCTTTACTTGGAATTCCTATTCAGTTGGGAAGCTCTCCTCAACCACAGGTTCAGTTGCTCACACCTTTATCAGTAAATTATATACCTCTTTACTACTTTAAATGAGTTTATAGTAGTATTTACATTAGTTCAAGCAACATTGACACGTTAGTTGGTTAAATAACACTAGCCATACATTTTTGAGAAAGTGAGTACATCATAAAGTCATAATCACAAATATTATCTGGCTGACTTGTTGCTAACAAAACACACACTTTCATGGAGTCATCCATGTTTTTTCCCATTTTGTAGCAACGCACCAAGCTTGAAAATTACAGAATTCTGAGGTTTTTTTTTTGTCCTGCAACTTGTTAGCTCCTTTTTAATGCATGTTAATTGGAGATCTGCTTTCCAAGCAGATCTTTTCCTGCTTGTCTATATCTTGTGTGGGCTAGAAATTGAGCACTCCCTTTCCTCAGTGTAAATGTGCACTTGCAACGAATGTTTCCCTGATGACTTGTTCTCAGCGAGGGGAAGGTTGGCGATGAGGCCTGTGATTTTTATGGGGTGATTTAACACTTGGCGGCCATGCTGGAAGCTTGTTAAGGGCGCGCTGGAGTTATGCACAGAGACAGTAAGCCCTCTCTCACCTGCTGCTTTATTAGACAGATTGGTTGGATGAGAAAATTGGTCGTTAGCAAACCCTGCAGGAAAGGTGATCAGTCAGAGGCTCTCACTCTCCGTCTTTCTCCAGTCATTTGGCTATCTGTGGTTCCCCAAAGTAATGCTGGTAAAAGGTGTGTTTGGACTAGAGCCAGGCAAGGCTAGAAGAGGACTTCAACAACAGCACTATGTTTAGAATCGCCATGTTTAACTTTACTGGGGACGTAACATGAGCCAGACTCTGACCAAACTCCAAATGAAAATAGCTGTCATAGAGGAAGTCAGATTATTTAAACATGGCAAATAGAGTATTGCTGAGAGAGTTACAGCTACTTGGACTCCTTGTCAATGCATTACATTAATTCTTTCTACATGGATCATTTTATTTAGGATCTGTGCATAGTCAACGGGGTAAGATGTAGTATCTGTCTTTCTTAGTTTGTAGTTTTTTTATTTGGCTTCTGTGAATTGTAAAAAGTCTGTTTTTTTTTGCCTTGTTGGATCAGATGTGTATTTGGTTGGTTTGTGACTTAGGCAGCGGAACCCACAGCTTAACAGGCCACATGTACCCGCCTGTCGGAAAGGGCTTAAAATGGTTTGAAACATCTTGTGTTAAAAAAAAATGTCTCATAATAAAGTGGTTTATGTAAGGAATGCTCAGAATGGTAGCGAATTAAATTGGTCCACGAGTGCACTCTAGGTGACACCTAATACAGATGGTATTAGAAGAAGTATCTTTTCCTTGGCAGACTCACTATCTGTTTGCATGGCCATTCCTTAAGAAGGAATGTACAAGGAGCTCCCAGAGGAATGCTGTCGTCATGCCTGAGTGATTGTAAAGGAATCAATCTGTGACATCCTGTGTTATCCATCTTCAGACAACCCATCTCTCACTTTATACCAAACACCTCTGGGGTCAGGTTTCAGATGCCATTGCAAGGCCTACATGTTCACCATTATGCAGAATACTTCTTCTGAGTCACAGTTCTTTTAGGAAGATCCTGGATAGTGAAAAGCTAACCCAAAACAATAGCCTGCATACTTGCCTTGATGGCTGCGTATTTCTGGCCAGGCAGTGTTAAACATGATCTGGCATTGCCATTTATTATGTAAGGTGGTTATTCTTCCCTGCACATGCACATACACCTGTTTGACGTTGCAGCATTCCGCAGACTTTGTGTTGTGCCGCTTCTTAAGCCAAACCCCCCTTGTTGACAGGAGAGATGATGTGTTCTTGCTGTGGCTTGCTCTGGGGCGGCGTTTTTTTTTTTTTTTGTTCAAAGCCATTCGCCGAGCTCAATGGCTGCTCCCATTATTTGACAATATCAAAGGCAGTGTCTCCTTATTTGAACAGGTGACTCCCATTAAATCGGATGACCCAGCTGGCGCTCAGCCAGCAGCCCTGTTGCAGCTTTGCCGAGCCCAGTGTTAGCAGCACTGATGCTTGATGATCTCAATGTGAGGCTGCCGATTGAATAATTGCTCAGCTGCTCCACTTGGCCAGTTCTCTGAGTAATTGGTATCAACCTGGGGGCTGCTGCAGATCCTCGAACACCCGTGGAGGTCAGGATCTCATTCATCTATTTCCTGTGGGCCTGTCCAACCTGGATGTGCTGCCTCACTTTTAATGAAATCCGCCCGTGTGATCGGCCTCCGGTCACGTCCTTGTGCACTATCAGTATGCAGTGATGGCATGTTTGACATGTTTCCTCATGTTTATGGAAAAAAATTCACGTATTGAACCTTTTATGAAAGAATTCTAATTTTAATAATGACCATCTTGGAAAAGGTGATGAAAAAGGTGTTGATTTGACTCATTTCGTATTCAGAACTTGCGTAAGTCTTAATAGAAACCTGTCTAAATATGGTGTCTTTCTGTCTTTGGCTTTTCAGCAAGGTACAGAGGGCTTTTGGAAGTCTGTAGCCACGGATGTGCCCAGGAAACCCTCTCAGATGAGAATTCTCAACCCTTACTTCATCCAGGAAGCTGCCTTCCAGTTCATTGGCCTGCCACTGAACAATGGTGTCATGGGTAAAGGGGTAAGTGCCAGTCTGACTGTAATTTCAAGCAGAACTTTTTCTGATTTTGTTTGAAAATGTATTATAATGAAGGTCTCACAATCTGATGCACAACTAAGGAGTGTCCTTCTTAACAATTCTTAGTGACTGGTCCAGAAAAATCATAAAAGTAAGCCCTTCTTTTGACAACCACAAGATTTCACAAATTAAGACACTGCAATATTTCTGTAAATACTTCTTTTTCACTTGTAATTCAGCTATATTAGAAAGTTTAATTTAAGAGGTAAGTAATCAATATTTCCCTGTGTATCTTTGTATTGTATTAATAATAAAAATAAAAAAAAAAGTATTTCATTGTCTTCTTGTGCAACCACTCAAAAATTATATTGATTCCTTACTTTACAAGATATTGACCCCAAGTTTTGGAGGAAAACTTGACCTTCTTGAAACTGTTAGCTCTGTTGAGGGTCCAGTTGGGTGGGTTCGTACTTTCTGAACCAAAATGGCAGCATGCCCCTTAAAGCCAATTTTATGGAAATGGGGGTCACAGGAAGCCCTGGGCACATGTTTCCTCAAATGGATTGTAATTACCTCAAAGGTGACCATAGGTCAAACACAGCATGGCTAATCCTCCAGATAGGAACAACTAAAGCCTAAAAACTGTCTCCAAAGCAGGCCAGGCAATTCACTGCCTATTTTATGCTTTGTACCTCAAGAACATTGTACTTAAGGGTAAAATAAAACTAGAGTTCATTTTATTGAAAGGCTGATCTGAGTACTGGCTGACCGCTGCGATGAGATGACCTTGATAAAACAGACGTAGAGATGCTATTTTTTTTTTTTTTATCTTATTCTTTAGTTTTCTCGGGTATTCTGGAAGTCAAATGCACCATGGGTATTTAAGAAATCCCTGCTATTGTGTGTCATCTGGTTGTGATCTCTGCCACTGCTCTTCTTTTTGGCTGCCTTCCGAAGACTTCACAATAAGTAAACACATGCATTGTTCGGATATAGTACATAGTCTTCAGGGGCGGTCCAGGAGTAGCAGCCTAACCAGGCAGTCATAAAAGAAGTGTGTTTTACATTCCTCAAGTCTCAAAGACAAGGGTTATGAAAAAAAAATTGCTCAGCTAGGAAATCAAGGGAACAAGACATACCAATTCAGGAAATGAGACTTCCATGAGCTTTGATTTATGAAAGCTCACTCGGTTTGTTTCTTGAAACACCCTAAGAGCTGCTTGATAAAGCTGTCAGCCGTCAGGTCTTTCTGGAATGTGCAAAGACAGGATTGGAACGTATTGAAGTTGACCACCTCATGAAGATCAGTGCCCTCTTTGAACTGAAGAAACATGTGCAAACCATGTGGAGCTGCCCTACAAGGCCCCTCAGGGTGTGTGGGTAGGAGAGAAGCTGTCCCATACGGTACTGATCAAGGCAGGACACACTTAGGCACATCCTTCCCCTTCTCCGAGTCCTCCTAACACTCACCTGCTGGGGATGGGCATGCTGCCCAAATCTTACTCCTGATCGTGTGTGTGTGTGTGTGTGTGTGTGTGTGTATGTGTATGTGTGGGCCTGTGCAAATCATACCCCAGGCTGTTGCAAGCTAATGATTTTGAATGGTTACCCACCCCTGGGAGATGGGGAAGTGGAGGTCTGCCTTCTGAAAATTGGCGTGTCATGGGCAGGGGAGGCAGCTCAAGATGAGTTAACAATTGCTGCCATGAACAAAGCCAGGTTCCCTCACAGGCACTCAACCAGCCAGCCCTGCTCATGTCAGGAGAAAGGAGAAGGGTGGTAACCAACCCCATGCATGATGGCGCTGATCAGCTCTAACCAGTATACTGCAAACCTTACCCAATCCCTCATATTTTGTTGCTAATCATCACATTTCCAAGGGCTTGCCCGAAGCACTTAGCTTTGTACTCTCATGACATGGTTTACAAACCTGCCAGCCTTTAACGCATTTTGCGTAGAACTCAGAGTACATTACTGCGAGTTATCACTCAAAAACACACGAAAAGATCAGTCTTCTTTCTTCTACCCAATAAAAGCAGATGATGACTCAATTAATGATTGACAGTTGCACAGTTCTCATAGTAATCTCTCATCTGCTCTGGCTTGAAATGGAGAATGTTTTGATTTCGGTAGTGTGAAATAAAACCTATCACTGCACGCTCAACTTACCTGACATTAGACAAGTGTATTTATTAAGGACGCCACTGATAAAGTCAAATTTTTGGCCAAAAAAGGAGGATTAAATAGGACTACAACTATGTGTAACATATAACACTTTACAAATAATTTTAATGATAATGATAACTCTGAAGTGATTTAAAAATAGTGCTTGCTCTCCTGCAACAGTTAGCATAGCCATGTTCAAACTGTGGTGGGCATCTATACAGTGTTTTATGGTGTTGACGAGGAAGGCGGCAACAGTCTCAAACGCGTCTGGTGGTTACCTTTAAACCTTGTATATACCCGTACTACAGGTATATAAAGGTATTCTATCTTAGACAAGAGACTTGTCTCTTTAAACCTTGTATATACCTGTACTACAGGTATATAAAGGTATTCTATCTTAGACAAGAGACGTGTACAAGAACTACGGGTTCAATTTTAATCAAACCTGGTGGGTTGTTAGTCTTGCCATCCAGACTTCTGACTTTTGCTAGAGTCTAGTACCTTTTAACCACACAGTGTGGCCAAGAAGTGCTTTTAATTGCTTCGAAAAAATCTTTTGAATAACACCAAGCTAAGTGTACAAAATCTATTAGACACACTGTGAGCCGTGACTACACCACTTCTGACCATCATCAGCATACTTACTGGAAATATAGGAAAGACAATTGTAGATCTGCTGTTGGTCATTAAAAAAAATGATATCCTACTTGTTTCCACAGAACATTCCAACACTTGGTACTGTTGCTATAACAATGGCCCTGCATAACTGCGATGAGGTTGCTGTTGCTGGATTCGGCTATGACGTGAACACCCCTCATGCACCCTTGCACTACTACGAGACAGTCAAAATGTCTGCCATCAAAGAGGTATGACTTGTTTTTTTTTCCAGCTTTCTGCAGTGTAATATTTGAACAGGTGGGTCACACTTGTTTTTGAAGTGCGGACCTTTATCTGACCTTCTCTTGTTTAACTGCAATAAATAGAAGAGTGCACCAACAGTATAATTAGCTGACTAAAATTGGCTTCTTTTCCCATCACATCTTTGCCACTGTGTTTTTTCAGCCCAGCCCTGATTAAGATAACCTGTGTTTTGCACACATCATAAAATTCCTTTCTGCCATTTGGCTTGGCTGCATAGGACTCGTAATATGTCGAGTTAGGTAGTTAATACACTGACAGTGTCAGCTTACTCCTTCAACACCCATCTGAAGACCAGAACATCACTGACATATTTTACTTAAATTTAGAATGACAAATAACAGCTTTTGCCTGTCCGAACTAGCCTGTCTAATTCAATGCACAGATTGGTCAATAGTTATATTATGCAAGCTGTGAGTCAGATTTGGTCCACAATTGACTTTTTACTATGTCTAACCAAACACTGGGTGAGTAACCTGACAATAACAGAAACTTTCTTTGCATTTTTCATGACATTTGTTAGGATCCTGAGCTGTTTAAGTACATCTTGTTTACCAAGTGACTCATTGCGAGTGCAATTACCCCAGGACAGTCCGCAGCCCTCCCTTCTAGCAAAAGAGAAGTCACTTCTCTATCTATAGACACATAAGAAAGTGGGATCATTCCAGCAATCTTGGTGTTTTCTCCTCCGAGCCACAAGATCCTGAGGAGACTTGAACGTCTGCATTCATTCCATTCAAAGATTGAAACCTTGCTCTTGGATTTGCTGACTTTGCTGTGGATACGGTCCTCTAGATGGGCCCAAGAACCCAGACGAGAGGCTTGACCGATCAGCGTGATTCCTCGTGAAACCAGGACCTTCCCACATGGCTTCAGGGCCCCTAACAGGAATCTGAGGCTCTGGTTTCAGCTGAGAGTGTCAAGGTCTTGGGCTTTACTGCTGTGGGTTTCAGGGACTCAGACTTAGCCAAGGATCTCACTTTTTAACAAGAATCATGAACTCCTTTCACCGAAATATTTGCGAGAAGGAAATTATTTGTGGCAGACATGCTAATGTTTGGGTGGTCTGTTGTCCAGTTGGGATTGGTGTGGAGAGGCCTTGACTTGAGAAGAGCTGGATCTCAGACTACACCAGGGCTGGGCACTTTCTCTAAAAGTAATTTTATCTCATTTTGTGGGGAGAAAAAAAAAATTAGCAATGACCTGCCATGTCCCACTCCCATTTGTAAGACAGTTTACAGTGGGGTTGTCATGGTAACTC
>CM074936.1:17831102-17854063 GCA_037576815.1 Pangasius larnaudii | reverse complement strand
TTAAGTGCTTAATGAAGAGGTAAGTCTTTAAACGTCGTTTGAAGACTGCCAGTGACTCAGCTGTTCGGACATCTAAGATATAATGATTTTCGTGTTGTCTGATTAGATTAAATCTAGATAAAGTCACATTCAATTATGGGTAGATTTTTTTTGCATTTGAGAGTTCATTTAAACCAAAAAAAGTTATAAAAGTATATAGGATGTTAAAAAGAATTATACACTGGCAGTGTATATAGTGACTATATTTTGTATACAATATGTCCGATATTTCTGTTAGTCACATGACAAACCACAGGACAACATTTGCATGTGTGTGTATGTTTTGGCATGGCTCTCGTCCTACACTGTTTGTGTGTAGGTCTGTGTGTGTGTGTGTGCAGTTGTGCATTTTGGCTTCTTTCTACTCCTGTGCTGTGTGTGTGTGTGTGTGTGTGGTCTGCAACAGAGGATGTGGCAGTGAGAGGAAGTGGCCAGATACACACACTGGCCAGGCAGCCGCGCGGTGTGGAATGCAAACAGCGGCCGCTGCATTTGAGTGGCAAAAATAAAAGGCCGAACTCCAAACTGCTGAGATGCAGTGCAAACACTCGACCTGAGCGATCCGAGTGTGTGTGTGTGTGTGTGTGTGTGTGTGTGTGTGAGTGTGAGTGTGTGTGTCGGTGTGGAGTAACACTGCTGGCTGCTTCATCGCTTTGGCCTGGATTTAGCTGCATCAATTATATAAAGGGACTGATTGATAGCACATGCAAGAAAATATCAAAGATTTGACATTTAAACATTTACATTTTAAAGTTTTAATGCTTGAACCACTGAAAACTGTCCATTAAACAACTAAAAATAGTCTACTAATATCTCTAACACCAAAAATACCAGGATATAGTATAAAAAAATACACAATACTCAAATTAGAAAACCTATAGTTATCCTCATAGCCGACTAGTTAACTAGCTAATATGAGTCGTGATGAGCATTTTTATATTTAATAATTTTTTTTAACAGTAGCAGTAGCCAATTCTGTCAAAATATAACATTACCATAACAAGCAAGATTTAGTTGATGACTAGCATTAGCTACGTTTGCTAGCCTGCTAGTTAACTGCTAGCAAACTAGCTTGCATTTACGACAGGTCAACTGAGTTTCAATTTGCATCAACATAGTCTTAGCAAATTATTTACCAGTAGAAAAATGTTTCACAATATAACAACAAATTTTCTAATCAGTAACATTAGATAAATAAGCAATAGCTAGATTACCTTGCTGGATAGTTAACTAGCTAAGTTAGCATGCATTTACCACAGGTCAACACGAATATCCAAGTGTAGGTTTTTCTCAGTTATGCATTGGTTCAGCATTTATTCAGTGATTTATTTAACATCAGACAAAATCTACTGTAACATCAAAGATTTTATCAGACAAAACATTCAAGCCTTTGATCATGTTTTTTGAGATCACAAACTGAGTGTATACATAAGTTTGCCTCCACACATTTTTGATAATCTCAGTGGATTTAGTGCCATAGTGACAAATTTAACTCAAACAGCTAATCAGAATAAGCCATCGCATTTTTGAGTGCTTTAATAAACACATTTAATGACTGATTATCTTTACTGTCTATTCACTGACATGATGAATACACATCTTCCATGCGCTCTACCATTGTAGATTAAAAAAAGAACAGAAAAAGAAGAGATCTGCAGGATTTTCAGAGCTAAATCGGCTTCCTGGCAGCGTTCGCTGCCGCTGAAACTCTGCAGCAACTCGAATCTGACAGTAATGAGATCCTGCTTTCTCCCTGAGAGGGATTATTAAATTATACGCTCGGATTTCATGCTAGCAGACATGCCACGATTAGCCGAGAATTTTGCACCACGAGCACTTCGGCGTGTTGTGGAATTGACACTTTAGACGGCTGAACGAGGTCAAAATACAGACCCTCATAAACTGAGGAAGTGCACGAAAGAGAGGGGAGTTATAAACTTCACACGCTGGCTAAAACTCTCTCTGAGTGAAGACTGATGTTGATGAAGCAGTGTGAACACTGATACAGTAAATATATTACTCAGTACTCGTACATGTGCAGGCTAGAGTTCACACCCTCCGATGAAAGCGTGTCTGGCAGCGATCAGGCTCGCACCAGGTGCGTTTTATTGCTTGGGTGATTTAGGACGGCCCGATCCAACTCTCAGAGACACCTCATCTTTCCTGACAGGTAGAGCTGGCACATGAAACACCTCTAATGGCAATGGCCGAGCGAGGTGCAGTGAAAGAATGCAGACCTCGCTCTTTTTCCATCATTTATACTCTGTAGGTGATGACCAGCCATCCTAACAAAGATCGTTTTTGGTTTAGAGGTGTACGCAGAACTGTTTTTTTAAATCCCACTCCCGCCTGCTCCCGAGGGATTTCTCACGAATCCCACACAAACCGAGTTTGAGTTTGAGTATTTGATTATTAAGAATTTGACCATTTGAGTATAAGTGGGTAGCGTAAGTGCGACCTCGTCGCTCCAAGGTCCCCAGGATCCTGAGTTCGGGTTATTCTATGTGGAGTTTCATATGTTCTCTCCATGTCCGTATGGGTTTCCTCCAGTCAGAGGACTGGCTACGCAAAACCGACTCTAGGTGTGAACAAGTGTGTGAATGTTGTGTATGGTGCCCAGCGATGAACTGGCATCTCATCCAGGGTGTATTCTCACCTCACATCCTCTGTTCCTGGGTCAGGTTCCAGATCCACCGCCACCCAGACCAGGATAAAGTGCTTACTGAAGATGAACGTCAGAATATTGAGTATATTGAGAATGTTTTCCATTTGAGTTTGTGACCATTTGAGTATTTGCCCATCTGATTATTTGAGTATAAGCCAATCGAGTATTTGACCATCTGATTTTTTATGTATAAGCAATTTGACTATTTGCATATTGACTATTTGACTATTCGACTATAAGAAATTTAAATTTTGAGTATTTAAGTGTCTGACTACTTGTCTATTTGAGAATAAGCAGTTAGAGTATTTGAGAACTTGCCCATCTAACTGTTTGCTTATAAGCAATTTGACTATTTGTATATTTGTCCATTTGACTATTTGAGTATAAGCATTTGAGTGTTTGTATTGAGTATAAGTATTTCAGTAAAAGCAATTTGATCATTTCAGTAATTTGGCTCCTGAACTTCCACACTTTCAGAACTCACCTGTCCAACTTAAACATTTTGCATTGTTTTCCATGTAGATACTGGATAAGACTTCAGGTTTGGAAAGGAACATAATCTATGTGACTATGTGACTAATAATCGTATCCCATGAGCTTTTATATATGATTTCCCTGCTCTACCAATAGTGAAATGGCAAAAGTGGCCAACACTCTCACTCTCAGTTGCATCCTGATACCAGGCTTCGCTCCCATATTTGTCACGATCATGCGGCGGTCCTGCTTTCCTGTTTTTTCTACCAGGATTGAGCCTGAGGGCGGAGGGAAGTGCCGGATTGGAACTGGCCGAGCGAGGCTTTAATCAGCACAGAGGCCATCACAGACACTCTCTCTGGAGCTCCTCATGATCAGGGCCGCCTGGTTCGACCCCACGGGCACCGACAACACTCGCATGAGAAAAGCTCTGATACATGAGGAGCACTGAGGTGCTTCTAAAACACTACCAGGTGCAGCAGCAGTGCCGAGAATGAAAGAATGAAACACTGTTCCTAAGCTTTAAGGCTGGAGTGAACTGGAACGTTTGATCTGGAATTCTGGTGGAAACTTTTCGAGTCCTGCACTGCTGATTTTTTTGATGCTTTGCACACTTCACAGAGTCGACTCTCAACATATTTTGTGAATGTTGGAGAGCCAAGAAGCATTGGGTGGCATGTAACTTGCATTGTTGGCAGTATAATGACCTAAATCTAGTAGCACAACACTGGATAAGCTTATAAAAGTATGATATCTGTATTTATATTTATCCTGACTCAAACAAATCCTAATCCCACCCCTCACATTAACCAATCATAACTAAATAAATTAATAAAAATTGTCATAAGATCACGTTATCATATAAATTATCATATAAAATGTATTACTGCAAGATAATAATCAAAATTTTTACCAGAAACGATATTTACTTTGTGTTATTAATGTTATTTATAAAAATGTCCATATTGTTCTTAGTTTTAAGGTAACGCCATTCTGGTTAGCTTCACACTCCAACCAATCAGAGCTTGCCTAGGTACAGAAAGGATTGTGATTGGTTCTTGCACAGCAAATAATGAAAACAGATTGGAGGTTGGCAACAAAGTGAAACAAACCTAATTTACTGAAGCTCTCTAATGTTTAATATGCATCTCTTTATTTTATTTATTTATTATTCCTCAAGTGAAATTTTGAAAACTAACATTTATAAACAAATTTCCCCTAATTATTGTCACGTGAACCATGAACGTGAATTTCATGAGACAATCAGCAGTAAATTGTCCTGCCTGCAGGAATTTCTTGCTTCATAAACCTCAATTGTGTCCTGCAGTGTGTTTGGGAAGCAGACGCTGCTGCTCACGTCTTCAGCTGTGAACTCTTCAGCAGCATGAGAGTTTAGCTTACAGGAAGTCCTGAGGGGAGAGAGGGGGGGGGAGAGAGAGAGAGAGAGAGAGAGAGAGAGAGAATATAAAATGACCTGTACAGTCCCAGCAGACCTAAACCAACCAACCAAGCTGCAGTCACATCATGCCGGATCTGGATCCTATCCCAGGACCACTGGGTGTGAGGCAGGAATACACCCTGGATGGGATGCCAGTCCATCACAGGACACACCTGTTTTTATTTTTCTAAATTATCTAATCTAACTCATACTTAACTACAAAACAGTATGTTCCTATTGACTGAAAGCAGTAACGACTATAGATGTAGAAATCTGTAACTCGTACCAGAGCACACCGAGTCAGTATCAAGTGTTAGTGATTAGTAGTGATGGGAATTCCAGCTCTTTTCAGTGAGTCAGATCATTGGGCTCAGTTCACCAGTCGACACTTTCGGGTTCTGATTTCTCATTTTGTTGTAAGTCAGGTTTTAAAATATTGTAATCACGGGCAAATTGATGATTTGAGTAATGACACACTTTAGGTGTCAATAGAAAATAAACTTTGACAAAAACAATAAACTTTGGGGTAGTAATAGTAACTCTGCTTCATCACACCACCCCGTCGTTGATTATTTTACCATAACAGCACAACCCTGAGTGTTTTATTCCTCACATGAATGTGGCTGCCGAGGACACTCGGCAATTATTAGATCATTAACATAAAACGGCATCGCTACCCTGACCAGGATGAAGATTCACACTAATAAACAGCTCATGAGTTTTACACCGCAGTGTTTTGATCAAATTAGACTGAAGGCGTCTGCAAAAACAACAAAGAATTGAGCAAGTCCTCAACGTTCACCTAAAAGAGCCGGCTCAAAGAGTCGAATCAAAGAGTCGACCTGTTCATGAACAACACATCCCTCGGTCATTAGGAGATCCATTGGTCATCAGCTTTAAACAGTTTTAAAGGAAAGAATTTGGCTAAAATGCTATTATTATTAAAATATAAACATATTTTATGAAAGTGAGTGAAAGTTTATGTCCAAATGGTGTTCCTGAGCTAAATGACAGCTTTTAGGCGGGACTGTGTGTTTGTGTTTGTGTGTCTGTGTGTGAGAGAGAGAGCATAATTTAGGCATGCAGTTTGCATGATGCTAAAATGGTAGCAATAAGTTTTCCTGATTTGTTAGCAAAATTAGCCTCGGAGCTCCGGTGCAAAACTAAAGAACCCAAACAAGCACTAAACACACAGCATTGCTGATGGAGAAGAATTGTGGAAAAAATGGGATACTGTGTCCAAACATTTTGTTTAAATAATGCATTCTTGAATTAAAAGGAATGACGTGACTACCATTTTATTTATAATATATTTATAATAACCAATTAAATGACTCAGCCTTTTGGACACGGCTGTGCAGATGTGGTTTGATATCAGAGGTTTAGTTGAGATTATATATGTTGAGGAACATGTACAAACATGCAGGAGTTTTTTACATTGTTAACTGAAGCATTTATAGCTGTTTGTGGGTGTTTATGTAATGCGTTTTATATATATATATATATAGGGATACTCACAATTCCGGATTCAACACAGAGGATTTCAGGGAACTTCGAGTGCAGGTTCATGTTTGTGTACAATCCATACAGACAGAAGTGCATTAGAGCCACTGTTTATAACACTGCTGAAAATATTTCCTTCTCGGAGTGTGTGTTGCTTCTGACATTATCTCTGTTGTTTATATTAATGCACTGGTTCTAATACGTTATCGTTTCTATAGTAACAGCTCATTCACATACGGTGGACATTAATAAACAGACCAAAAAAAAAAATCACTGATGTGGTCAAGTTTTCTGTAAGGAGATGTCTATTTGATTAACATTTATGGAAGGAGTCTCCAGTGTCAGCGCTTTGTAACAGAGGTAAAGCTGTAACTTTATGTTTTCAGACATCTTCAGGACAGAGGAGTTAAACACTTGAGGTTTCTTGGTAACATGACGAGCTGTGTCTTTATAAATGGATAAAGGATAAAAGTATGATGCATCATTCTTTAATTAGTACAAATCGTAATCGTTGGAACTTAATTCTTTGGGACGTGGCTGTAATAGTAAAATAATCACCTCCGGGGTGGTAAAAGTAACTCCGCTTCATCACAACACCCCATTGTTGATTATTTTCCACTAACAGTGCGACACAGTTTCAGGAAGTGTTTAAATTTCCTGATATTTGATGCAGAAACTTTATACAGTCAAGCAATATGTCTGATGTTTGCTATCTATAGAGATTTTAATGTTGGACTAAACTTTATAAAATGGGTTTCTAATGATTTTTTTGTTTTCAGAGGACTGGTCAAAGTGTATAAATTGTCAAGCAAGCAGTGGTTTACTGTGTTCTTCAAATGACAGTGTACAAATAAGTGATATTTGAATTTGTCATAAAACGAACAGCCTATCAGTTTGCAGTATTCAAAAATCATTTGTTAGGACACTGTTGTGCCAAGAAAAGGTGGGTGTGGCATGTAGAGTTGGCTGACTTTCCTAATTTGCATATTTATATAATCTATGGAATCATTTCTTTGAAAAAATGAAGGAAAAGTGTAGATGTGCATATTTTGTTCTTATTGTCCTAAAAACAACTTTTGGGCGACGTACCAGGACGTTCTTTGCTAAATGAAAATTGTTCTCCAGGACACATTCTTGCCTTTCAGGTTAAAAACACTCTCAGCTGTGTCCTGTTGAGCATTTCAGCTTTTATTTCAGCCTTTGAATGCTTTTTTTTTTTTTGGATAGGCCTCTTCCAAAAGAATAAATTCAAATTTATTGGTTGTAAGTGTAATTTAATTGTATTTATTGCTGTGATTCCATGAGCCTCAGATAGACCACATAAATCTCAGATAAATCCTGAGGCTCATATTACACGCTGCCACCTGCTGCATGACCCATGCTACTACAGAACAAAAAAAGCTGTTTTGAGATCAGTCGTGTGGATTATTATTAATAGAGCATAAACGCTCTGCCCAGTTTTATGCAATGTGATTTGGAGACATGATGGCTCCAAACCCAGGTGGCCATCTTTCATCTTTCTTGTCTCTGATCCTCCTTAAAATGGAAACTGTTCAGGCCAGAAATCATCCTGTCGTCCTCGGACAACTGTGCCTCTATAAAATCGGCCATGAGGCTAAGCGTGACACGCTCTGCTAATTTACCCATTAGTCATCTTCAGCGTGTAAATAATGGCCCGGTCCTCGCTGGCCTCGTTTCAACCCTGATATAAATCAGAGGCCTCCGGTGCGAGCTCAATGACTCACACGCTGCAGTGAGTCAGTAAACATCTGCATTGCTGGGAAGCCTTATCAACCGCGCTGCATCTCTGTGGTTTTGGGAGACCCAGAATCCCCCAGCGTGCTTCTTTTTACACAGAGCTAATCTCATCAAACCCAGAGAGTTTCTCAGGGCTTCCCTTAGAACTGTTTATTTACAGGACACTGTAGCTTTGTCGCACCCGCATGCCAACTTGGGGTCATGCTCTCCGTGATTATGAGCACACTTTCCAAAGGCATTGTGTATTCTTGATTAACAGTACGCTTTTGCTTGTAAATGTTGATGCATGGATGCGTGGAGGTGTACACGTCGCCTGCATGTCGCTCTCTAAGTTTAGATTTAAATTTACTTTGAGAAAAGGGTGACGCAACGTTTCTCTGTGCAGGTGGGAGAAGGTGGAGGAGAGGTCGAGCCAAGCGAGGACTGTTCGCAATGTTATCTGCAGCCACTGATGCCACATTTCAAAGCAGAAACTGGAAGGTAGATAGAAGCACGTTCAAGGATGTCAAGATAATACCACTGCTGCCGCTGAACTTTTGAATGCATGAACTTCTGAACTTCTTTTCCTGCAGATGGTGGTCTGGGTCCTTGTGTCTCTGCTGCCCCTGGTTGTCGGAGACAGGCCCGGTTTTAGCGAAGACCCCGTGGATGCAGTGGGTTTAGTTACAACCATGCTGGATGAGCAGCCGTTTGACGCTCTACCCGAGGAAGACGAGGAGATGGGAGATGGTGATGGCCATTCTCCGTGGCATAACGTTTTTGGTAAGTTTGGGTTTGGTGGCTGAAAATGATCTAGTCTGATTTTTTTTAGCAAACATTATCTTACAGGTTTATTTGATTTTAGTGATTTGATCTGGTTAAAATGAAATCTCTCTTGCCAACAAACAAGAAAGGAAAAATTGTCAAGTGACCAATTTTAGGAATTTTAGTTGACAACCAAGCGTACTGAGGTACTGTTTGAATAATATACATCAGAACAAATGTTAAAACAATTAGCTACAAAGGGATTGGTCTCTGATCTAAATAACGTTTTAAAATAATAAAGATAAAACTGATTAAAATGGTAGGTGACGATATTCTTTCTTGTCTTTCAGAACCCTCGGTTCTAGTAGAGGAGGAGAGTCCAGCTCGGTGGGAGCGTTCCCCACGTTCCTCAGACGCCTCTGATGCTCAGTCCAAGGGCTCACGCAAGAAAAAGAAGAAGAAGAAGAAAGAGAAGGAAAAGGGCGAGGATGAGGGGCGGGGCCAGAGCAGCGGTGACTGCCACCTGGAGAGACGCGAGATGCGAGTGAGGGACCTGGGGATGGGTTACGACTCGGACGAGATCGTGCTCTTTAAATTCTGCGTGGGTTTGTGCCAGAGTGCACGGGGGAACTATGACGCAGCACTGCGGGCTCTGCTGACCAACGGCAGCCTGCCAAAACGAACAGCACGCAAGGTCAGCACCAGACCCTGCTGCCGACCCACGGCATACAAGTCTGTCTCCTTCATGGACACGTCCACAACGTGGAGGACCATCGAGAATGTCTCGGCCTTGGACTGCAAATGCGTGGGCTAAGTCAGAGTCAGAGGAGGAGAAAAGTAACCGATCTCCCTCGAGAAAGAGAGGTAACAATGAAGCCAGTGAGATTCCTGAAATTGGGATTACAGGAATAGGAGGCATTCTGGGATGAGAGCTGTTCCAGTGGAAGGAGACAGCAAGGCTTCTGTGACATGCACCATGTATGCATTCAGCCTTTTATATTCCCGAAACCAGAGTGAAAAAGCTCAGATTGATGCCGGACTCACCCGAGGTTGGAGCATGGCATGGAGAAGTTCTTTGGAAGGTAGACGATGGAGCCACAATGGACGCTGATGGATTGCTGAAGAACTAGTCATGAGAAACTTGGCAAGAAACATCGCAAGATTATAATAACATGGAACGTTCCATTTGTCCATTTGTTACTGAAGGACGTCAGAGTTTTGAGTGTGTATATCCGCCAATAACGGATGAAACCATTTTATATCATTTGAGCAAAAGCGAATTGTAATTTTTGACATTCAGGTTAACATATCACACACTGCCTAAATTACAAAAGCTATTATTATACATGATTTTATAAACTTAAAATATAAACTGAATTAAACCATTCGTACACAAAGCTGTGGACTGTTAAGGGAACTGATGAAAAGGTCCATAAACATTTTAAGGATTACTTTGTTGAAAAAAAAAATTGTATGTGATTTTCCTTCTTAAACTTTCACCCAATCACGACATGCTTGAAGTCCAGCGTTCTTCTGTATTTACTTTTACACTCAGGCTACGAGGCTAATGTTTAGTAGCTAGCAAGGAATGGAAGTCTGTATCACCAAAAATCTTTAAATGACACCGATATGCTACGTAAAATCATTTCTAAATTTTAAACTTGTAAATTGTTTTTCAAGATTTAAGACTCAAAGTGGAACTATATTGCCATCCATATTAGGAGACAGAGTCTAGGAGGAGGCGAACTGATACCTAGGGATCTAGGGAAAACAGTGATTCTGGTTGTCCAAATGGCTGCCTGTGTAACGGTGAGGTTTTGTTCATGTTTATGCATTCAATAAGTCACACTAGCTATCCGATAAGCAATCTGTCTTAAGGAAAATATTGTTCTAACTCAAACCTAGACAAACTTAGAATTTGGTTTGCCTGTTAGCTAATGTTAATGATCCTGTTTGAAAGAATGGTAAAGGACATCAGCAATGAAAACAAAACTAGCTAGCTATTTCACCAAGCTAATTTACAAAACCTAACTAGCTAGCTAATTCATCAAGGTAATTTACAAAACTTAACTAGCTAATTTAGTAAATTTAATGTTAAATCCACATACATCTTTAGATTTAATGGAGGATTTTAAGACAACATCTTACTAAAAAAAACAGGAAAAAGGAAAAAGTCTCATAGATTTTGAGATTTTTTTCAGTAAAGACTGAAAAGTTTTTTTTTCCCCCTTAAAATCTCCTTCACTAAAATTACAAGTATTCAATTTAAATACTACTTGAGTAAAGTTCCACCTCTGTAGTTAACAATTTAGCTAGTGGCTAGCTACATTAGCCTCATAGCTGCAGTGCAAACGTCAGACAGCAAACATGGCTGATTGACGTCATTTAGGAAAAGTGAGAAATTGCTGTAATGTGCCAGCTTTAATGTGATGGCTAACAGGTGAACTGATACGAATCCGGTCAGCGATGTTACACCAGCAGTAGCATAACACCAGGATTAGCATTAAGATGTCATCAGGCAAATCTTTATACCTGTCCTTAATGTTGCTACCGACTGCAATGCGTTTTGTCGTTGTGCTACAACATGGATGCTGTGCATCTCTTAGCATTTACTGTATGCTTCATAGGTCGAATATTTATTTTTGCATCTAAGTTATTTATTTATTCATTCTTGTGTATAAGGATGTGTTTTTGACCCTTTATATATTTATTAACGTGTATAATAATGTTTATTTGCTTCATTCCCACCTCATTCGGCAAGCTCAATCGGCAAGGCTTTGATTTTTTAAAAAAAAATGCTAAAACCTTTCAAAAAGAAGCTTTTTTTTTTAAGATGTGAAGAGTGTCTATAAGGAGTTATAAAACTTTTGAGTTAACTAACGTGTGTATCAGCCACACTGACCACTCGCCTTGTTGCTATTTACTCTCCCTTTAAAGAAAAGCTGCTCTCGAGGAAATACTCCAATGTACAACAGTAGTTATAGTAGACATTTAATAGTTTTTACACAGTATTTGCATATTATTATTATTATTATTATTATTATTATTATTATTATTATTCCTTTATTTTTGTAAAACCCTGTATAGAAATAAAGCTGTTTTTATGTAAGATGCATCATGGTTCTTTTTTTTTATTTCTTTACTCTCGATGATTTGCAGGAATAAGTAAGGAATAAAACATTGTCTGTAACGACAGGGTGGTGTGATGAAGCGAAGAGTTACTGTTACCACCCTGAAGTGTTTTATTCTTCTTAAACCACAGCAATTTGCCAATTACAATTTTTATTTATTAAAGAATAACACGTCATGAAGTATGTTTTATCCATTTATAGCTACATTTAATGTTGAGGAAGCTTACGGTATAGCAGCTATAGACAGTCGTTTACATGTTACATCATGTTACCAAGAAACTGCAAACAAGCGTAAACTCCTCTGTCCTGAAAATGTCAGAAAACATAAAGCTACAGCTTTACCTCTGACTGTTACAAAGCACTGACACTGGAGTGCTGTGGTGTAAAGGAAAAAAATTGTCACGCTGATGTCAAAGGGGGACGTTGTTGCTGCTGCTAGCGCACTTACAGTAGTATTTATTAGGAGAGAAAAAAAACATGAAACCATCTCATACATAAGTGAGAACGGTCAGGCGTTGATGGAGTTTCTTTTCTCACTCTGTGTTTTCCAGCGACGTTTATCAGTGTCATATTATTGAGAATTTAAGTGCAAATGCTGGATTCAAAAATCCCCAGAATGCAATGCAGCTATATGACGATGAGTTACTACAGAGACTCGGCTCGGCTAGTTAGCGATCTATGAGATGATGAGTGATGACGATGACGATGACGATGGCGTTGAGGGCAGTGTTAGCGGGAAAGTTGAAGCTTTGGAAGCTGATCTGTTTGAGCAGAGTGTACAGAAGAGGAAATGGACAGACTAAAGAACTAAAGCGCCGCTGCATCCCTCTCTTTAGATAGAGCTGAAGTGAGACCTAAATCCCACCGCACGACTATCGGCAGGTAGTCGAACCTTTTGCATTGCGGGAAGCTGTTAAAATAGAGCACCATGTCCTTGAAAGAAGTTTATACAATTACAAAATAAATCTTGGATGCTTTTGAAGATGACATGATATTCATAAAGATTAATATGCAAGTCGTTAAGGGTGGAGTTTCCCTTTAATGCACAGACGTAGCAGGTTTTTCCGATAATGTTACTGGTCGTTTAATGCTTGGAGCTGTCTGTCTGTATAATAGTTATCATTCCTGTTCTAAAAGCCGTAACTCTGGCGTACACCAAAATGCAAAGAACGTTTCCATGTGCCAGGCAGCTCCTAATGAGCCCACCTTCACCATGGCTCAGGGCTCTTTACCTCTCGTTACCTCTCTGTGTGGTTAAGGTTAATTAATGTTACATGGGGCCCCTCTGGTAGTTCTGTAGATGTATGCTATTGGAAACAGATGCAGGTGGAAAAGGAGGTTGTGTTTTTGTGCTCCTGTGATAGACCACACCACATCATAGCATCATGCCACCTCCTCCCTGCCAAAAAACATTCAAAATATTTTTTTCTTTTTATTTTGTAAAACACAGACCCAAGAAATGTCTTCTCTAATCGACTGTTTTGATTTAAGCGCGGAAACTGTGTGGAGAAAGAGAGTAAATATTGCTTCTGTGTTGTGACATTAACATGCTATAGCTGCCTGTCATTAAATATGAGGCTTAATGTGTTTAAAAAAAAAAAAAAAACAACATTTGATTTGAAACATTGCAGAGATTGAATCATTTACATTTAGGGGAAAATGAAAAAGATAGATATTTGCACTGATTAAAGAGAACCTTTGTTATTCTTTCCTGTAATTGGGGGTTAAAGTTTGTATAAACTACTGTACCAAGATTCAGCTAAATAAACTGATGTAGGTTTGAATGCAGGCTATTTCCTCCCCAAAAGTAATCAAAGCTATAGTAATAAACGAGTATAAAGTTTAGAAAATAAATATTAACTGCGATTAACCTTCACAAATCATGCTATAACTTTTTAAAAGATCGTTTATACAAAAAAAAGCGAATGCTAAGATATAAAAAGCCACACAACACTGACACCTGGTGGTGAAAATATGCCAAGACAGGCTTCAGAAATACAGTGCGTTAGTAGTTTTTAAATCTAAGAATGTATTGAATTTAAAGGCAAATGAATAAAAAAGGTTAATTAAATGAAGGGTATGATCACAATCCTGGTAGTAAATATGAAAAAAAAAAAAAAAGGCTAGGCTTACGCAGAACAAACTGACCACTGTATAACCATCCTCAGGTGATTTTAGGGATTTCACTTGTTCAAAGCAATGTTGTTGTTGTTGTTGTTGATAATGATGATGATGATGATGATGATGATGATGAGGAAAAATTGAGAATAATAATTATAGAAAAAGAATAAGAATATTTTATGATGCAGTTCCTCTGGTAGTGCTTGGGCTCCACAGAATTTCACATTAATTTCAAAACTCTTGTTCTTTCACATTACCATAGAGCTGATATGTAGCATTCTGAGGCAGGTCTTACATTTATCCTAAAATACAAACTTAAACTGAATATCTTTAGCTATAACTGTAGCTCAGACGAAAAACGAAGACATGCCAGCTGAGTGTAGTATTCTTGCACTGTTACCGCCCCCTGCTGGTCGAAATCCTACCTGTTACAGTAAAACCAAGAGTCTGAAAAGTTATTATTCATTAATATGGAGGTTAATGAAATTCCAAGTCGAGGACTTTTAAAAGAATATCCCAAGCATTTTTTATTTTCAATAATACATTGTTCACAGTTTTACAAATCATTAAAGTCATGCAAATCCAACATTATACTGCAACATAACAGCACATCCATAAATAAGCCTTTATACATTCACATTATAAAAAAAGAGCAGACATTGAAATATGTCTCCCACAATCAATAAGATTTTTTTTTTCCGATCTCTAGAAATGGATCGTTTTATATATCAAAAGTATGTTAATTCACAGAATTCACATGTATAAGAATTTGTGCACGATAAGAACGTGATCGTGTTTTAGTCAAAACAGTAATAATAATAATAATAATCCAGGGAATAAGAACATTAAGACATTGAACACAGTGTCTGTCAGGTTTCGTCTCCGAGTCCAGCAAATGCAGACACAGTGCTGTGATTGAGGCTGGAAAACCTTAAGGTTAGACTTTTCAGGACATTTCAAACACGATGTCCAACATATAAAATTTTAAATGGATCCAGTTTTTCAGAACAGCATGAGATCCTTATTTACATGTAACATGAGGGAAGGGGCCATAAACAGGAAGTAGTCACCCTGCATTCACACAGTTCATTTCCTGTGTACGTTTAAAATCATGCCATTAGAATTGATATGAAAAAAAAAATCTGAATTTTAATGTTATTTTGAATTTGTGTAATACAGAAAGACTCGTAAGCTTGGAAAAGGAGATACGTGTTCTGTGTGTGAATCTGAAAATGTGCATTAGAGACTGAATGCTTTTTTAGAAATGGATTAAAGCACATAATTCATTTTGCAGTTAATTGTGAAACACTCAGTCGCACCCCCTCAGTTTCGGATTCTGATTGCTCTTTTGTCAACCAAGAAATTAACTCCATAATGAAGCCACATTTCCCAGCTACTGTGGCAAGTGTCTGTTTCGATTTATTTATTTATTTGTTTGTTTGTTTAAAATTAGTCAGGTCACAGTGAATTAGAGGACTGTTGTTGAGGACTTGTAACCCCAGTCCCTCTGAGGATAGTTTCTAATAAACTTAACTCATTCTGTCGTAAATGTGTCTCCAGGTGCACGTAATGAGTGCTACAGTTGTCGATTGTGGGCGTGGCTTATCATTCAAGTTCTGATAATTAAGTCATGACTTTTGTATAATTTATACACGTCAATGAGTTCTTTTTTTTTTTTTTTAGATGTCTCTAAATATTGTATTAAAACCAAGACAGTTGTTGAATGGGAAATAGAGACAGGTTGTTATAGCTGTAAAAGGATGGGTCCAAGGAGGTTTCTGGAGCCTTTGCGTTTGTTGCTTTACCACGTCATAAATCATTTGCACAAAATTTAAGAAAATCTCAAATGCTGCTTGTGGCTGTGTTGGTTTCGTGGCTGCAAACTTACACAGAAAATGAATGTGGTTTGGTTGAATGATTTGTTTGTTCTAACAACATGGCAGCAGGCTTTATTAGAGTGTTGTTTCCTGGTGTTGTTATACTGTACGTGCACCACCTTGCAAGTCTCCATGCACTTCATACATCACTGCTGGCTAACACCATCTTCTTATCCAAAATGTTTTTTCCAAACTTCTGAAGCTTTGGATGCACTTTAAATAGGTTCTGTCTCAACTAGTGATGCTAATATTAATGCATTCAGTAGCAATGGACATGACATTAAAGTGTCCAAAGGTGACAGAAATGAAAATTTCTTAATTCTGATGGTATGAAGGTGCTCAAAGGAACAAAAAAAAAAAAAAACATTTCTCCAGTGTAGATTTGGTTTTGTCCATTGAAAGATAATAACCGGTTCCTGCCAGGATGCATGAGGAGGTACAGGCGATAACAATAGACGTTTTAGTGCCTTTAGTCCATTAATAAAAGTGCATTTCTTTTCACTATTAATCAGATCAGCGTATGTGATGTTCCTCAGCGCTCCTCTGATAGACAGGAACTCGGTGTGCTGAAGGTACACGTGACAATCACAGCTTTATGTTCACACACTTTTGAGCAGGACATCGGTGTCGCCTGGACGCAACCGGACGTCTTTACAGTCGTCATTTCACATCCGGATGCTGTTTCGCTTTCTGAGCCCAGAACCGGGCTCTGGTGCACGTTAAACGGATGAAAGTCGTCGAGCGCCGTGTCCAGGTCCCAGGCCTGCCGCACGCTCAAGTCGACGTACGACTTTGCGTTTATGGTGCTCAGTTTTCCCACAGCGTTCCTGCACGAGGCTGCACGCAGCGAGGCGTAACTGGTGGCGTTGCTGTGCACGAGTGACGGAGGCGAGTTCTGCCCGAGGACCCAGCCGGATTTACGTGCAGGACTCTCTCTGCTCAGGTCCATGGTGCGCTTGATCCATTCGCAGCATTTGCTGAACAGGTTCTTCCTGCACAGGATGTACACCCATGGGTCCAGGATTGGATTGAAGGATGCAAACCGGATGGCGAGAAGATCGCTGCGGTAATCTGGCTGGACACCTGCGGCGATGTAGCCAGGGCCGTAGAGCTGATTGACAAAGATGCGAACCTGTGGATGACACATCACGTGGTCAAAAAAAAAATAAAAATCTAACAATAAACCTCATCATTAAACAACTAACTTCAGAAAATGGTTTTTGCTGTCCTTTCCAGAATAGGCATTAGCTACATCAATCTTAACCCTGGATTATTAGCAACAGGCTAGTTCAATTCCTCAGACTGAATATTGTGCTGCTTCATCACAATCGCTGACTCGCTAAAACTCACCACCAGTATAAGACAGTATTTCTCCTCAAGACATTTACAAGTCACACTAATATCACCAAAATAGAATTCATTTCGACAACCAACACAAGCAATATTTACAGGATCCTTTCCTGGCTAGCATGATTAAGCATGTGAGCATGACGGATTAGCATTCACTGAGTCATAAAAGAAAAAATCTCTCCAATTAATGTTCTTATTAATAGGCAAGTTTTGGATTTAGAAGTAGCTTCATTCTATCTTTCAAATGACTTATGACTGCTAAATGCTAAACTGTGTTAGCCATCCTCTGTAAAGTCCTATTTTTTGTGGATAGAGCTACAGATAGTTAGCAAGTTAGCTAGACAAACTAGCTAGCTAGACTGAGTAGAGCCTGAGAGACAGATGATTAAGTGGCTTTAACTGGAAAGTCAAGTCGAAATGATTCAAATTTAATGAACAATAATTGCGTGTAGCATTATTTAATGTATCTACTATCCTGAGAAGATTTCTTCAAGTCCTGTTATTGATGCAAACAAAGGAAAATGTGTCCTAAATTTTAAAAAATCTTTATAAAAATGGTTTTCAGTCAGTCTTGACAGAATGCTAAACCATGCTTCTACAGAATATGATAGAAGCATTGGATTTAATGGATATATAACTACAGGATTTCAGAAATTTATCATGTGTTAGCTTTTTTAATGGCAAGAAATCTTAGAGGAGATGGAAATTCAAAAGCCCAATATATTTAACTCCGCATACACTCTCAGAGACTCTACTTTTAGAGCTGGTACCACTTTGTGCCATCAAGGGTACTTCTGTAGTACTTTTAGTGTGCATCTTTTACCTGGGAAGCTGCATGTGATGGAGTTTTAATTAGTAATGCTTTGAAGCTACATCACTGGTCCAAGTGTAACACCTTAAATGACTGTTAAAGCTGCACTATAATCACCTTTCCACGTGAAAGATGCACACAAAAGGTACCACATCAGCAACAAGGAAGAGTACCTTTATTTCTGAGAGTACCATTTATTATCAGCCTGTCTGAGAATATAGACTTAAAAGGTAGGCTATGTTATATGTTTTTTTTTAATTTATTATTTTATCCTCACCACCAGAGGGATGGAGCAGATCAGGAACACGATTGTCATGAAAATCAGAAGCCAGAACATCTGGATCTCCGCGGCCGAGGCGACGGCGGGCAGTTTGCGGAAGGCGCGTCTGGATGCCGGGTGTCCCGTGTGCGCCTCGGCTCTGGCTGCTGCGGCGACGACGCGCGTCTTCTTGCTCATGCCGACCAGCGAGCGGCACACGGCGCAGTTACACAGCACCGTGACGGCGATCAGCAGCAGCACGAAGCCGCCGTACAGGAACGAGTACGCGGCTCCGCGCGCGTCCAACGCGCGCCAGTCCAGGAAGCACCACGTCCCCGGGAAGTGCTTGGCGTGACGCCCGAAGCCGAAACTGGGCATCGCGCACAGCACCCCGTTCACCACGTAGACCACGAGCAAGGCGAGCCGCGCCACGGTACGGTCCACGTGCTGCGAGTAGAAGAACGCGTGGCTGATCGCGAGGTAGCGCTCCACGGCCATGGCGCACAAGATGGACATCCCGGCCGAGCCGAAGAACAGCATGGAGAAGGAGAAGAAGTGGCAGAGCGGCGCGCCGCCGGGCCACCGACCCGCCACGTACGTCGCGATCACCACGGGGCTGGTGAAGCACGTCCCCAGGAGGTCCGTCACCGCCATGCCGCACACCAGCGTGTAAAACGTCGTCTCCTTTTGCTCCCTCTTGGACACGCACAGCACCGCCACGGCCACCAGGTTCCCGAGCACCCCTACAGCGAACATGGTGGCCGAGATGACCAGCGAGCGAGAGTCCAGGCGCAGAACGCGCGGCGTCGTCGTAGGCGTCGGGGGCGCCGTCGGAGGGCTCAGGAAGACAGCCGACGCGTTCGCGTGCGCGCTCAGCACCGAGTCGGTCATGTTTAAGATGAGGCTGTTCTCAAAAAGCTGCACAAGTGATCCGGGGAGAGCGCATGACCGTGTCCGGGGTTCACATTCCCGTCACTCCGTACAGAGCTGAGCGGCAGGTGGATATAAACTCCAGCACGGTCTCCACCTCCACACCACTACGGCTCTGATGTCATCACATCATGTACACGTCACCGGCTGCAGGTGGGCTTTTCTCATCCAAATGCACTTAAGACATATTTATTTATTTATTTATTTATTTATTTATTTATTTACTTGGCAACCACTTTTATAGCCTGAAATGTTTTTACAACAGTGTATTAAACTGCATTAAAAACATAAAATCACAGAAAAAGGAGTAAACGTGTGCAATTCAACACCACTTTGCTTTAAGCAGTCAGGCCTGGTACACACTTTTAAAAAGCATACTTTAGAAAAACATTACAACTTCATTTTAATTTTAACATTTAATTGAAAATGCTTCCTAATTATTTGAATTTATTTTTCAATATTTTATTATAATCATATATCTCAGCAAGTACTTATTTTGTGCTTGTGCAGTCCATTACATTACGTTTTTTTTAAAAAAAAAAATAACATTCACTTTTATAATGTAATATCTGTTTAAAAAAATATTAGGCTATTCTAAAATACTTTGAATTATTTAATTGTTTATTATTTATTTATATTGTATGTGATCAATTTATTTATTTATTTATCACTTCTGATATACATCTCCACCTTCAAACTTAAAAAAAAAAGTTATTTGGAGGATTTTCTTTATTGGCTTTTTCTAGATAACAGTGTCTTATACACTACAGAGTCAGAAACCACATCAGCAGGTCTGCTTGAGACAATCTGGGATGACTTTATGATGATTTAGGCTAAATCAGTAGGCTAGCCATATACCTCGCTTAATAGTTAGCTACATAGTTAGCTACATTATGTCAGTGTTTTAAATAATGCAAAAATTGTGTATGTTTCATTGTATTATATTGCTTTGATTGAGTGCTGGAAAAAATTTCTATTAATATAATTTCTCTTCCTAAGAGAACAAAGCGTAATTTTGTGGCCCATCTAAAAGTCATAATGTCTGTATCCGAATAGTTTAAAGGTAATTAAGAACACATTAGCAGCTGAAATGACATTGAATTACATTACATTCCACAGTGCTGGATAAATGTGACAAAGAACCCACACAGCGCTAAATCAGGAGACATCACAGCGAGTAATTAATCAACTCCTCAGGAGGAATTCAGCTCTGTTTGTAACATTCATTAAACAGGACCTTACAGGGATCCTCAGTGCTGAAATACTGATGGCAGAGATTTAAAAAAAACTCATGCGTTATCATGAGGTTAAGATGTTTGTGTGCATGTACGGGTACTCTGTGTTCGGTACTGTACAGGGACAAACTCTCACTCTTTATCTGAAAGCAGATAAAGAAGGTTAAGCTTTAAGATTTTACCTTTAAGAAGGTCCGACTGTTTGTAGCACGCAAAATCGACCTTTAAATCAAAATTGACGCCAATAGATTCCATTGATTCTTTTAAGTGAGTAGAAACTGATTAAAGTACAGGTTTAGTCCTAATCAGGAGGTTTAAGCAGAGCGGGGTTTTATTTAATCCTTATGTTAGGATTAGAAGATATTTTTACATGCATTTATCCAGTAAATTCTTTTAAATGTTTATTGAGGCATTAGACCAGCCACATTTGTTTTAAGTTGTGTATAATATTTCATCACAGTCTGATTCGATATACATTTTTCTCCTGAACCTCCTTTTCTAAAAAACCCTCACAGGCTTTCTTCAGTTCACACTACTCTATTTACGCTTTAGACTCTCACCAGAGTAATATAATATTTATACATAATTATCTAAAAAAGCTTCCCCGAGCCTTTCTGTTAAAAAAAAAAGACTCAGGCAATAAATCTAGTAAACTGATTATTTCATATTATACCACAGCGCTGTTGAATTCTGGATTCTGATTGGTCAGAAGGCGTTGATTAATTTTCTATAACAGCAGCTCTGAAAGTTAAGTTTGTATTAAAGCGCTTGGTCTAATACACTATCGTTTCTATAGTAACAGCTTACACAAAGAGACTAATAAACAGATTAAAAATGGGTTATTTAACAAAGGGAACAAATGTGTATAATCTTTGATATGGTGAAGTTTTCTATAAGGAGACCCATGTATGGAAGGAGTCTCCAGTGTCAGTGCTTTGTAACAGTCTGCAGCTGTGGCTGTAACTTTAGGTTTTCTGGCATCTTCAGGACAGAAGAGTTTACACTTTTTTGTGGTTTCTCGTAAAAAAAAACCCCAACAACCTGTTGTTTAACTGTTTATAGCTGCTATAACGTAAGTGAGAACAGGAACTAACTTGTTTTGCTAACATTCCACAACATTAAACTATAAATGTTACTATAAATGGATAAAAAGTATGATGTGTTGTTATTGAATAAATAAAAATTCTAACTGTTGGCAAATCGCTGCGGTATAAGAGGAATAAAACACTTTGGGATGTGCAGTTGTAGGAAAATAACCGACTTTGCGTCGGGAACAGTAACTCCGCTTCATCACACCACCCCGCTGTTGATTATTTTCCTGTAACAGCACAAAACCGAATATTTTATTCAACTTCTAATGTCAGCGTTGGATATGATAATGATCATAGTGGAGACTTATCCCAGTGAAGCCCACTATATTTGATTTTTTTCTTGGCCCGTCCACGTGTCGAGCTGTTACCACGTCATATCGACCTGAGTGTTTTAAACGTCCAAATCTCAATGCTCCAGCCGATATGCTGTATTATATCCTGTAGGACTTTGAAAGAGAGAGAGAGTTGAAAACACCATGACCTTTGACCTCACATTATAAATAGCCAGGTATTCCAAAAACCTGATTACCATCTGTTCATGTGTTTCACATACCGCACATAGCTAACTTCTTGGACAGAAACAACGTAATACAAAATGAAATGATCTGAGTGTTGTGTTTCTGAATAGAGATTTCTGCACATCTGTGTTTCCTCCTTCACTGCAGTAATAATAATAATAATAATAATAATAATAATAATAATAATAAGTCTCTCAACCACCTGTGAGACAATTAAAATCCCGTGTTCCCAAACAGCTGTTATGTGAGCGGGTGATCTCAGAGGAATCTGACAGCGAGGTAGGACTTGTTGCTAAAACGGAGCTGTATTTAGCGACAAGATGGATGTTATACGATCGTAAAAGACACTGCGTAGGCACTGAGGAGGTTAAACCTTGGAGTGAAATTCAGCCCTAGTGTCTAATTTCTGCTCTCTAATGCATGTGCAATTATATAAACTCCTGTCGTTATTGCTGATGTGCACTGTTATGGATGGATTACAGTAGTACATGTGTATCAGCTTCGGTTTCGGCTCGTGGGAGTACACAAGAGAAGTCTCGCAAGCTTTTTTCACATCTTTTAGCTGGCAGTATCTTATTTACCATGGACTATTTCAGACAAATAACCTTTAAAGAAGAAATGCTGTGAACATTTCGGACTCATTCCAACAGCAATATCTCGCTCAGAAAAGCTCATTTTGTTAGAGCCAATCAGATTGCATCCTTTAAGATCCTGAAGCTCTTGGTCAGAAAAGTGTACAATTAGATACGATTAGAGGTATTAAAACAATTAATACTTTTTTTTTTCCGATAAAGAGCTGGTTGAAGCACCTTTTGTGCAACACACACACCATCTTCTTCTTCTTCTTCTTTCGGCTTTTCCCTTCAGGGGTCTCCACAGCGAATCATCTCTCTCCACCTCTCCCTATCTTCTGCATCCTCAACACTTGCACCCACTAGCATCATATCCTCATTTATTACCTCCATATACCTCCTCTTTGGCTTCCTCTTCACCTCCTGCCTGGCAGCTCCATGTCCA
>CM074936.1:17775741-17791619 GCA_037576815.1 Pangasius larnaudii | reverse complement strand
GCACTGCTGCTCATCATCATCTGTTTTTTTGTTAATAAGTGGTATTTTTGTGCTTGTTAATCTCTCTCTCTGTCTCTCTCTCTCTCTCTCAGGTGCTAGTGGACGTCCCCTGTACCACAGACAGACATTCCCTAATGGAGGACGAGAACAACATCTTTAAAAGGTCCAGGACTAAAGAGAGACAGACGCTTCCCTTACTGCAGATAGAACTCCTGCTGTGAGTCATTCTTCAAATCATCTTTAAAAATATTCAAACAGACATTCCTCCATCACTTCGTTACGTAAAGGCAACAAGCAACAACATGTGTCTGTTTTAAATATTTATATCGTTATATTACATTCTTAACACGGCGCTCATGACCTTGTTATGTCCTTGTTTTGGAGTTTTCTCTGTATGGAGCTTTTTTACTGATTAAACAGGGAGCAGGTGCTGTTTAATTAGAATAAAATGGAAAAAGTTGGAAGATAGCTGCCATATTTTTCCTTTCTTACTACAATTTCAAAAAAGAAATTTCATAAAAGAAAAATTGGACTGGACGCCAACATCGAATAAAATCCAAAATAGTCGAGAATTACAAAAAACTGAATTTAACAGAGACATAAAGTTACAAAAAAAGAGAAACCCACAAAATTGAAATTCCTTTGTTCTTTATGGAATAGCTAATAATTAATTAACTAATAATTAACCAGTAAGCTAATAATTCATATGGATAAATACATCGTTCTTTATTGCTGTAGTTGTAGTAAAAGCAACTTCATTTAAGATTTCATCAGATTATTATAAAACAGATTATTATTCAGTGTTTTACTAATTTCAGGCTTTTATTTTTAGGAAGAAGAAAAATTATCAAGCTAGAAAAAAAAAAAAAAGTCCACACATTTGCTATTCAAGATATTTTCACTTGCTAAGATATTTTTTTTTTCAGTGTGGGATCATAGAACAGTCAAATTAAACTATTCCATTTGTAGGCTATTTATAACAATAAACCTGAATTAACTTTCAAAAAGGGCAAATGTTTGATGAATAAATAAAGTAGAAGTGACATTTTTTACAAACGCTGTGCACCAAGAAAGTAAAAATATGAAACTTTAAAATAAATAAATAATATTAAAGAGCTTGATAAGTTGCAAAATATCGCCCAAGCTTTAAAGCGTCACAATGATAAAGTCAGTTGAGCAGTGAGTGTGTAAAATGAGCGGCGTCTGGTTCGGGACTGACGTGTCCTCGTCCTTGCTCTCAGGGCGGGGCTCCAGGCGACTCGTCCGGGCGGAGAGCTGCTCTACTCCACCTGCTCTCTGTCTCAGCTGCAGAACGAGTGTGTGGTGCAGCAGGCGGTCAGTCTCGCTCAGCAGGAGATGGACATCACGGTGCAAGTGCAGGACCTCAGCGGCTTCACTCGCCTCTTCTCGGACACGTTCCACTTCGCCCCTCAGCCGCCGCTCGGCGAACTCGTCCTCCCGCACTTGTGCGCAAACTTCGGGCCGATTTATTTGTGCAAACTGCTGCGTGTCAGCTGAAGAGGCCCGGAGTCAGGTTTATACGACTTCACGACTTCAGCTGTGTGTAAACGACTCACTGAAACACTGCCCTCTGGTGGAGATATTAAAAAGTGTTTTTTAGTAACTAAAGACTGGTATTAGAGAGGAATTATTACTAGAGAAAATCTCAGACTTCTACACGATGCGATGCGATTCAGTACGATTTCAATTCATAAGGCAGCGATTTGATATTTGACTACAACACTGACTCTGATACGATTCGAGTTATTATCCTCCGATCGATATGTGATCAGCTCTGTTCAGAATCTGCGGCAGGCCTGCCGTTACTTCACACACGTCGATGACGTAGAGAAGGACTGTTTTAACAGTATCAGAGTTACAGTCAAGTCAGCTTGCTGTCTCTTTAGAGTATTTCGGCAGATTATTTAGATCACTGTAGATATCCTTTAATTTGCAAACAATGGATTTTTGATTGTTGCATCGATTCATTTCAGTCGTTGCTTTTTTAAATCGATGCATCGATCCAAATCGGCAGATTGTTACACCGTACGGTGGCGGGAATAAATATTCACCACCCTTCAACCTTCACACATTTTTTTTAGCATCACAACCTGGAATTGAAATGGACTTAACTGGGTTTTTACATCATCAAGCTACATAAAATAGACCATCATTTTGAAGTGGGAGTAAAAAAAATCGTTATAGTTTGCAAAATTATTTACAGTTCCAAAATTAAAAAAAAAAAATGGATTTAATGTTGCTCCAAACCCTGACTCCTGCTTTCCAGAACTTTGCCCTGGACTTATTTTGATTGCTTTTGGGTCTTCATGAGGCTGTGTGTTTAAGGCCTGTTCTCTGACTCCAGGAACCGGTGTATTATTATATTATATTACATTACATTACATTGTGGACTCCATTCCACTGATTATTCTGACTTTGATGGCGATCGGTTGCACCAGAACTATTTTTCTTTTACAATTTCTTTTTCGTAAACTATTCTGCAATATTCACTATAATGACTTTTTCCCTCCCCTTTAGTATTATGGGATATTTTGTGTAGATTCATGATGTACACTCTAATCCCAGAAATGATGCCATTTCTGACACTATCACACTATATTAAAAAAAAAATAAAAATTTGTTTTAAAAAAAAAAGCATTTAATTTTTGGCCGCACTGCTTCTCTAAATGTGGAATATAATACATATTGTGGACAAGTAAGTCTAGACTAAGCAAAAAAAAGATTCCTTCATTTAATGATCCTTTTACTCTGATGATGTTTTAACAGCGCTTCAGGATATCTAAAATACAGGAATAGAAATTCAAAAATAAATTTAAAATAAATGCTGATATTTTTAATGAACAAAGTGAAAATAATCATGCAGCATGAGTCAGTGCGTCCAAAACTTCAGTCTGAAATAGTAATATTCAATTCAATTCAATTCACTTCAGTTTTATTTGTATAGAGCTTTTAACAATGGACATTGTCACAAAGCAGCTTTACAGAAATAAATGGATTAACAAAAAATATATTGTAAATATTTGAATTTATCACTGTGAATTTATCCCTAATGAGCAAGCCAGTGGTGACGGTGGCTAATAATATAAGTTTTGCTTAATTCCATTTTTTAAAAAGAAATCTCTAAATTATTGGCACTTCTCTCTCCGGCCTGTAGATGGCGATATCAGACAGTTTATTTATTAAAATCAATTATCTGTGTTCTTTGAAAAGTGCAGTACAGCCCTCAGAGCCATCACCACAGTAAACAGTGTCACCTCTCCTCTTATTGGCTGTGTAAACGTTTTATTATGCCCTAAAGGCAGGAAAGCAGTTTAATTACATTAAAATTATTTCTATTAAATAAACAGTGGTTTGGTTTGGTTTGGTTTTGTTTAACGACACAAGAGTCATCAGTGCACAGATTATGTGAGGAGGATTTTAGACCCTTTTTTTTTTTTTTTTTTTTTTTTTTTACAGATAGACTTTTGCATATTTGCATAATATTGTATAATATTTTTTCATATTTTATTAAAATAATACTCACACAATTATCACAATATTAGAATAAAACTAAAGCAGAAATATCAGATTTATTATTTAAACCCATTTTTAAAAAAAAAATATCAGCATTTAATATTTATCTATATGTGCATTAAGATATGTTTAGAAATCTATTATATATTTAAAAATCTATATATAAAAGTCTCTATTGATGATTATTTGTTATGGTTTATTTGTTATTCTTCTGAGATAAAAGTTACAGAGACAGAACATGTGAAAACAGCGAGTTTTGAGTGACACAGGGGTTTTTATGATGTATTAAATGGTCTACAGGAATATTATCTGAGTGTTGAATATCGCAGTCTATCAGATTGTGAGTCTCGGCGCGTTAAAGTGAAACCATGAGCCTGCAGGATGATGTCGAGATTCTAATTAGTGTGTAAAGATACAGACAGATTGCAAACGTCTTCATGCGGAGAATCAACACGGTAATGAAATGTTCTCTCACGTGTGTGTGTGTGTGTGTGTGTGTTACAGAGTGTGTGTGTTAATGTGTTACAGGAAAGTATTATAGAATAATCACATGATATTTACACATTTAGACACTTCATGTTGCGCTTCACACATTCATCACATCTAGTTTTCACTCGATCATTTTTACATAATTCCTTTTTCCTCATGATTTCTTTAATTTTTTTTTACATCTGATTTTTATACATGATTTATTTTTCACCTGATTCATTCATGCTTTCATGTGATTTTTAAACAATTAATCTATTTTCACGTAATTCAGTTATTTTCACATAATTCAGTTATTTTGACATTGGATTTTTTTCACAATTTTTTTCCACATCTGATTTTTTACACGATTTTTTTTCACATAGTTCATTTATTTATTTTTAATTCCTTTATGTGATTTTTTTCCCATGATTTATTTATAGACACGATTCATTTTTCACATGATTCATTTTTCATATATGATTTTTATTTTGCACAATTCATTTATTTTCACAATTGATTTTTCGTTAGATTTTTCACGTGATTTATTTTTTTTATTTTTATTTTTTTACACAATTCATTTATTTTTGTGATTTATTTTCATGTGTTTTTTTTTTTTTTTTCCCTTTTCTTCTTTAAACCACCTGCTTCTTTAATTATTCACATGCAGGGCATGACTTTCTCACGTGAATAATTCTTTTTCACGTGTGATCACACGATGTCACGTCCGTTTACTTGAGTCCACGTGCAGTTCCAGAGCACAATGCACTTTCACACGTCCTTAACACGTGACAACGCGTGTATGATTCACACATGCGAAACGTACGTGAGGTTTCAGTGAGGGTGTAAATCTGTGTTAACTTCGCTGTTGTACTGCGTGTTGAGTGACGCGTTCAGCGCACCGCCGCAGCTCCCCGAGGCCGACCCCGCGGCTCCGAGAGGTTTGTTTTGTTTTCCACAAGCGTACGAGCTTCAATTTCCCTCCTCACTCTGCCTGTCCTCCCCCCGAACCTGCCTCCATTTGGGCCAATGTAGCATGAAAAGGTGTGCGCACTTTAAGGACGGCGCCGGTGAAGGCCATCGACTCCCCGCTGTCATTAAGCTGCTCGAAAACAGTGTTCCATCGGCGCGGGGATCGAGATTGGCCGCGCTGTCGTTTAGGTGCCAGGCTTCTGGCTGAACATTAAGGACGCAAGAGGATCCCAAAATGGGATGTTTCGCCCCTCGTTTTCCCATTCGCCTTTGATTCCACAGATGAGTGCAGATAATTTTCTGTGCGATTGTGAGTGATTACTGTATTACCGCCGTAATATAGGGTTATTTGGGAATGCAAAGAGAATTAATGATACATAAAAAACTATTTTGCGCGTCGGCTGCGTCTCGCGGCCCACTATAGTTCTCCATGCCTGCATCTTGTGATTACCTAAACGTATTGTAAATATGTCTTTCCATATGGGCTTTTACATAAATTTACATTTTTTAACACTCAGGAAACAGGGATCATTAGGGACGAGTTATTTTCACCCGTGATGCCGGAGTCACATCGTACACCGCAAATGTATGTGTGTAAATCTTTTATAACAACGAATTCTGATTATCTGATAGCACCTGGAGCCTCCGTGACCTGCGAGCTAAGGTCAGATCATGTTTGGTGCGCCACAGGGACGCACCGATACCACAATGAACATCGGTATTTCGCCGATATGTTGACCTGAAATCAAATTTTATTTAATCCACTTTTCTTTGCACATGTCATTTCATATTGATTGACATTTTTCTTCTTTTATGCAAAGTCAGGAAGCTCAGTTAGGCTCATTATTTTCATGTTAAGCACATCATTAACTAGACGATAATAATGGCAAATGGGGCATCACACACACACACACACACACACACACAGTGCTATTAAGAACTTATAGCTGTACAGAGATTGTTTAGAGAGGACTCCCTGAGCCGATTACTCAAATGAAAACTCCTGGAAGATGAAAAAGCCACAAGGTCCTAATTTATATCACCTAGTATGTGTTTTTTTTTTTTTGTTTTTTTTTTAAGTACATGTGTTCATGAAAGAATTGAAAACTCTTGCCTTTAATGATCTGGAGTCATCTTTTTCAAGTACACTCCTGGGCAAAAAATTGAGCCATGTCCAAAATGGTTCTCTCCAGCAGGTTTTGTGTCCAGAAGATGTGTCCAGAAGATGTGTCCAGAAGCCGTTGCTCTCTCAGAAAAAAACATCAGACAGAATGCAGTTTTTGGCAGGACATGGAAAGTTTGGTTCAGAGTGTTTCAGCAGAGTTGTGTGGAGCGATGAATCACGATTCGAGTTGCACGGTGATGCTCCAGAGAGGTGTCTTTTAAAGAAGTACAATAATAAGTGCATCTCTACCACAGTTAAGCATGGAGGAAGAGGTGTCATGGTGTGCGAGCCTTTTCAGCTGCTGCTACTGCTGAGCTGCTTCACTGTGAAAAGTCAATCAAGTCAATTGCTTTGGAATACAGCAGAAGATTGCAGAAAGGCTTGCTTCCCTCACCTGAAAAGTTGCTTTCTAAAGAAGAATGATCAGATGCTATTTTACAACAAGACCGTGCTCCTGACCTCACTGCAAACACCACCAAGAAGTGGCTTGAGAACAAAAGGCTCACGGTTTGACCTGGAGTCCAGATTTGAACCCTATAGAGAATATTTGATCTCACATTTAAAGCAAACTAACCGGAAACATTTTTCATCTACTCATCAACTGTTTGAAGCCATGGACATTGGCTGGAACAACACTCACTCTTCTTTCCGTAAAAAGCTGTCCACAAGTTTACCCACAAGGCTTAAACATTTACAGAAATCAAAGGGAAAAGCTATTCCACACTAAGCTCCTTTATCTATTTCTTTAATTCTTGCTAATTTCCTGACCAGTGATTTGTTGTTAAGGCCATTAAAAGCGTAATATTTTTCCAAAACTTCACACCTTTAAACCACCTTCAGTATGCAAATGAGTTGATATCTGGGATCTTTTAGCTGCAGAATCCACATGCTTATGTACCTTGCTAGTTAACAAAGCTAATGTTATTGTGGTATGCGGTTAAATAAATTACGGAGGATGTAAATTGAGACTCTGCTACTGAAAGACCTCTCGTACTGAGCTGTTAGCTAGTACGGTACCGTCTGGTACAGAGCCGGTACAGTCAGCACCCTTCTGAGACTCGTTCAGAAAGATTTCATCATCATTTGCGTGTCGCTAGTTGAAATGTGAACTAGTTTACTAGCAGTTAGCTAGCCAGTTAGCTTTGTGTTGTTGGGCTATTTGGATTTGGAAACGTTTCCATGTTTGTTCTTCATGCATATTCATGGTTATGAGGGGAAAAGTTGTTGGGGTTTTTTTGGCCATTTTCTTGTTGTCTTTTAGACAAATCATGTTAAATGTTTGACTTTAAATGTTTAATAGACTTAAAATACTTAAAATAGATCTACATGTTTTTAGCAAATGAAGTGTATATTAGTTGGACATGCAGTCGATCTACAGATATCACATGTCGGAGTTTGCGTCCTCATTGTACTATAATGTCCTCAGACACACTCTGGCACGTTCAGACCTCTGCACAGATGGCCGTCAAACAGATTTAAGTCAGGTGAAGTCAGTGAAGCTAAGCGAGGAAGAAGAGATCAAGTGGAACCGTCTCAGGGCAGAGTACCAACAAACTGAAAGTTGCTCCGATGTTGTGCTTTATTTTATTGTATTTGCTGTATCAGTGAGGATCTTAAACCCGTCCTGCTCATTTCAGATTTCTGCGAGTTTGCTTAACTACGTCGAGTGAGGGTTTAAGCCGTGAGAGTACATGCTGCATTCACTGAGAGGCCTGGCCTCCTTCCACTTACCCACAATGCCCTGTGCCCTTTTAAAAGCGATGTGTAGCGCGGCATTGATGCGTAATTATGTGTGACTGAAACAGCACCTCGGTGACAGGCGCTGGACTGCTGCCGCCGCATCCCCTCCCCTCCCGCCTCAAAAAAAAAAAAAAACAGCTTCTCCTCGGCTTTAAGAGGATTAAGTGGGTTTGCGATAACAGAGGGATAAAAAGGGAAAAGAACTGAATCAGAAAAGGGCCGCTGGGACTAAAGAGGGCGACCTCTCGCAGCCGAGTTCAATCACCTGTTGTCACAACCCACAATCCCCCTCTGCACCCCCTCACCACTCACTTTCTATTGGGTTCATTTGTTCATTCTGCTGCGTAGGTATTTATCAGCAATGCTAATGCTTCCACTTCGGACCTCCGAGACATCTTAAAGAGTAAAACTGATATTTTGGAAGTAACTGGAAAATTATAAAATAAATGAACAAACAGCAGTTCAGATAAAACCGTCTATATTGGGTAATTATCTATATTTGTGCCACTGTGCTGTTGAATTCTTGGTTCTGATTTCAGAAGGTGTCGTTTAATTTTCCGACAGTAGTGTAGCTCCAGATCACAGGTTTATATTAGATTCTGTAGTAACAGCTCATTCACAGGGACTTGTTCTTTTTGGGGATGGTTATTTAACAGTAAGGAAGGAGTCTCCAGTGTCAGCGCTTTTTAACAGTAAAACTGGAACTTCTTCAGGACAGCGGAGGTTACACTTCTCTGTAACATAACGAGCTGCATTTAAAAAAAAATTTAATCTTGTTACTTTCAAGCATAAAAAGAGAGGCTGGTGAGGGAACGACTGTTTGTTTATTGCTGCTATAACGTAAGTGAGAAAAGGAACTAATCTGTTCACGGACATTAAATGTAGCTATAAATGAATAGCAAATATGACGTGTCGGTATTTCATCAATACAAAATTGCTGTGGTGTAAGAGGAACAAAACACAGTTGTTGATTATTTTTCTATAATAGCATGACACTGAGTGCATTACCAGGTGAACTACACTGGAATTGTATGTAAAATAATCACTTATGGGGAACAAAGTGTTGGACAAATTATGTAGTCACGGTACATGACTGCGTCTTTATGGGCTTTTTTTTTCTCTGATGTTCTTATAGTGTTGGTTATACCTGTGTACCAAGCGCTTACAAGACAGGCAAGCTTACAGCACCATATTTAAAAAGAAATAGCTTTAAAAATAGAGAATGTTGAGATTTGACCCTTTAGAGACTTGACATTTAGTTATTTGTGTACCGTTAGTCAGAATCTACTCTTGGTTAAGATACGCTAATGAAATTAACAATAGCAAAAGCAGAGAAAGAGAATAACAGGCAAACATTTAAATTATGATTATATGATGTCAATTAGATAAATGCATTTATGACTTCATTTCTGAATAAATATCAGTAGTGTAATTAATCATAAACATGATTATTAGCACATGTCTAAAAGGTGGTCAGTATTTTGTTGTTGTTGACTGTAGAGGCTAATTTCTGTCCCTGGATTGGCGTCGGCGCGCGAGGGCCTCCGTGTTGGTTTCCATGAGCACTTTGATGTGTATCTGGGCAATGTGCTATTAGAGGGATTTAGCCCAGTTCACAGGCTGGAGAGTACGCGGCGAAATTGCAATGCCAGCAGGCTAAGAGAATGCTGAGAACAGGATTAGGATCATATTCTGGCAGTGCCTGTCACTTCTTCAATGGACCGGGGTTCCTTACGCTGGCAGCTTTCATTCTCCATGCACCTAAAACCTTTAGCAGCTCCAAAAAAAAGGGGAGTAAGTGAAAGGGAGGGAGTGATTGAATGGTACACTGTGATTTTTGTGCTGGGCATGCTCAAGGGCCATTGTGTGTGTGTGTGTGCGTGTGTGTGTGTGTGATGGGGGGGCTTGTATGATGAAATAAAGACCTGTGAGTCCCTACTTGTCAGACACTAGGACAGAGGTAGTTGTTTATTAATTAACAGATTTTCTCGGTGTCTGGTTTTACTGTCGTGTGTGTGTGTGTGTGTGTGTGTGTGTGTGTGTGTGGTCTTGTTCTTATATGCTGAGGACCAAATGTCCCCACAAGAATAGGAATATCTGACAGTTTTGACTTTTTGGGGACATTTTTTTTTTTTTAAATTACAAATACTATAGCTTTTATTTACAAAAGCAAAAGAGCAGATTAGATTTAGATGTCGCATAGTATTGATCATCCTGTCATTACACGGCATGTCCACCGCGCACATCTGAAAAAGTGTGACGTGACGTCTGCAACAAAGTAGAGCTGTGTCTCAGATGGCATACTTATGTAGGTCTACTGTTCCAGTCAGTTTTTTTAATATTAAAGGGAAAAAAAAATCCATCCTGAACAACTTGCATATTAATCTTTATATATAATTAACACGTGATCTTCAACGACATCTGAGATTTATTTTCTAATGAGTTCTTTCATCGAAATGTTGGTCTAGTCTTATTTTCTTTTTCTTTTTTTTTTTCCTTACGCAGTCATTTACTCTGTTAGTTTGTGGAATAAGTGTATGGAATAAATGAGTTCAAGTTTCAGCATCAGGGGGAAAAAAAAAAAATGTCGGGACGCTGTAAGTGCAAAACGCATTAACAAACCAAACACACAACAGCAAATTAAGACAAACATCGATGTTGAAAATCAGTCAGCTGGTTGATGAGTGGACTCTGTGTGTGACTATCGCAAGGAAGAAGAACTGCACTGTTCTAGTTATCCTAATGAATATTATTTTTAGTTATGTTCTTATAGTGAGTGATTCTTTCTCTTGAGTAATTCAGCTTCCTTTAGACAGCTTTTCAACGTTCGCATACTCGTAACTCGTAACATCATATGAATGTCCTTGATAAAAAAAAATAAGCACGAATAAAAGAGCCAGAAAATTCATTCAGGTTCATATTTCCTCTTATTGTAAATATCTCTCTATTTTTTAATGATGTCTCTCAGATTGACGCTCGCTGTAGCCAATCAGAAACGAGGAAGCGAGCATGTGATCTACCTACCATTAGTTGATGTATTTCTGATTTTACTGGTGTGTTTTCGGTTTGTTAATATGTTCAGCTACTGTGATGTTCTGAATTATATTAAGGCTCCATGTTACACAGGTCATAAACAGCCATAACCTTTGGAAGTAGCCTACTGTACTGTGTGTTTTGAGCACATTTTTATTTTTTTTCTCCTGAACACAGGAACAGTAACAAGACAGCACTGACCTTGACCTTTATTACCATATCACAATCTGTAACGCACACCTCCGGGCATCTCGTGTGTTCTCAAGTGTTTATCTGTGCAGCCGATGCTGCTGAAGCATGTACATGTGAATAACTGATCCTGGAATTGTATGAATATTTAGTCCCTTAGTCATATGGACGATGACATTTTGCCTCTTCACAAATTGACTGAATATTTTACGTCCTGTTTAAATCTGCTGTATTTAAAGCGGCGGTTAGCGACCGTGGCAAGGGCATCGTGGAAGCAGCATCAAGCCTCTGGTAAAATACACACCGAAGGGAGAGCCTCTTTATGGGGAGCAAAGGGCTTATGCATTTTGACAAACCACCCTGTTTAAGATATAATAGCGGCATAATCACGGCCCCGGGCCGTCATTCTTCAGCATAATGGCTCGCTTATTCATCGGGGGATGGCTTATGTCCCCAAAACGATTTTATTTCATGAGATTACCTTGTTCCCCTTCTCCTCCAACACTGTCTTTCTCTCATTCTCGAACCATTTCTACACACTCAGCTTCTTGTTCTTCCAGACATATATGAAGATAAACACTGTATAATCTGTACTAATACTGTATAAAATATCTGGATTTGAAAAGGCAAGCTCCTGCAGTAAGCTTACTTTTCCTTAAAAGTGCCATTATTCTTATGGTATGTTGTTAGCTAGCAGAAATGCTGTTCTGTTTCAAATATAATAAAAAGCTGTAAGAGCTCAGACAGGTTACAGGAAGCTAACATTTAAGAGAAAAAAAAAAGTAGAATAAATAATAAGTGACTAAAAAGTACAGAATTCATTTTATGGACAGATTATACTAGCTTCCATTCAGCGAGCTAGTTCTTGCTAGTTAGCAAGCAACTTGCTGACTCATGCGCTAACAAGACCACACACAAATTGTGTCTTATTTTTCACACTGATCAATACTTTAGTCCTATTGCTGTGGCCAGTTATTTAGATTAGAAATTAACCTTTTATTTTGTTAGGAAGATGTAGAGTTGTAAACTTGTAAAAGCTGAGTGTGCTAGCTAGCAAGAATCCTGATCATTTATCTTGCTAGTTAGCAGCCTAATATCCGTAAGAATATAAGGACAATCACAAACTTACTGTAACACTGCATCAACACTGATATGAAAATCAGCCAAATTCATGAGTTAGCCTGTTGTTAGCAAACTGAAAAAAGAGCTAAACTCTTTGTAGCATGCTAGTTAAGAAGCTGATGTTCATGTGGTTTTAGAGGGTAATACCTCCAGCTAACAAGTTAATTAATTATTTTTAAATATTGATCAATAGGTTAGTGAATTGTTTGCCTTCATTTGCATTAGTTTATAAAATTCTTTGAGTTTCAAATTAGCACTTTTTAAGCATGGTAGTTTGTGAGTTTGCTAACAACAACATTCCCAGTTTTACTGTGTCTGTTGAAACTGCATCAGCACTGATATGTGGACTGGCTGATCTTGAAGATTAGCTGAGATAGATGTGGGTTTTAAATAATCTTCTTATGCTAGTGTGTGAGTTAGCCTTTAGTTAGCAAACTGATCAAGATCGAGTCTCAATTGTTATGTAAAATTATGCATAAGTTGTGATTTTTGCAAGAATTAATGACAAATTACTAAATTCCAGCAAATATCATAGAGGATGCATTCGAGGGAAACTTAGGATTCTTTAAGATAACTTTGACTAATACAGACCTTTAACCTAAGTTAGTTAGGTTAAAGGTTAGTTGAGTTCCTTTGCCAGTTTGTAAATTAATGCTAGTTTTGTGAGTTAGCATTTTTGCTAGCAAACAGAAATAAAAGCTAAGAAGTCTCACTAATAATGATCAAACGTAGATAAGGGGAGATTTATTCAATAGAGTATTGCATTGGTTGGTGTTGCTGCATCAGTTTTGCCAAATTAGTGACTTTTTAGACTCCTTTAACCACTTTAATTAAAAAAAACAAAGAGCCTAGTGACAAATCTAAATCTTTTAATTTTATTCTATTGAGTGTCTTCAGAAACTCTTCCTTCTTCCCTTGATATGCAAATGATCTTTATGAAGCAATGAATATGCAAATGAGTCTATGACATCATCTAGCAACCAAAAACTTGCTACTTTTCTCAGCAACACTGTACTAGATTTTTAATGAATATAAAATTACATGTAATTTAGCAAAAAAAAAATTTTTTATCAAATCTTACAGAGCTTTGGAATGTGAGTTGGGATGAGCGCACTCATTTTGATATTTCAGATTAAAAAAAATACAAACCTCACTTGTTTTAATATCTTCAAGCAATGTTTTATTGACGACTTATTTTACAAGTTCTCAAGCCTACAGTTGTAATAGAGAAAAACGTATAACGTATATATTTGTTCTTACCCGGCACCAGGGTACACTACGGGTTCACCACTTTACTGTGATGGAAACAGTGCAAGCGAGTAAAACTTTATGAGCACAGCAACAATGAAAACCAATCGGAGGAGTTACATAGATAGATATATATACGACCAGACTGTTAAAGGTTAAATATCTGACGCAGGACTAGCGTCCACCTCGTACAAATCTCAACAACGGACAGCTACGAGAATCATCACGGGAGGCGGGACGCGTCCTTCTCAATCTAAAACATAAAACTTTTTACATTTGCCTTACCAGTAAACATTTATAGATAAAAGACTTTGTGTAATTTACAGAGTAAAACAGTTTACAGACACGGTGAGAGGAGGAAGTGCTTTCCATATGGACTTCCTGTGTATGGAAGTGCTTGGAGCTTTCTTTTTTTTTTCCCAAATAGAAAAAAAATAAAACACAAATATTCGGTGTATTAAATGATGTCACTTTAACACAGCAGTATATATAAAAAAAAAAAAAAACAGAGCATTTTTATTTATTAATTTATATCCACCGTCTCGGCTAATCGCGCCACCTTGCTAACATGCACTGGGGGAAAAAAATCAGGAATTTTCTGTTCGTTGCAATTATTTTCTCCTCGGAGCGTTAGATATACAGCGATCTGAAATGATATGCATGGACTGTAATTGCATTCCTTCCTCAAGGCTAAATGTAATTAAAAGCTTTGCATATGGAGTCAGTGATATTATTTTCTAATTATCCAGCCATTTGCAGTTTAACACGGTTTAAACGCTGGCCATAAAACAGGTGAATTAGTCAGGTTTAATTAAGCAGTCTGGTATTACAAGGCAGGGATTTACACGTTACGTACAGAATTATGTAATGTGTAATTTGAGCACTTGACTAATTGAATTAGAACGGCCTCAGTGCACGCAGGGCACAAAGCTTTTCTGGAAAAAGTGCTACAATTAAGCAGGTTTACTGTAACGTGTACGTGTACAAATAGGATGAAAGGTAGGTGTGTTTAAAAAAAAAAAAAAAAAAACACAGGCTAATTGTGTTTTATTCTCTTAAAACGTTCAGTGAAGCCTACTGAAAATGAATCACATTTACCGTATTTTCTGGACTATAAGGTACTTTTTTTGCTCACATATACAGTGAAATGATGCGTGTTAGAAGTTTGCTATTAGCCTTATGTTGCTTGCTTATTTCTAAAACAACTACAAATAAATGTGTAGGTAAAATGCTATCCATACAGCATCCTATAAAATATTATGTATAAGTTTATTGTTTTTAGCAGACTTTATTTAGAGGGGTGTGTCTTATACTAAGGTGCAACTTCTAGTCCAGAAAATAGAGTAAATGCATTTTTCTCAATTCGAAAATGCTGCAGAATTTTTAACTTTTCACTGATGACAAAAACTTAAATAAAAAAAATACTTGGAGGGGAAAAAAAAGTGACATTAAATTTCTTTACATAGATTTCGTGAAGTGTCCTTGCGGATCCAGGTGGTAGCCAGGGGGATTCATTCAGCCGAGCGTGTCCTGTTCTGTCGCAGTTAGGGTTTAGTTGGGCATGGTGTCGAGGCCGAGCGAGGCCGCGTGTTGCTTGGCGCGCAGCCGCAGGCTCTCGATGCTGCTTGTCTTGCTGTTGTGGCCGGGCAGCGCGGCGGAGGCCTGCAGCAGAGGACCGCTCCACACCTGCTGCGCGTGCTGGGACAGGGACTGGTAATACGACTGGCAGGGAAGCGAACCCAGCGGCGCCGGGACGCTCACGTTCATGCCCAGGTAGGGCAAGGAGGACGGGGCGGCCATGTCGAACGACGGGTAGTGCACCAAGCTGTTAGTAGCAGCCATGTGCTGGCGGAACTGCTCCTGTAGACGGAAGAGGCTCAGCGGTGATGACGAGTACGAATGGCTCTGAGAGATGCCTCCAGTCACGCCATTAGCCCCGGATGTGATCACCGGCGAGCCGAGGGGAGAATCTGAAAGGAAAAACATGGAGACAACGTGTTAAGTGTGGGGTAGATTACACAGAGGTGGCAACGTTTTTTTGAGTCCTTGCTGCAGTGAAATGGGAGACGCTTGAAAACTGGGCATTTCTGCTTTTTCTGATAAAAGCGCTGGAAAAACTGATTAACTGAAAGGGAAAGGACGTGAGCCTCGGTTTTGTGAGCCAGTAGAAAACAAGTGGGCGGGACTGTGGTCTCTTTTGCTATGGAAAAAAAATGGAGGAGCCATTAATTATTAATTAGCAGTCACAGTGGATTTTGTCTGGCTGTTTTCTGGACGCAAACTGTTACTTGACACAGATCTGAAAAAAAAATGGCCTTCTCATCAGTTTCAGTTTCAGTTTTATTTGTGTAGCGCTTTTAACAATGGACATTGTCACAAAGCAGCTTTACAGAAATAAATGGATTAACAA
>CM074936.1:17770405-17775641 GCA_037576815.1 Pangasius larnaudii | reverse complement strand
GCGATTAAATAAATAAATCCCTTCTATTATTATGCGCTATAAAGACAAGTAGTGCAATTGTGCAACCAATAAATTCACCCACCAACATGCGCTAAGGGTATTCTTGTTAGCAATCTTAACACCTCTGGATGATAAAATTCACTCTTTCTGTGTCTGTCTCTTCACACTGCTACAGTTTCATATACACTAATCTAAGATTAGCATATATACAGATAGCTAGATACAGTAGCTGTAGCCATGATTGAAGTTTTAAATGCTAATAGGAGGGATGTGCTGAAATGTATATACCAAGATAATGGAAATGCTCCTGATACCGTTCAACAATATCCATGACAACAATCATAAATGATGCTTTAATGCTACGCTTGGCTGCCATGTGTAAACTGATTTTAACAGTAATTTATAAGCTATAAAAGCCTCATCACAGAGAAACTGATAGAATGAAGCCACTGTGGCCTGAGCATGGAGATAGAAAGACGTATACTGGAGTCACTGGTGTTACAACAGGGATTAACCACTAACCCCCTGGCACCTTAAGCAAAGTGAGTAGATGTTCAGCCACATAATAAACTTAAAGCCACAGATTAAGTTTATATGACGGTCTACAACATAAAGTCGTGTGTTCGAGTTACACAATTCATCAAAAGATCAACAACTCAACAATTCGTGGCCCAAACAAGGGGTTGTGCTTAGTTTGTGGCATCAAAATTTTAATCCATAACCACAACTTATTAAAAAATATCCACAATGTCACCTCAGTGTCATTCAGTGACTGTCTACTCTCCGTAATTCTGAGTAAAAAAGACAAAAAAACAAACACAAAAGTGAGGTATGATTAAGACAAATCCCAAACGAGATGCAGCTGAGCGTCATTTACGCTTAAAAATTCCACCCTGATAGATGATAGATGTTGTTTTACAATATTACAGTATTATTATAAACAGTATTATGGTGTTATATATATATACTGTATTACTGTATTATAACATGATATTATGGTTAGACATGGAAGAATATCATCTCGGCCCATGTCTTTACCTGGTTTGGGACTGAGGCGTTTACAGGGAGGAGAAAGACTCCCGGACTTGTCCACCTTCATGTCATCCTGGTGAAGCTTTAACTCTTCTTCCCTGTCGGTTGTGTTGTCCTCTGTGGCCGACTCGCTCCCTGACTGCTCCGCTGAGGTGACGTTTAGCTCCACGCTCAGCTCCGACGGCCCCTCAGCCTCGATGGAGGAGGAAGAGGACGTGGACGAAGGAGGAAGAGGGTTCTCCAGGTTTACAGTGGAGGGAGGGTCGGTCTTATCGCTTGCTGCTAATGTTCCTTCAGGTGAGGCGTCCTTCTGCTTCTGGAGCTGCTCCTTCTGCAGGCTGCGCTGCTTCTTACGAAACTTCGCCCGCCGGTTCTTGAACCACACCTGATTTCAAAAAGAATGCTTTTCAGATTCAGTGAAATTTCTGAAACCTTGGTTATTTCTTATCGTGTGCTTCTTATATCCAAGGATGCTGTATTGAAATGTTAATGGATTTGAATGACATCTCACCTGGACTCGTGCCTCGGGCAGGTTGGTGCACATGGCCAGCCGTTCACGCATCACCACATCCGGGTAGTGTGTTTTCTGAAACGTTTTCTCCAGAGCCTCAAGCTGCTGCGCAGTGAAGGCAGTGCGACTCCGCCGCTGTTTACGATGCTGAGAGCCGTAACGAGCCTCGAGTATAATGTCTTGAAATGCGCAGCCGTTTTTTGAAGAGAGAAGAAAGAAAGATGTTTAATCAGTTGAACATGACACAAGCAGGCTTTTGTATATGTTTCTTAGGCATAATCGAGATCCGCTCCCATGCTAGCAGAAAGCAAATCCAAATTTTTCTGCACCATTCTGTCATCTGGAAATTCTTCTGTAAAATGTTTCTGTTTCTGTACTATTTTTTGTTGTTTTTGTGGGACTAATGGGAAATGTAATGCAAAGTGGTGTTGACTTTCAAAGCATGGATTAATTTTTACACCAGGATTTTCTAGAAGGCTGAAAACAAGCAGATCTCAGGTCACATTTTTGGGCGTGGATCGTTCCCCATTAGTTCCTCATTAGTTCATCATTAGTTCCTCATTAGGCTTCAGTTCAGATGTTAATATAAAGAACAGCAACTTGAACACAACATGACTAGAATTCAGCATTACTGTATGTACAGATGTTAATGTCCAGATGTTATTGTTATGTCACAGTGAGCCTCTCACTCACCAGCCAGCCTCTCAGCGAGTGTGAGTGCGTGTACGGACGGCCGGTAGTCGGGTGCGTGTTGGGCCTGTTGAGCCGCCTGCTGATGGAGGTTGTACATGGCGCTCAGTGAGTTCATGGCGTGGAGGGAATACCCGTTCACGCCGTAGTGCTGCATGGCGTGTGACGTCTGCAAACAAAATGGACACGGTGAGTCTTAATGCAAAGGATTTCTAGCATTTTATTTACAGCACCACAGACCTTTTTGAAGCCAGTGCAAAAAACCATCCCATTTACCACCATATAGATTTATTTAATGCACATCTTACAGCTAGTTAATTATTAATTACATTAGGAGAAAAGAAACAATCCTGTTTAGCAATTTCTTTCACACAACTTTTCACAGCAATCATAGCTTCTGCTATGTTTCGTACCGCTATATCAGCACCTTTGATTTGTACTTAGATTCAAGTTCGCATCATTTGTGCTTGTTTTTAAATATCAAGCTTTAAATAAAACCCTTTTAATTAGTCAATTAACTTGTATATAAAACTATAATAACTAGATAATAACAATAATGAGCCACTGCGCCGCCATTTTAAATGCAGTTAAAATCACAGAACACCTTCCTAAATGTTATTCAACCCACATTTCTAAACAATACACTCATAATGTGAGCTGTGTGTGTGTGTGTGTGTGTGTGTGTGTGTGTGTGTGTGTGTGTGTGTGTGTGTTTGTGTGTGTGAGAAAGAGAACATATCCACTATTTACACCTTATTGATCCTAAATTGAATTAAGAGCCAGTAAAGGGAAGCGTACACACCTGATAAACTTATTAACACACACTCCTTGAGATTGTGTGTGTGTGTGTGTGTGTGTGTGTGTGTGTGTGTGTTAGAGCAGTGAGATGAGTTAAGATGAGATGAGATGAGCAGAAACACTGCTCTCCCACTTGGCCTGATTGGTAATGAAACTGACGTCTCTCTAAGGGCATGATATGATTTCCTACCACTTTGGATGAATTGAAAACATGACTATTATAATCATAATTAAAACGGTAATTATAATCATCCGTCCAGAATCTCGTCAGAAAGACGAGTGAATAACGAGCCACGTCGTCCAAGTGTTGGGCTAATTAATGATTTAATGGATTAATTAATGCACCCGGTCTCATCAGTGCTTTAATTAATGAGTCAGTTTAATGTCATAAGCAGCATTAATATTAGCATTTCGTTTGCTTCGCAAAGCATTTTGGGATGAAGGGTTTGTTCATTAATATCACATTACGCCTCGTTCCAGTCCATTAGTCGTGTAAAAGAACCTAATTGCTGCAATTAGCACTTGTTTACCTAATGGAATGTGACTTTATGCTTTCAGCTAAATTACTGTAACTAATCCGATAGTTTCAGGTTTTCTAAGAAGATCTGATTTAGCTAAAAATAAATGACGAGTTTATTTAAAGCAGTAAGATGAATAATATTTAATATTGTTTAGTTAAATAACTTTTGTATTTTTTAAAAATTTTGAAATAATGCTTTAAATATTTGAATAATATTGGATTTTTAAATTATGTAAATAATAGGAAATGCAATTTATTTAATATTTTGAAACTTCTTTAATATTTAAAAAATATGAATCATTTAAATAACGGTGTCATGCTTCTTAAATTAGGATGAGAGTCCCTCCAGGGTTCATGATGGCGCCTGAGGGTCTACAGTTCTCTTCTTCTTTGTCTTTTTTTAGTAGTGGACATAATTCTCAACCTCCATCATTGGCTATTATTATTGTTGTTGTTGTTGTTGTTGTTGTTGTAATAACTAACTGACTGGTGAATTTGATTAAACAAGTTGAAAGCAAAAATTCAGATGATGTTCATTTGAATCTGATAGTAATTTTTCTAACACTAGGAAATTACTTTTATTTATTTTATTTTTTATCCGATTTTTTTAACACGTGCGTCTGGTTCCAGTGAGGGAAAGAACGTTGGAAAGAAATAGAAATAAAACCCTGTAAATGTTCCTGTACAGAAACATGATGGTCCGCGTTGCATCTGTATGGATTATGTCCCTAAAAATAAATCCGTGCTGCAGTCAGAAGTGGTTCGGTGGAGATATTTTCTCTCTCAAAAGGCTTTCGAGCTGAAAAAAAAAAAAAAAAAAAAAAAAAGTTTGTGACCCCCTGCTATAGTGTGTGATTTGCACCATCGCGGCAGGTTTAAGATGAAACCCTGGAGGAACGATAAGATATGTATTAGATATGTATTAGATATGTATTAGATATGTATTAGCATGCAGGCGCAGGACAGAGCGGCGTATCTCACGGCGCTGTGCATTAGTCAGGAGGAAAAAGTAAACCTCCACCTGCTGGTGTTAAGAGCCGTGAGGCTGCTGCTTTGTCCCCAGACACTTAACACGGTGAGGTGCGGATTTAGGCGACTTTTTCCTCACTAATGCACAGGGATGTATTTCGCAGTTGGTTATCAGATTAAAAATAACACCGAGCAGCCCCGGTGCTGATTCCTCGAGGCGTCTGATTCATCAGGATGCTGACAACGAGGGCAGAAATATTCATATCCATATTCATATTCATTTAATGGAGGTATTTTTAATTGATAATAATTCATTCTGCAAATTCTTTTTGTCTAAGTAAAGAAGAATTCAGCAGCGCAGCTGATGGTCATGGGCTCGAGTGTGGCTTTGTGGGAGTCTCGGGATTTGAACTCGCAACCCGCTGGTCATTAGGACAGAATTTTTACTGCCGTCTATTTTCACATGAAAACTACCGACTAAGTTAAATGTATTAATAAAAATAAATCATATGGAAATGTAATACTACTACTGCGAAATAATAATAATAACAATAATAATAATAATAATAATAATAATAATAATAATAATAATAATAATATTTTTTTCAATGACCAAGAAAACCAGTCCTGATTTTAATACTTCAATTATTTCTGTTTATTTTTATTATTTATTCCATTTTTCATTAACAGACAAAGAGTTTTTTTTGTCCTAATTT
>CM074936.1:17765405-17767905 GCA_037576815.1 Pangasius larnaudii | reverse complement strand
GCGTGTACAGTCTCGGCCTTTGATCAGACAACATTAGAAAACGTACCCACACACACACACACACACACACACACACACACACACACACACACACACAGTGTCCACTTTCTGAAAGGCCTCCAGCGACTCTTCTGTCTTCTCACTGACAGATATTTATTTTGTCAATCATAATTTTTTAGTGCAAGCTGTTCAAAGATCTCAGAACAGAGATGACAACAGAGAGAGAGAGAGAGAGAGAGAGAGAGAGAGAGAGAGAGATTTGGGAAAACTTTTTACAAGCTTTTTGTAAGTGATGTTTAATGTTTTTTTGTGGCTGATATCGTGATATTACAAAAGAAAATCTATGTACAAGTGGAAATGCAAAATTCTCACACATTAAGTAAGTGAAATGTCTGAATGTTTGGATCTTAAGCCTCATCATTTTGGAAATATTATTAAACCAGATGCAAAAAATAAAATCGTTCGTATTCAAACCTATATTTCAGCTCTAAGTTTAAAAGGTGATTTATTTGAATAGTAAGAATGGCGTACTTTAAACACGTGTGTGTTTTAGTTTATTATAATGCTACCTGTTCTGAGTCCACTTGCGTTATTTATTTATTTAATAGTTTTTTTTAGAAAGCAAATCACTGATCTATGCTATTTCAACCGATTTATCAGATGCACTCAGAAAACTTTGAATTAAATCCCAGTTTATCCCCAAAACTTCTGCTTGTTGGGCACAACATCCAAAATTGTAGGCGCTGCAAACATTCAGCCAGAGATCTGATTAAGATCACAGCGATCGCAGCGATCTCCCTTTTAACCGCACTGAAGCCTCGTCAATTTATCCTTTATTTATTATAAGTTCCTTAAACCTCTGCTAGGCACAATTAGTCATCTCAGGAAGAGAAAAAAACAGGATTACCCAAATATATATATATATAGATATATATATATATATATATATATATATATATATATATATAATAAGAATAATTAATTAACATGCACTGACAAAAAGTATCATGATTTCTGAGTTGGAATAAAATGAAAAAAACAAACAAACAGTTATTTCTGAATTAACTGGACATCATGAATTTAAATTTGGGCAGGGATTCCATAAGATATAATATAGTTTAATATAGTTAAACCTATGGAAAAATGAATTTATTATAAAGTTATTATAGAGTTATAACCTTATGGTTATAATATACTCATAAAGGGTTAAAGGGCCTTTTGTGTTTAAATTTGCAGTAATTAAGGATTACATCAGCTGATCATTTGTATATATATATAGATATATAGATAGATAGATAGATAGATAGATAGATAGATATTTCTAGAGACACATTGTCTCATGCTCATCTGCTAAATATATTTTTGTCAAATTAACATTTTGTCAGATTGATGAATAAATAATAAATCGTAGGCCGTTATTCAGCTCTACGTTTTAATTGCGCATATGATGTAACATTAACATTCAACCGGGTTATTGGTTGCACGATATATCAACCATTATAGTGTGAGATAGTAAATCTGGGCCAAAAAGATCTAAGTGAGGTCTAAAACTTTCAATTAATTTGCATTCCTATTAGAAATTGAACCAGCAAAGGCTGGGGTTTTATTGTAGGATTAAAAAGTTTAACTCTAACCCCCTAGTCAGGACTTTTAGGATTTCAGAAATGTGTCATGTGTCGGGGTTTTATTTATAGCAAAAAAAAAATTATTTCTTGTAAGGTGGGAAAAAAAATTGTCAAAAATACATCTAAATTCTTCAGACTGAACAACAAACACTAACTCCAGTCCTAATTCTCATCTTCACCCAAACCTTCATAACCTCCATGGGCTGTTAAACAAACAGTTTCAGAAACCATCATCACGAATGTGTACTGAAGAGACAGAGACAGACAGAGAGAGAGAGAGAGAGAGAGAGAGAGAGAGAGAGAGAGAGAGAGAGATCTATCCAACTTTCACCAAGTTCATTAGACAGAATTATAGACAGATCAGAAGACTTCTCCCAGAAACAGAGAGCCTAAGTGTGTGTGAAGTGTGAAGTGTGCACACAGGAGGTTATTACCGGCACCTGCGTATTAACGCGTCAAAACAATGTAAACACACACACACACACACACACACACACACACACACACATTATAAATCTAACGCACATCTGTTGAATCTAGGACTGAAATGGTTGCATGATTAGAAATATGTCATATTTAGTGCAGAAGTTGGAGAGTTGCATTGCTGCTGCTTACCTCTGAGTGTTTCTGAGCCGAGAAATGAAAAAAAAAAAAAAACGCGCAAAGTATCCTGGAACCTCCAGAAGTCAAACCTCTGATAATATTTTCTTTTGCTTGTACTCGTGTCCACTTCCGGACTTCCTTCAGTCTCTGCACGCTTTCTCAGTCCATCCAAAGCGTCTCAGTGTGTGTGTGTGAGTGTGTGTGTTTCTTCCAGTCTCGCGCTCCTGCGGACGCGCAGTGGTGCCATCTATGAGCTCCAGGTTCGGGGAGGG
>CM074936.1:17727001-17756273 GCA_037576815.1 Pangasius larnaudii | reverse complement strand
CTGTGGTAACTTTAGCTGGCTAGCAATAACCTGCTGTGGTAACTTTAGCTGGCTAGCAATAACTTCCTGTGGTAACTTTAGCTGGCTAGCAATAACCTCTTGTGGTAACTTTAGCTGGCTAGCAATAACCTCTTGTGGTAACTTTATCTTGGTGGCAATAGCCTTCTGTGGTAACTTCAGGAATCATATGTGGTAACTTTAGCTAGCTAACAGTAACCTCCTGTGGTAACTTTAGTTAGCTAGCAACAACCTTCTGTGGTAAGTTTAGTTGGCTAGCAACAACCTTATGTGGAAACTTTAGCTAGCTAGCAATAAGTTCCTCAAGTAGTTTTAGCTATCTTAGTGAATTTTGAACAACTTGCTCAGTTGTTACTATAATTAACACTAAACTGCTAGCATTTAAACTTTTTTTATGCATTTGTTCTTACAAAGTGGGAACGCTAACTTAGCGGGAACATTAAAATCGATCCTCGGATTCTGCGCTCATGTGGAAGTGTGGAAGTTTGTTCTGATTTTGTCTCTGGTTACGCTAAATTAACTTACTAATCATAACCTCCTGTGGGAACCATAGCTAGCTATCAAAGTTAGCACTGTCCATGACAAAACTGCTCCAATGTACATCCAACTCTGTACATCTATAACAGCACAAAAAGATTTTAAACCACCTGAAACAACCTCTTTATTCAACTATATGAATAGTTGTTATATAAATATATTATACAAATATATAAAATAAATTATATAAATATGAAAAACAGAACGATTAGGAAAGAAGATGATGCACTTTATCAGACGAAGTTAAGCAGAATAGACGAACCAGAGACAGCTCTCGTGAGATCTGGATCAGGTGCCCAGGAGGCTGTCTCTCGGTGTGTGTGTGTGTGTGTGTGTGTGTGTGTGTGTGTGTGTGTGTGTGTGTGTGTCTCTCTCTCTCTCTCTCTCTCTCTCTCTCTCTCTCTCTCTCTCCACCTGTCTGTCTCTCTGCTCTGTATGTCTCTTCCTCGTTCGTCTCTCTTCATCTCCTCAGCCCATGTTGGTGAAAGGAGTCTTGCTGAGCTCAACTATCCGTGTAAAGAGGAGGGTTGGTCCGTCTCAGTGGGAGACAAGGAGAGAATGAAGTCAGTCATCTATCTATCTATCTATCTATCTATCTATCTATCTAATAAGTTTATTTATTTATTTATTCATTCATTCATTCACTCATTCAAATATATATACATTTATTTTGCAGTCTGTTTTCTTTGATGTATATATATATTTTTATATTTCAATTATTCCCTTTTGGGAATACTGTAACAGATTTTATTTATATATATATAAAACTTCTTCTTATTTACTTTTTATTGAATGTTACTTTGGAATTTTTTCTAAACTTTATTTTCCACATCTATTTGTTGTACACAGCTTAATTTTTTTTTTTAAATTGGCTTATTATTTAACTTTAAGTGTTTGTTTAATTTATTGATTTTTTTTTTACTGATTACAGTCCCATGGTAAATTTTCCATCTTTATTTATTTATTTATTTATTTATTTATTTATTTTTCATATTTAGTTTAACTTGTCATTTTCAGATTTATTATTTCAGTGTACTTATTTTTTTGTAGATGTTTGTAAAAATATTTATTTTGAATATATTTTTTTTTGCTCTCAGCTTTTTCAACTTTTTTAATTTTTATGTTGATATTTTTATTTCTACACATTATTTTATTGATCGTTTAATACTTTTTATTTTTACTGATGTCACAATGCAATTGTAAATATTTTCTATTTATTTATTTATTTATTTTTCTGGTATCTCATCAGCTCTTTGTTTCCTCCTCATCCCTCCCTCTCTCTCTCTCTCTCACCCTCTCTCTCACCCTCTCTCTCTCTCCCTCTCACCCTCTCTCTCACCCTCTCTCCCTCTCTCTCTCTCTCTCCCTCCCTCCCTCCTCGTGGTCGGGTGATGTGTGATCGCCCTCTCTGCAGTCAGGAGGCAGAGGAGCAGGAGAACGGTCAGAATTAATGCACATGTTTGTTTACCTATTTGTCCTTGACATGATCAATTGATCAGGGTCTTAATTCACTGCCACTGTGGGGTCATTAAATTTCCATCTAAATTGCAAATGGATTTCTGGCCGTCCGCCCCGAGAACTCGTCTTTCACCATCTCGCTGTCGTTCTGTCTCATCTCGTCTCTCTCTCTCTCTCTCTCTCTCTCTCTCTCACGTATACACACACTTGTTAAATATTTGAGTATTTGTGTACAGAAGCAGAACAGCAGCTTTTCCCTCAGAAATGTTAACAATATTGCCATCCTGTAAACACGACTCAGACACTACAAAGGAAAAGTGTGTGTGTGTGTGTGTGTGTGTGTGTGTGTGTGTGTGTGTGTGTGTGTGTGTGGGCTGGACGATGTGACAATATAATAATCAGTATAGTGGTTTAAATTATACCACAGTAAACACTTGTGAGATACTGTGGGTACCATGATTTATTAAAAAAAAAAAAAAAAAAAAAACTATTTACATTTCATTTGTTGTACTTAATCTTTAAAACTGTATTTTTTTCAGTGTTAAATCATTTTTATGAATATAAAGGTTATTTGTAAATAAAAAATAAATATAGATGAATTTTTTTTTTTTGTATTTTGAATACTGACACGATTGCACACAGATTGTGTATAATAGAAAAATCTTTGAGTCATATCGCCCACCCCTGTGTGCGCGTGTGTGTGTGTCTGTGTATGTGTGTGTGTGTGTGTGTGTGTGTGTGTGTGCGCACTCATAGGCTGGCAGCCGGTGTGTATTACATCATCTTTGTGTAACCCCACATCCCTCAGGAGTCAGTCGGTGAACAGGCCTTCTCAACTCATTTGAGAACATCAGTGGTGATAATTACCCGTATCATGAAGATGTCAGTCATTCAAATGGCAGTTAATTTGCTTTTCATGCTCTCCCTCCTCCCTAACACACACACACACACACACACACACTCTCTCTCTCCCTCTCTCTCTCTCTCGCATCTCTAGTCCATTGAGAGGAAAATGAGCTGATACCAAGAAAAGCCGAGTGATTAAACAACACTTTAGAGATTACAGTGAACGATTACAGATCTGAAATTGTACGTTTAGAAAGAGTTTGGTCCTGGGAGTACCAGAATGTGAATGAATGTTATCGCATGATAAAGAACAGATTAATGGACATTTATTATTATTATTATTAGTAGTAGTAGTAGTAGTAGTGATATGTGATATGTACTCTTCTCATAAAAGTGATAACTGTTTATGTTCCTTATAATCTAATTAGAAGTGGGGAAAAAATGTAAATCACAAATAAAACCCCATAAATATTCATTTTGAAAAAAGAAAAAAAAAATCATATTTATAGTACAAACATGACATACAAGACATTATTAGTAGTAGTGGTTGTTGTTGTATTATTGATGTTCCTTTATAGCATAATAAATTAAAAATATACCCATGAACATTTTTTTAAATAATATTAATAGTACAAAGATGATGTCTTAGATATAAGCAAACCAAAAAGAACACATTAAATCATTATAAATAATGATTAGATTGATCATGTTTGGGATGAAGATTTTGGATAATTTCTTTCAGGAAGTTCTTGCATCAGTGTATGAATTTTATGAATGCAACATTTGAACTTGTATTGATATGGATAGAAATAACATATTATAGCAAGCACATTAATATAAACCTGTGATTTGCTGCTGCACTACTGTCAGAGCTGCTGTTATAGAAAACTAATCAACACCTTCTGACCAATCAGAATCCAGAATTTGTCGACAGTAATTCTCCCACTGCATACATAACAAATATTGGCACATATTTCTTTTCTGTATTTGTTTGCGGTGTCTTTAAATAACAAGTTAAAACAAAGTTCTGTACTGTCATATTTTCTCATTTGTGTGTCTCGCATTAAGTGTCTAATTCTCTAAGCAGAGTCTGGTCTTGTGGTTCAGCTTGGCTGCTTCATCGTCAGGTTGCTCAGGTTGATCCGCAGTGTCGTCAACTCCTATTAGCTCCTGTTTGCTCAGGTTAGCTCCTTGTTAGCATTTTCTCACCACCAGTCTTCATTTGCAAAGAAAGACATATGTTTTGCTCCTTTTTTCACCCATTAGCCCACATTAACCTTCATTATCATTCCCCTGGGAAAATTCCAGCATCATAGCATTTTTTCTGACAGTGTCATTTCTTCTCTCTCTCTCTCTGATGCTTTGACACTCGTTGGCCCCAAGCCAGATAAAGCCTGTTCCTGTTCCTGCTGATCTGATAACCCCGCCTCGAGCCCCTCTCTGATAACCCTTCACTAGCGCACACTGACCGGATCGATGGCTGCGAACGTGATCTCCATCATCCCCCACCCCCCACTTCCCTCGGCCCCTGAGCTCCAGAGTCCTGCCACTCCTCCCATTAGTCAAGGACCCCGTTGAACTCTGACCTCTCTCACTTGGCTCTATTATTGATTTTTTTTTTCCCTTTCCACCTTTATTTTTTGCCTCCTCATCGTACCACCTCAATCCGGATGAAAGAGGCAAAAGGGAGAATTAGCGAGTCGGACAGGGGGGATTCAGACGCCGCGATCGATGGAGGGGGAATTTGAGCTTACAGTAGCAGAAAAAAAATGTAGACAGGTAAAATAGCTCGAGGCCCGAGAGATAAAGTAATGGTGAAAGCAGTGGTTCAGCCATCAAACTGGCTGACAAAACACAGAGGTCTTTCTCAGCACCAAAAGAACAGTCAAATCTTTCAATTTCAAAGGAAGACGTGTGCTTTAGCTCGTTTATTTTGTTTCTCCACAAATATACATATTTTCATAATGCTCTTCAGGCTCATACCTCTCACTTTTGTTTGTATTTTTATTTGCAAAATGACCAACTTACACAAGGGATGGAGTGGGAGTATTATGGTCAAGAGGGCCGGAATGATCTGGAATTGTTCCGGCATCCTTGATAAATTTGTGAGGGACAGCAGGAACAAACTTGCAGTCATTGTGTTTGTTCAGTGTGTTCCAGAAAAAATAAGGTGGTTAAATAGTTCAAATATGACTAAAGACTAATACCACTGGAATGGGTCAGCAAGCAGGGGAAGTAAATCTTGGATAATAGGTTCTCTTGAGGGAACCAATGAGGAAAGTCTCTTAAAAGAAGATAAACCCAATGTATCTCAACTAAACCTTCACGAAAGTCGTGGATGGACATCATGAGGTCATGTTTTCTTATTTTAAATGCATTTTAGTTCTGTCTAAACATCATCCTGGACATCCCTGATAAATCAATGACAAACCCATGCCTGAATATTAGAAGATGGTGGATGGTGCTATAATTGATTAGCATCATCTTATGACTTATAACATTTAAACCACAAATAGCCCTCTGAGGTGTCTAAAGCATGCTGGAGACATTAATGTACCCAAATCTCTGACCAATTTCACGTATAAGGATCCTCAATCCCTCTTTTTTTAGTTTGTCCCACAAACCACGTATTGCACCTCCTCAATAATCCCAACCAGTGCCAGGATTCTGCAATCTCACCCACCCAGAGCTGTGGATTATCGCTGCCCTGGATTTACTTGCACCCTATAGACGAGGCGCTTGCACCATTGGCACTTGGTACCACCTCGATATCAGGCCAGTCCCTATCCAATTGGTCTTCATTAGGTTGATCCAGGATGGGATGGCACCGCTGGGGGCAAATCCCTCAAGCCATGAATGTTCAAGCCAAGCCTATTGCACCGATCGTCACCAACCTTCCCCGGGCCGCTATCAGGCGCAGCCCAATGCTGATCACAATCCTCTTAACCGGCTGCTTTATTAACCAGTCGTCCCGTTAGACATGAAAGAGGAGAGCAGCAGTGTGGCTAAATCCTTCCCATTTCCAAAAAAAAAATCACCTCTATACCATTTCCCCTCCTGCTTCACCCCATCACTCAACACATTTGGGGGTTTATGGCTTTATGATAAGTGTGTGTCAGTCAGTCAATAAGACATTTGACACTAATGATTCTAGACTTCATCACCCCTAAGCCAGCATCCAAATTGAATTTTAATTCTTCCAAGTGGATTATACTGGTTTTCCAGACTCTAATTAAATGTTTCATTTATTTTCTTCAGTCAGATGACTACTGTGAGAGCCGCAATAATAGCAGTTAGGCTTATAAAGCCGTAGTCAAATCATTCATTACTAGGGAAGGACCTTACAAATAAAAAGAGGCAGGTGATTGTTTTAAATGACACGTCGTCTCCGCCCCTCGTCCTCCCAAAGGCCTTCCCCTCTCCTCCCCCGTTCCCTCCCTTTTCCCACCCCAGTTGTTCCCCTCGCACCCTCGCTCCTCTCAGGGGGCAGATTAGCCTCCGTTCCTCTCTTTAATTGATATTTATGTAATGCGGCCCGGCCCTGGCTTCCACCCTTTCCCTCCGAGAGCTGAGTGCTCTCTGTGGTCCTGTCGTATTCCAAAGGCATAGGATTCAAATGGATATTAGGTTTGCAATTATACAACGCCCCGTGTCCACTTAGGAAGCATGGAAACTGGGTGTAATGCTGAATGTATACGAAGTGATTTCCTTGTTGCAGACTAATTCTGGGGATCAGCTACGATGGCTACGAAGTCCTGTGGTGATCATTTCAAGCATGTTCGAAATTCTCTGTGATTAATCGTGTAGTGTGAGTGTTTCCTCGACAAGCAGTGAAATAGCAATAAGCAACAGCATATGAGAGTCTGAGAGGAAATCAAATTCAGCAGCAGATCCCTGAATCCAGTTTAACATCCATCTGTTTTTATGTGTAATGACTCCTTTATAAGAAAATATTTGGCATGTCAAACTTAGCTTGTTTTGCTTATTAGGAACTGCAAAAAAAAAAAAAAAGACATGACATGATTCCTGTTATGCATGTTATAAAAAGGGCTACATTTCTTTGTGCTATACTTCCAGTTCTCTTTGCAGAACAGTCAGTTCTCACTGCCTGCCTTTCCCAAACCAATCCTTGAGTGTTGGTATCAAAGAAAGATAATTAAAAAAATAAATAAAACTGATGAACCCAGTGCCTGCCATTTTCTAAACCTGTGTGAACAAAGGTTATATATGGAATTGCAAAATCGATCCATGGATTGTAAGACATGAGATGAGCTCCACCCCCAAACGAGCACAGAAACCATCCTGCGTGCAACTCAAGTATTCGGACCAAGTGAGTGAACTCCCTATTCAAAGGCCTTAACATTAATAGCATTATTAGCCAAGTGATCCATTGCCTGTTTCTTATTTTAGCATTAGTCTCCTATTTAAATGTGCGGCTTTGATTTGAGCTCATTTGGAACTAAACGCTATTGGCTTCCTGTGGTTGTGGCATAGAAACTGCTTTACCGCCCGCAGTGAAGTCGAGTCATGCGGTGAGTCCCTCAGGACAAACAGAAGCCACTCAGTTCACCGTTTTCTCAGCTTGTAGCTGTAATAATCCTCACAAATACCCATGAATCTGGCTGTTAATGATAATGATGATCTGGGTGATAATGCTCAAATCCTGCTTTCACCAGAGCATCTAGCGGGCTCTGAGAGGAGTGAGCAAAACAGTGACAGCCTTGATTTGTTTGTTTGTTGTCTGATTATCTCACTTAGCAAACCTTAAAATTAAACTTTAGTCCGTTATTTAATAATTGATTTTATCCTACAGTGCTATTGAATTCTGTGTTCTGATTGGTCAGAAGGTGTTGATTAATTTTCTCTTACAGTAATGCAGGTAAAAAAAAATCACAGGTTTACTATAATGCACTTGTTCTGTAGTGTATATATGTTTTTATAGTAAAACAGCTCATTCACAGGGACTTGGATGGTCCACAAAAAATGGGTATAAACGTGTTTAAGCGTTGATATGATGAAGGTTTCTTTAAGGAAATAAGTTTAACATTTATGGAAGGAGTCTCCAGTTTCAGCATGTTGTAACAGTCAGAGGTAAAGGTGTAACTTTAAGGTTACAACATATTCAGGACAGAGGAGTTTCATTTTAAAGTGACAAGCATTAAGAGAGAGGAAAGAAGAGGTGGGTGAGGGAACGACTGGTTATAGCTGCTGTAACGTAAGTGAGAACAGGAACTGACTTATATCACAGACAGCAAACATAACTGGAAATGGATAAAAAAGTACAACGCGTCATTCTTTAATAAATACAAATTGTAACTGTTTATTGCTGTGGTATAAGAGGAATAAAACAGTAACTCTGCTTCATCGCACCAGCTTATAACTTACGACTTAAAAAAAAATGTTTCAAATTGTTCTCACACCATATATTTTGCTTATACAGTAACACGTAGTATGTTGTTAAGTCTTGTCATGAAGAATTAAAAATTTGTCAACGTTTTGCACCTTTAATGTCCATTTGATGACTCAAAATACAAAAACAGCTCAAAAGTACCAAATTTGCTCTCTCTGGCCTGATTTGGTTTCATGCTGCACAGAAAAACTAAACACATCTGCTGAGGAACATGTGGAAAGAGAAAAGTCTTCCACAGACCACCAATAAATCCATCTGTGCTGCTGAAGGGTGTTGTTCTCAGTGTGGGTTCTCGGAGTTCTCCTTTAAAGTGTCCCGGGGAGTTAAAAACACCAGCGCACTCGACAAACTGTCAAAGTCAACAGGTAGAGGAGAGAAGATGGAGACCGGAGTGAAAAGTCAGACGGAGATGAATTATGGAGTTTAGAAGCTCATATGAGATCTGTAAGCTCAGGATCGATTGAGTTCTCAAAGTATAGTGTTTGGTTTAGAAATGATAGAAGGATTTAAGAGAAGAAGCAAAGCAGATCAGGAAAAATGAACAAAAACGTTGTTAGAAGAAGTGAATAAATCAGTGTGGTCGGATGAAAGGTAGCATCATGGTCGTGTCCTGTGCTCTGTAAATTCCGCCGCTGTAAATTCCTCATATACATCCTTTCAGCTCTAAACTGAGGTAATGTGTGTTGACTCTATTATCGTGACCGTGTTGAAATTTGACACCTACACTTTAAATACCTGCAATGAACTTCACTTTCTCCCTCCTTCTATTTTTTCTCACTGGTGCTCATATTCTGTCATACAGACACCAAAACAGCGCAAAGAACATCCTCACCATTGAAATACAAAACATTAAAGGATTCTGTGGAAATCCTAGAAGATTTCACAAGCCTTTGAAACATTCCTCTGCGGTCTGATCATTATAGTAAGTAGAATGGCACGCTGTATAGCCTTCCGAGAGATTAAAGGGTGCAAGATGCTGAAATGTTCTCGTCTCGTTTAGTAATTATCATGGTCAAGAATGTGAAGTGGGTGTGGGTGTGAACGTCACCTGATTGGATTCGGATCGTCTTGCACATATAGAGAAAGCTCAATTCTTTCCTATTTTCTGCACAGATTATTTTGCTTAAGTAGTAGCTATAAATGTTTATTACTGTCATTATTATTTTTACTCATCATCATAGTGTCGTTTCCTGTAAGTAGATGTATGTTTAACATTTATGGAAGGAGTCTCCAGTGTAAGAGGTTTCCCAACGTCTTCAAGACAGAGTAGTTTACACTTTTTGCAGTTTCTTGGTAACAACACAAACTGCGTTTTTTTTTTTCTTAATAATTAAGAGAGAGAGAAAAAGAGGCTGGTGAGGGAACAAATGTTTATAGGTGCTATAACGTAAGTGAGAACATGTTTCATGTATCTATAAAGAGATAAAAAGTATGTGTTTTTTGATTTATTAAAGTCGTAATTGTCTGCAAATTGCTGTGGTGTATGAAGAATAAAACACCTCATTACAGTTAAATTACAGTTAAATGATTAACTTTGCAGTGGTAACAGTAACTCCACCTCTTTTTTTCCCCTTAAACAGAATGACACTCAGAGTTTTACTCCTCACTTCTGGTCCATGTTGAGGTTAAAACGAGGTCAGGCGTCGGTTGGAAACTCTGCAGTCTGTTAAGTCGCTTTAGAAGAATTTTCGTGGACGTGCGATTGTGTGTAGTGTTGGTGTAAAAGGGCGAGCCGTCAAGACGAGAAGCTCGCTGCGCTACTCTTTGAGGATTGTCGGGAGGTGTTGAGGGAGCATGTCATCCGGCATGTCATGCTGAGCAGAGGAGGGGAGGCTTTTTTTTTTTTTTTTTTTTTCCTTGACTTGACTCTCCTTTACTTTTGTCCTCTCTTCCAGTCTGCGAGTGAGTGAGTGAGTGAGGGAGGGAGGGATTTCACAGCATGGTGTCAGGGTTAATATTTACCTCTGCAGAGCAGCCTGGAGACTCTCCCTCATGTTTGGATACCGTCTGTTTATTCCTGCACTTCTCATATTTTCACTCATTTAATATTTATATTTGACGTTTCATCATTTGGCAGATCTAAAGCTAAGCAGACACGGCTGACGATTTGCAAAGATGGTGCGATTTTTGCACCTTCAAAAAGGTCTGTAGGCTTAGTGGTTAATAATCTGTGTTAGTGCTTTTCCACCAAATGTCATGGTACAGTACAGTACACTTACTATACTGATTTCTGAGTACTTGTGTCTGGTTCCCATCTCACAACAGAACCTGTGAAGTTCTCTGGGAGTTGTAAAAGCAAATCAGTTTTCTTCTACATGAAATATAAACAGGCTTATATTTTTATTTTACGTTAAAATGTAGTACATGTGGCAAACTAGCGACCATGAGACACAGTTTGTTAGCTGGTGGTAATGCTGGAGCTTGACCAGCATGAAGCTATAGGGGGCCAATACTTTAATCCTAGTTTAAAGTGCAAATGGTCAGAACAAAAATACAGTACAAGGAGCATTCTATTGGGCATCTTTATGATATATTAGGATATACTTTATGTAGGGACCATGTATAGTGAATAGGAAGCCACTTTGAGAAGCCAGTTGTTGTTGTTTTTTTTTTTTTGCACAGTAAGAAATGTGAAATCTTGCTAAAGATCAGACAGGAAATAAATCATAACCGTTATATTTGTATGATGCATCCTAAAGCTGTCCAAAAAGGACATCTGAAAAGTGGAAATAGCTTCTTGCTTTTTTTTTTTTTTTCTCTCTCTCTCTCTTTTCTTGTCCAACATCCCTACATGGTCTCTGTGGCAGTCCCACCTTGGGCTGTTCTGTGCATTAAGGTGTCATTTATTTGGAGGAATATTGGTTTTTAAATGTGTCTTTATGAAATACATGTGTTTAAACTTGTGTAAGTGGCTAAATGGCTCTCATTTAAATATTTATTGCGTTTACACCTGCGTTTTTATGTGATTAATCCCCTTTCAAACAATCAGGAAGCAACCATGGACCTCTGATTAAACATGATCTCTGAGCTCATTGATGATTTTGCAGTATTTACAATTAATTTTACTACTTTAGACAAGACCTAACAGCCAGAAAACCTTCAAATTTTCAGTTTGCTTGATTTTGATGTGCATTTCTACTGATGCAGATTAAAATTCAAAACTAAAAAAACAAGACTTTGTTCTTAAAAAAAAAAAAAAAAAAAGTGTATGGAACCTAACATAAACTTTTTTTATTTGAAAGCATTTTTACTCTGAAAGAATTTACTTTTCCCTGGGAGTCCTGAATGCTTCACCTCTAATTTACATAAACTCTGTATTTTTTTAGATTTTTTTTTTTTATTATTATTATTCTTTTTTTTTTTTTTTAATCGCAAACCCATAACATGTAATTACAAATGATGGGTTTTTAAAGGCAAAGCGTACAACAATTTCAAAACAAAGAAAAAAAAAACATTGGCAAAAATGTAAATTTATTAAATACACCACAGAGGGGAAATTTTTTTATTTAATGTTGTTTACTTTTTTTTTAAAAATGTTTAGATTTCTGAAATTCATATTCTAATACTTTTGGCAGCTTCCATCTTCATTACACACGCACATGCAAATTCGGAACGCCATCAGCGATAAAACGGCGTACAACAAAAATCGCTCTGTTTTCGCAGTCCATTTAAAACAATGATGACTTGCTTAAAGTGAAAATTAAATTCTTTGCTCAGCCTTAACGTCTAAGTGCTTAGGAGAAAGAAGAAGAAGAAAAAAAAAAAAAGGTCCTTATCAGTCGATTCAAAAGGCCTCTCTCTGTGTGAGAGGGGATTTCAGCCTGCGCTCGGGGAATATCAGTGGCTGCCAATTGCCATAATGGCCTCTAATTCCAAATTAATTCAGTCTAAATGAACTGTCAGGAGAAGATTGATCTGTTGTACGGGGCGCTTTGATGAGCAGCGTCTTGGGAAGGGGTGATTAGCCGCCGAGGCCCGAGCCAGCTCACCCCAAACACCGCCCCGGGGCCGCCAGTCTGCGGAGGACCGGAGGACCGCTGGCGAAGCAGGTGGACACCGGGGTGTTAGTTAAAGGCAACGTGGATAAGTGGGAAAGCGTGCAATGGGACGGTTTGTCCCATTTTTTTAATTGGACAGAAATTCATATGAAGAAGGAAGGAAGGAAGACATTTGAATGGTGGTCATTAGTGACTGTCGCATAATAAAATTAAGCTTAGATGATTGTCATGTTGAGCGTATGCAGCATCTTCATATCTAAATATATATCTGCTGATGATATTTATTACATAGAATTAAATGGTGCCTTTTGTTCTTGTTGAAGAGTCAAATTATGACTGTGACCCTCTCGCACCTTTACCAATAGCACAAGATATTTAACTCTGGATGTAAATTTATTTTTTTTTTTATGTCAGTATCTTCCAAAACCTTGAAGTAATATTTATAATTCATCGATATGCTGTCCACGTTTGTATTGATTGATTGATTGATTGATTTGATTGATTGATTGATTGATTGATTGATTGTATTTCAAGGATTTCCAATATGGAGGCTGGACTTTTTGACATTTGTCTCACTGACTCACTTTACAGTGCTGTGCATAAGTATTCACCCCCTTGAGGTTTTCCACATTTTGTCATGATACTGAAATGGACTTAATTTGGATTATGTGTTTATATGTGTATGAATCTACACAAAGGTCATTATTGGTGTGTGTGTGTGTGTGTGTGTGTGTGTGTGTGTGTGTGTGTATGGTGGGGGGGAGGGGGGGGGGGTTCTATATGGTTTGCATAAATGTTAATTGCATAAGTATTCACCCCCATTGCTGTGAAACCAATAAATCAGCAGCAGAAATCAAATGGTTGGTTGAATAAGTGTCACATGATCTCCTTATTAATACACCTGTTCACTTTGTGTCAGTTTGCTTATCCGATACTAGTCACTGCTGCAGAATGATGACCTTCTTATACGACAGAACATTCAAGAATAATTCAAGGAAGTAACTTTTTTTTTTAAAGCCCAGAGTTCATACTTGAATTCTATCCACAATGTTTTTCTATCTTTCTGGAGAACTTCTGAGCTGTTGGCCTTTGTGTCATTTGCCTTTTGGTTCACTTTTGGACCTTCTTACCCTCCACGCTAATATTTCGTCCATTCGAGCGCCAACCTTGAACCGGCCGACGTGAATACGACGGCCAGGCCTCATCAGTTCGGGGCTTGCATTTCCGCCTAGCGCTGATGATGAATATCGTCCGAGTCGCACCGTGACCTCACCTTTGACTCGGGCGTTTATGGAAATGCCGTCGAGCTCGTTCCGGCCTTCATGAAAGGAAAAAGCCGCTGTTTTCAAAGTCACCAAGGCGTCATCACACCACAGTCAGGGAGTTTGCAATTCATTCGACGGCCTGCTTACTGAAATATCATTTACTTTCTTCATGGATGGATGGCTAATAAGATGCCGTCTAATAGACTTTCAGCCTTTCACTGGGATGCGAACAGGTTATCTATCAGTCAAAATAATTATCATTATTGCAGAACGATGATGACTTTTTTTCATCCACAATGAATGTTTATTTCAATCTCCGGTGCGTTATTTAATAAATAAGCCTCGTTTAGAGATCATCAGTCCTTCATGGTGAGGCTGCCACCAACCGTACGCTTCCTACACGCCACTTCCGAGCATAATTACATCAATCCGAGGAGCAGGTTGAAGCTCCGGCACTGCCATCAGAACTTTCAAAACCCAAAAGCATGAAAGAAGGCGACCTATTGGGTACTGTTTGATGTTCAAATCAATCTCTTTCCAAGTCTCCATTAACGCTGTGCTTTAAAAGTATTGGACACACTCCGAAGTACGGCAATGGCATTAGATCTGCTGTCATTAATTTGGCCCGGAAAAATATTGCAAGCCTCTCTCTCTCTCTCTCTCTCTCTCTCTCTCTCTCTCTCTCTCTCTCTCGCTCTCTTTCTGTCTCTTTAGCTTTCTCAAAAAGCCAAAATAGTTAACCTCATTACTGCAGCTATTTATTTCTAACGTTGGTTTATTTATATATTTCCAGGCTGAGAGAGGAATTTTATGCTTTGTGTATGTGAATTAATATGGGCCATGGAAATATAGAAATATTCTCAGCCTTGATCTTTATGCTAAAGGAATGTGAAATATAAATCTTTTAATAAAATGGATATAGGAATTTCGAGAACGTGACAGGTTAGGAAAAAAAAAATGTGCCCCTAAAACACAAACGTAAAAAGTAGTTGCAATGTTGCTTAACATTTCAAACTAAGACATAAATGAACTTTATAAATTTTGATTTAACGGTTAAATTTCTGTATGACGTCTTTTTCTTTCCTGTTTCAACTCCGAGTGAGACCTCGTGCTATATGTTGCTGTTGTTATGTACAGTAGGATGTCTCTCGCATCAATATCCTTTTCCATCTCAAGGTTTTAATCTGTAATCTTTAATCCTCACCAGACATCAACAGATACAATATTTTCATGCTCACGTCTGCAAGTCTTTAGTCAGAGAAAACTGTTTCTCGCTTAAAATAAGTCCATCGGTTCTTCTTGTATCCTCCATTTTCCACATGAGTAGTCAGTTTCTTATAACAGCAGCATGCGTCTTAATGTAGATTGATATAGTGGGATTTGTTTTGTTTGTTTCCCTCGTTCTGTTATGTCCTAATGGATCTTTTTGGAATTGTGGAATTCAAGAAACAGTTTGGTGACAAAAAACAAAGCAAAACAAAAATCAAATCCACACAATATCCATTTTAACATTTTAAAGAGTCGTATTGGTTCAATTCTCAATATGACTAAAATAAAACATCTCATTAAAACAATGGTTTGGTCAAAAAAAAAAAATCAAATTTATGATTTTCCATGTATCCTAATTCAGCCGGTCAGCCAAAACATGTTTATCTGACATTTGCTTCTTTCATTTTGCGCTGTAGCTATGAAGTGCTAATGCAGCTAACAAGTAATAGAAGTTCGTCACCCAAAAATCTTCCCAGTTCTTCAGTGATGTCACTCAGATATGGTGGCCCTTCCTGTCCTTTAGAAACATGAAAAAAAAACTTCACCATGTTATGGAACACCAGATGTCAAGTGATCAACCCCCCCCCCACCCCCCACCAATGCAGTTTGATATGACTCCGCCCCTCTAGGCTCCGCCTCCTGAAGTTTGAAGGTGGGATTGTGCCTGAAAGCTGGAAGTGACGTGAATGTTATATAGTGCAAGGGATGACATGGCGCTCTCACCTGTCAATCAGAGCGACATTTGCCAATCGTCGGCGTCTCTGAGAACACGTATGCGCTTTCCTCCATGTCTCACTCTTGCTGTCGTATGATGGGGAGAGCTAGAAATTGGGTAGCAGTTGGCAAATGACCAAATTGGGTGAAAATGGGATTTAAAAAAAAAAAAAAAAAAAAAGTGTGGTGGTCTGGAAAACCAGTTCAGGTGTCACTGCAGCTGAATTCTGGCAACATTTCACCATGTCAGAGGTCTTCCAGGTCACTACATGTATTTGTTTTCTTAAAGTAGCATTATCAGGGTATGTTATAGCCAGAAAAGCCCAATTTTGAAGGTTTATTTAATCATTTATGGCAGTGACCTCCGATGGGTTTTCCCAGGCTGCCACACAAATCTTACAATGTCATCTGAGAGAGGTTTATGAAGATTTGGGTGTGTACGTTTGGAATAAAAGTTTGCGCGATGTTCTGCGATGAACCGGGGTCGCATCCAGCGTGCATTCCCGCTTCGCACTCGTCGTTCCCGGGGTAACTCTATACGTTGAGACTCTGACCAGGAAAAAGTACTCAAGATGAATAGTTATCTTTTATCTACCTCGACCTTGCAGCTCAGGACGCCAAACATGTCTTGAAGGATGGACAGAACTTGGATTGAAAATCGTGTAAATTAGATCTTGTTTAAACAAACGCTGTGTTTTATTTTCAACTGACTGTTTAAAATGTTTAAGTATGTTGAGCATGGCTCAGTTTTAGCCCTCTGCGTGTATTCCCAATTCATTATCATGTAGTTCATTAGTTATTACTGCACCGTTGTCGTGCGCACTAGCAGAGACCTGCACATCCTGAGAGAATCTGCTCCGTCCTGCTGTTTAATCTGGCTGCCCGGCTGGCTGGGAAGTAACTCAGGATGGCCGACGGACCTCAGGACATACGGCGTCCAATGTCTCATTTCCCTGATGGAGCTCCGTGCTGTTTGACATCGCAGAGATTTGACGTCGATGAGATCATTAGCAACTTTACTCCTCTGCTGGCCCGGGGCTACGGCCAGATAGACGGCGCAATCTCCATGGACTCCCCTTCATTTCAGCCTCGTCCTTCTTCCCTCGCTCGCTCTCTCTCTCTCTCTCTCTCTTTCTCTCTCTCCTGCTTTCCTGCCTCTCGCTTCTTTCCATCCTTCCACTCTAGTCATTTCCATCTGGCAAAAAAAAAAAAAAACTTATTTAGGCCTCGCCGTGTCCTGCCCTATATGCGCTTTGATCAATTCCGGGCCAGAGGAATGGATTTTGCGCCTCAATATATTAGCTTAGCATCAGCATGTAAATACTGTTCGTGACCTCCTAGTAGTCTTGCATTATTTAGAAATGCTCTGGTCAAGCTGGTCATTAAGGATCGCGCTATTTATCGTATAGAAGTAAAGCGTATTTTTGTCAGTTTCTTCCTTTAAAATATTACACGCTAATCAAACAACATTACTTTGAAAACTGACGTGATAACGTTAACGTCATTGTTCACTTGTAGATCAGTTATGATCTTTGACTACAAAGAAAACATAAAATGAAGACCATGAAAGCTAGAATACACTCTGATGTACCTCTTAATGTTTAATATTTCATCAGCAGAAAAGAGGGCTTTTTTTATTATTATTATTATTATTAATAAAGAACACCCCAAATGAGCCGTGACTTCCGCAGCCCTCGACTCAGAACCTCATTTTCATTTCTAATCAGCAAAAGTGGTTTTGCTGGAGTTTTTTTTTTTTTTCCATTTAACTCAATTTCTAGCTCGTGATTAACAACTTGCTTACATTTTTAAATATGAAATGTTAAACACTGTTAATGCATTTTAATTTTCTTACAAAATTGTTTTATTCTAATTGAAACCCAACTGACAGAAAATGATTGAAGCGTCATGGTAATGATTTGTATAAATATGACCAATAAGCCTTATTATTACACCAAATAATAAAATATTTCATGCTATTCATGAAAAAATATCTACATTTATAGATCCAAAAAAGAACTCTCACTCAGATGGATCCGATGGTGAAGATTTCTTTGGTGGTGATTAAATGACGCTTAAACAGATGTCAAAGATGTAATAAAAATGTAATCTTTATGTATCTTACGGACATTAAAATGCGTTTAAAAATAGTTTTATCACATAATCTTCAGAGTTTCTGATGGACAGCGAGAGTATTTCCTGATTTAATTTCCATTTCCAGATGAAGAATTCACCAAAATAAATGATGCTGATGTGTTCAAACTTAAGTTAGTTTAAGTTATTACACCACAGCGCTGTTGAATTCTGGACTCTGATTGGTCAGAAGGTAGGTGTTGATTCATTTTCCATAACAGCAGCTCTGACAGTAGTGCCCAAGCTTATATTAACGCATTCGTTCGTATGCGCTATCGTTTCTATAGCAACAGCTCCTTCGCAGGGACTTGTACGTTGGATGCTCCACATTAAACGGATTAAAAAACGTTGTTACTGTGAATTCGTCTGTAAGGAGAAGTTTATTTAACATTAATGGAAGGAGTCTCCAGTTTTCATTCTTTACTTAAAGCCTCTCATCGGTACTTGTAAATTCTTAACGGTTCACACAGTTTGATTTGGATAAAAAGTTGTGAAGGTTAATGTTAGGATTAGGAGCGAGGTTGCGCCTTTACATACGACTTCATTTATATTAAATTGAATGAAATCAACTGCATCACTGTACAAATTCGGGAAAAATTTCCTCTTTTTTGAGGTCGGTTCAGTTGGTGGAATGTATCAGTTCTGACGGTTTGATTGTTGCCAGCTATCATTTTGGACTGATTTTCACGTTTATGAAAAATTTTCACATTATTAAAAAAAAATGTGAAGACTGTTTCTAGCTCTTGGATATCGAGCACTTGGCCTGCCGACTGTGAAATCACCTGAACTTGGCTTTGACTAACATGTAAAGTGGGCTAAAGCTTAAAGAGGCGGGATGTGATTTTGGGGAGCGCCGTTGCTTTGGAGTCGGCCTCTTAAAGTCCTAAAGTGCCGCCCTCCCCCTCCCCCTCCTCCTCATCCTCGTCCTCGCTTTAGAAAACGTACGCAATCTCGATTTCCAAATCCGTCTGATTTCATGACTCTCAGTGAGCGGGTCGCTGGTGACTGACGCTGGTGTGTGTTCTCATGGGCCACGGTCTGGGGAGGGGAAGGGAAGGGAAGGGAAGGGAAGGAAAGGAGGCGGGGCGGGGTTTAAGATTTATTTGCGCTCTCCGTCTTGAAAAAGAGCTTACGGCCTGAGCCGAAGAATCGCAGGGAGCTAATGTGAAGATTTTGGACTTTCTCTCAGGCTCGGGTGTCGGCTAAAGCTCTAGCAGCGGGAGCTGTTTGCCAAGGTCCTGCTCCCACTGAGCTCGGATTAATACTCTCCCACTGCTGAGGTCTGAGGACCCGCACCCCCGACACACACACAAACACACACACACACACACACACACACGACACTTGTGCCGGACCCTAATCATCTCCCCACTCTATTCCACACTCTGTTCATCTCCTTCTTTATCTCAGCTAAGCATGTAAACACCTCCCAAGTGTTATTCGCAACACTGGAGGTAGAAGAATGCGAGTAAATATGTTTTATGTCTTATTGTAGAAGAAAATCCTGCACTTTTGACTCTTGACTGGATTTTAGGGTGTGTGTGTGTGTGTGTGTGTGTGTGTGTGTGGGGTTCACAAATAACCAAAGATTAATATACATCAATACTGCTTTTTTTACATTGTGTTTATATAATTCACTTTAATATAAATGAATGTAGACTGAAATGATTTAAGCAGTAATCAAACTCAGACTTAAGCTCAATTCATTTTCTCATAATTTGTTTATATTACAAAGTTATTTGTGTATATATACAGTGTTGTATATTCCATAATTTGTACATTTTTAAACTGCTAAACTAAACGATTTAATCTTAGTTATTTTTTTAGTGTACTATAAACTTAATACAACTTTTTTTTAAATCATCAAATCAGTTTGGAGGTGTTCAAATGTGAAAATTGTCACTCCAGACACCTGGACATCTGAAAAACCTGAATGTGTATTGAACATGTGACAAGCAGAACTTATTACATCATAAGCTATAAGAGCCAATCATGTTCTCATATGCAAATGCAGTCCATGCAACACTGGGAAAAGGAGATGAGGTATTTAAGGTGGGGAGAATTTCCCATTTGCTCATTTATCAGATCTCGATTTCTTGATGTTGGTAAAAGTGTAGGCACCCATTTGCTCTTTTTTTTTTTTTTTTTTTTTTTTTTGGAGAACCACAACGTCATACTATTTACATTTACAGTTTGAAAAGCTAAAAATTTGTGTTTATACTCAATTTTCTGAGAGTGTTGTGGATTTCTTCACTATTTTTACTAACCAAAGTTCAGATTTTTATGCACCAAAGATCTGGAACTCATTACTGATATCATTGATTTAAAAAAATAATAATAAAAATTCATTTTAGAATTGAACTAATATACAGTTGTTGTTTTTTTAAGTTTACATTACAATTTTTTTTTGCTCACTGCTTTTATTTGTTGCATATAAATAATTTTCCTATTTTATAATTTTTTTAATATTTGATTTTCTTTATTACTTGTTTACTAGTTTTTTTTTTAACTTTACACTTTAAAGAACTTTGAGATGCATTTTTAAAAATGTAAAAGGTGCTGTATGAGTAAAGTTTATTGTAATAATAATAATAATTTTACAACATCGACCAACTTCACTGTTTTTCAGTGTAGGAAGTAACTGGTGATTTGACATAAAAATTTTCCCTCTTTAAATATTTAATTACCAAAAAAAATAATCAGACTGAATTATTTACATTGTGGCACGGTTGCATTTCTAGGGCCTGATTTTTGATATTGTTGCATCTGGAGAGCGATAAGGCAGCCCCGTTTCCCTGCTCTGTGTCGGGTTTACCGACTCCTCTGACTGTTTCTCTCATCCAAAACATACATCTTTCACCCCTTTTCCATCCTCTCAGGCTGCTTCAAATCAGTTGGCATAGAAACTGAATAACAAACATATTTGCAGCAAAGCAACAGAAAGAGGATGACTTGTCTTTTTTTTTTTTTTTTTTTTTTTTTATTCGGCGCACCAAAGAGGCTGTCAAAACCCATTACCTAAGTGTCCTTTATCTTCCCATATGCTTTTGTTGCCTAATCAGCTTTGTATCTCTCCAAATCCAGGATTGGGATAAAAACAAATGGATCAACCCGGCGTGTAGAGGACGGGAGGCTGAAAAGTGGCCTAGCACGGCTTTGTGGCCAGGGGGAAGAAAGCAGGCAGAAATAGGCCAGGAATAGTCTAGCTCTCTTTTCTCTCTCTCTCTCTCTCTCTCTCTCTTGATCCTCTTGGATTTTTTTCTTTCTCTCACAGAAATACGCTTTATACCCCTCGATCCACGCCGGCGGAGAGGAAGAGGACATTTGCAGGATCAAGGCTCGGACTCAGTCTCAGAAACTCGCCTCACAAAAGAACTATTACTCTTCTCAGATTTGTACATTTTTCTAAAAGCTCTCAGCTGTGACGAGTCACTGTTATGTAAAAAAAAAAAAAAAAGTAGTATAAATGTGTTCGCATGGGTCCCGGCTCCTTTCAAAGATAAAAAGACATCAATACACAGTTTCATTTTTGGCGTCTGCATCAGATTATTAATGTGGTAACAAATGTCTAAGAAAAGGTGGATTATTTTGGCCCATGCAGTATAGTATGGCTGATTTCTTTCTAGCCCAGGCTGTAGATTCACGCAGCCTATCAGTGAGACTCGTCTTAATCAGGTGATCACACAGAGCGACACGCCTCCCGAATTTGCTCCCCGTCTGCTCTGATATTTTTCCGTAACACGTCATCAGCAGTGATCGAAAGGACTCCATGTTCTGTTCCTCTTGTTTTGGTATTCGGAGAAAAACTGACATGAACCCAGTAGAACATTACGAATTTAAAACCACTTAAAAACAAAACATTAGAACTCATGAATGCTGTCTATCTGTCTTTAAATGTGAGTAATAGTGATAGCCACCATGTTAGAGATGGCACGATACCACCTTTCTTTTTTCTAACTATAACGCGATACTGTACATCCCCTATTCTTCTATTAACTGAGCTTTAAAATAAAATTTAAAAAACTGAAGCACTTTACAAAAAGACTTACACAAAACCAGAGCTTTTACATAAATATCACTTACACTGCAAATATAATAAATGTAATAAAGTATAAATATAATACAAATCATTCCTAAAAAAAAAAAATAATAAAAAATACAATCAAAAATACAGTCTTCCAAATCCAATTCTAATCTTTTTTTTTTTTTTTTTTTTTTTGTTACAGGATTGGATCAAATTTATTCTTTTTTTTTTTCCTCTGATATCTGATTCACCATTTTTTTAAACCTTCTATGCAAATGAGATGTTCGATTTTAGAGTTTTAAAACAGTAAATATTACAAAAAAGCTCTCAGATTTCTGCTGTGATTCTGCTACAAGCTGCAAAAATGAATTAATATCCTATTTTAATGCATTCCAAATAAAAAAAAAAACAACAACCCAAAAATCTAATAAAAATCATTCAAAACAAATGAACACAACATACACAGATCTTGTTATTGTGCCACTGATAAGACCTTGTGATGTTCTGCTTAACCCGAATATTCCTGCTGCTCAGCTGTTGGTAGATATTACATTTTAACTCGTCTGATATCACGACTGCTGAAAAAGGGTCGAGACTCCGGACGGTTAAACAGACGCAGAGCTATGACTGTTGCTTCTCCTTCAGTCTGATCAATGGGAGACAAATCACCAAGCAAACATGTCTTTCTCTTTCTCAGACACCCACACATGCTTCTTCTCATCCACTAATCTATACCAGACAAATTAGCCTGGCAAACAGATCGGGAGAGAAAAAGATTTACTCGGTGCCGGCTAATTACATCAGCTCATTAAGAGTCTTTAAGAGCCTGTGATTAGAGATGTTTGTTCACACTCTGCGTGGTGTGTTTAATGAGCGCCAGTTTATCACCAGGCTGCCCGAAGCGCACTCTGTGTGTCTCTGTGTGTGTGTGTGTGTGTGTGTGTGTGTTTGTGTGTGTGGATGGGACCAGAGGGCTAATCAGCCTATCATCAATATTTAAGAGCACTGTAGAAGGGCCTTATGGTGTTAAAAGAATCATGAGTCTTAAAGACCGGTCCTTAATGGGAGTTACTGGGATGAGACCTCGTTTGAGGAGTGTTGATTTGTGTGTGTGTGTGTGTGTGTGTGTGTGTGTGTGTGTGTGTGTGTGTGTGTGTGTGTGTATAGATAAGGGAGTAAGTGTGTATTCAAGACATACACACACGTATGTCATAGGCTAACTTTTTTTTAAAACAAAAGTTTGTGTATACTGACTTTTTGTAAACCTGTATGTATATATATATATATATATATAACTATCCAAAAAAGTCCACTTTCTGGGAGAGATCAGTTTCTAGAAATGAAAACGAATCATTTTTAGATTTTACCGCCACACACAGCCTCGTGATTTGTTCAGGTGGAAAGATGACCAAGCAAACACACAATATGCGTCGCACATAGCTAAAGTCAATGGAAATAATGTGAGTCAACATTTCCCTCAGACGTGTTTGTAAATTACTAAAAATATTGTCCGCAACACTGTAATTACACTTAGCATCACCTACTAACTGAACGTCCATGTGTTCCATGTTGAGAAACATCAACATGCTGATTTCTAATGACACGTTTATGCATCTATCTCTAGTTCATCTCTTTTTTTTTTTTCTTTCTCCTCCATATTAACATCATCACACTGTTCACAAGCTGTGTGTTCTGCTTGCTGAGAGAGATGTCATTCATTTGGATTAGCTATTTTTATGTAATGCTACTTGAAGTCTTTTAATTTGTTAATTCGTCAGTTCCTACACATGAATGTGAAAGATTTTTTTTTAGAGTACACGACCATACCCAGTCTCATGATGTGTTCACATGAAAAGGCGGCAAGGCAAACACACAATACGTGTTCTGTTCAAATCGTTCAAGTCATGAGAAGACGCTAGCTAATGAATTGCTAAAAGAATGATCAGTAAGACTGGAATTGTGCTGTCATTACATTACACTTAGCATCAGCTGCTAACTGAACGTCTATGTGTTCCTCCATGTTGAGAAGCATCAACATTCTGGCACGTTTTTGTGTCTATCTTCAGTTAATCTGTATTTTTTTTTTCATATTAACACTTTTATATGATGCTAACCGAAGAGTTTTAATTTGTTAATCCATCAGTTTTTACCAATTTTGAAAACAGATTTGTAGAAATGTATAGGCTTCACACTACGCTACATACGTTTGTCTTTTAAAAGCGCATAGTTTGGTCCCTAAATGCAAAAAAATACATGTATTTAAAAAAGGCATTCACTCCATTAAAGGAACAAGCCAGTACAAACCAGCGGTACCAGTGGACTATTGCAGAAAATAATCTCTGTGACTAACAACATTATCATTCTTACACGTTTTCATCAAGATAATCTTCACAAATAAACACAACTTTTATGGATTTTGAAGCCTAAATACAATTGCCCGAAGTCAAAAGCTAAAGTTAGGCTATAAACAAACTACACCACGGTCGCATGACTTCAGCTTCACCAGCACTAAGCTTCCGACAACAACTCTTTCAGTCTTTATTTTAAAAACATGTTCCCTGATAAAGATTCACTGCGCTCTTTTTTGGGAATGTGTCCATGTTGCATTATTTTGGAGAAGATTCCGTTTATACGTGTTTATATTGTTTATACGCGCCGCTGATGAGTTTTCCTGTTCGGCGTAACGCCGTTTAATGTCCCCGACATCCTCTGTAGTCCTGTTTAGCCACATATTAGCAGCTGCTTTTTTTCAAGTCATGTAAAAGCTTAAAAAATCAGGGGTGGGGTTTGCTGATGTATTTTATGTCATAGAATAAAACGTGAAAATATCTTGAGCCTTTGTTAACTATAGACCTTATTTCAAATGTTTTAAAAAAAACATTGACTTCGGGACAATGGAACCAGAAGTGCTAAAATGCTAACTAATTTCCAGGTTTTATTACTCATTCCTGCGGCACTCTGTAGTCCGCTCTGAAGTATGCTGCTGCTGCTGTTGTTGTTTCGGCACAGCGGATCACCTTCTATTGTCCGCATACGGGTTTGGCACAGGTTTTACGTCGGATGCCCTTCCTGACGCAACCCTCAGCATTTATCCAGGCTTGGGACCGGCACTGAGAGCGAGCTAGTCTGCGCATCCCCAGTGGCTGGGGTTGGTGCCCAGCGTGAGGCTCAAGCCCACACTCTACCAACTGAGCTAGTCGGGTGCCCGTGCTGAAGTATACTCCTAGAAAAAAAACGTTTTTCATGGGGTCTTTGGATGGTAAATGGTTCCAGGTTTCTAAACAGGTTCTACTTTGAATTATTTTTACATGTTTAGAGGCTGGAAGCGTATACTGTGATGACACCGAAGAACCCTTAAAGCTTCTAGATTTGATTTTGTAGAGAGTGTAGGGAACATTACCTCACCACTATCTCTTCTTGAGGCTGGGCTGTACCACTCGTTTATACATATTTGTTTTGGAGTTTTTTTTAAATTTTTTTTTTTTAAGCATTTATGTGGGAACGCTTTCACTCTTGTTTCACGTACATACAGTAAACCTTCAAAGGAGAAAAGAAGGCCTATGATGGTACCATGAAGTGTTTGTCCTTTCTAACTTTAGTACCCGTAAAATTCGTTTACCTGTAAAAATGTGTATATAGTATATGTTTCAGGTACATAATTGGGCCTTTATTCTAAAAGCTAGTTACAGGTACGACCTTCTCAGGTAGAAGTGTATGCTTGTTGGTACCTCACCAGAACCAGAACCAGCACCAGTGACAGTTTGGTGGCTTTATATCTGAGTGCACACAGTGGGCCTGTTCGCTTTCCTGACTGATACCAGACTACCTGAGGTGTGTTTCCTCCATGTCACCGTTCCTCCCCCCTGAGAAAAAGAGCCTCTTTTCTCTCAGCCCCGGTTCCCCACAAACCACCCCCTCCCCTTTTTTTTTTTTTTTTTTTTTTTTTTTTTTTTTTTAACCCCGCGGCGCTGCGTTCCACAACGGAGAACGGAGCGGTTTGGGAAATGGAGGCCATTTATAACCGCTGCCCCGAGTTGTGCCGTGTTTCGAGACAAAGCGAGAGCCCGGCATCTCCCCCATCTCCCTCTCCCTCCTTCCCTTCCCTTCCGCCCGCTTCCTCCATGCTAATGTCACACAATTACCTCTTAACCGCTCAGACAAACTGCGCACGGGGGAAAAGTGACATCAAATCAAAACTGTCACAGGTGATCGAGCCCAGTCATCGAGAGAGAGCGTGTGCTGCCTCGCCGCCTGTCACGGCCGCCGGTGTTGGGGTGTGTATGTGTGTGTGTGTGTGTGTGTGTGTGAAAGATTTGAAATGATAACAGGATGTTAATATCCCGCCAACACGCTCTTCTCATCAGCCCCTTAATGTCAATGCACAGCTCGGGCCTAAGATGATAAATCACCAGACTTTTTGAGTCTCCCTTTTCTTTTTTTTTTTTTTTTCCCCCTCTCTGTCTCTCGCTCCGACTCTCTCTGGGACTTGATTCTGGCAAGCATGGAAAATGGACTGCTCTTCACTAATGATATTCAAAAATGATAGAGAAGAGATTGAAAAAGCGCTCCCCTCTGAACCATGCCGAATGTGTACCTAGCAAAGCATTGCATTTTTTTTTTTTTTTTTTTTTTAATAGAGTTTAGGGGACACTGTCAAACCGAGGCATGCAGTCAATGTCAACTTATCACACACACCTTTGACAAGCTCCAACTGCTGACGGATTACAGCGTCTTATCAAACTCTAACGCACTTCTTTTTATTGCATAATTCAGTACGAAAAGCAGAAAATTCATTGTTTTTAAAATCTCGGAAGTTGAAATGAACGCGTCTTCCAGAAAGGTGTGATTTGATTATTTATTCTGTGTGTATCTTTCTCGGTGGAACGTGCCAGATTGGCTTCTCGCCGTGAGTTTCGGCTGAGTGTCTGTCAGAATGCAATGACTGGGAAATCACAGCTACATTACTGCACAGCATGAAACCCTACACACACACACACACACACACACACACACACACACGAGAATGGGAATCCCTGATAGCTTTAGTGACATGCTTTACTGATAAGCAATCACAAATGCTGCTAAGCTGTAATTTAGCACCACATTTTAAAGAAATAGCTCTGCAGAATTTTTCCCTCCGTATCCAAATTGCAATCATTTCGCTTTCTGGAGTTTGATTATTTCGTTTTCTACCTGTGCTATAAGAGTAATTATGTGCTGATGTCATTTCTGATGCTGCATGACACTGTTATCTATAAAAACGTACAAAAGTACCACAAAGCTAAAAACCGTCGTGGCTCCATTTTAATGCTGCATTCGACTAAACGTCGTAACTAAATCATTTCCAACGTCGGGTTAGGAAAAAGTAAACGCCTCCTCAACTCAGAATTCCTACTCACAAGCTCAGGTCTGCTTAACCCCCGAGTTCAGCAAGAGACGTCAAATAAAAAAAGCCGCTCAAAGCATCAGCAGTAAACACAGCAACACTTCCTAGCTTTAAATGAGCTACACTGTATATACACACATTAGCTTTAGATCAATCACTTTGCAGCTTGAGAGCACGAAGATTGAAAACAATAATTCCGAGTTCCTGCTTCTGAGGTAAGCCCAAGCAGCTTAAGACAGGTTCACACTTTATGAGTTCTGCCTGATTTCGCTGTTGCAGTTTAAAAAAGTGCACATCATAAAAGACTTCCTTGTACATGACTTGAGATAAGAGGTCTTAGAACGCATGAAGTGATGAGATGAGATATATAGCGTCATTGTGATCAAAGATGGCCGACGACAGAGTTCTCAGAGTGTGAGCGCCGCTACAATGCTCATGTAAAATCCACCAACAGGAGGACAGGATAGGATGGATAGGATGGTTCTGGATCATGATCATGAAGGATGATGCGAGCAGAACGTAGTAATTTTCTTTAATCACAGGCCTATCATTAGGGTTAGGGGGTGTGGCCTAAAGTGCAAAGGCGGAGTTGTGTGCTAAAAGTGATTTGGATGATAATGTTCACGTTTTATTTGTGAAATAGATTTTTCATACAAATTAATTCTCTTTCTTCTCTATTGCTGCTACATTTATACACAATAGTTTACAGTCCATATTCTGTGTGTTTATTGTCCTTCGTTCGTCTCACACTGTTGTGTATTTACACTTTATGTAGTCTTGTGTACTGTTATGTGTTGCAGTCAGTTCTGGAGAAATGACATTTCGTTCCAGTGTGTTTACAAACTATACTGAGGAATGAGGATAAAAACCCACCTGACTTGATGCTGAACTGGATATAAGTGTCCATGTACTTGTTAGCCACATTAGCCTCCAGTGCAAAACTGTGTGTGTGTGTGTGTGTGTGTGTGGCTGAACACACCCTGGCGAGAACGAGCCCTCAGTCTGTCAGGCCACTCACACACACACACACACACACTCACACACACACACTCAGCACTACACGCCAACACTCCTGCAGCTGTCACACTCTTAATTGCCTGCGTGACCCCATCCTCCTCACTGACAGCCTGCTAATTACTCTGTGTGTGTGTGTGTGTGTGTGTGTGTGTGTGTGTGTGTTAGGCTGCATGCCAAAAAACCCTCAGCAAAACATATTAGACAAGTAACATTTACAATTTATAGAATATCATTATATATAATTATATACATTATTATTATTATTATTATTATTATTATTATTATTATTATTAGATGTTTACTTTTTATTTAATTTTATTGAACTGTTTCTGTTTCCGCTGTCCTTTTACTTGTAGTTTCTGGTTTGATTTTTACAAAATGTATTATATTTTATGTTATTACATTATAATAACATTTTAATAACTTTTATAAACGTTTATTTAGTTTTAAAACATTTTTCATTTATCCATGTTATTTTTTTTTTTTTTTGGGAGAAAAACCCAGGGAGAAATTTTCATGTCGTTTTTTTTTTCATTTATAGGCCCTCGACTCAGACGAGTGAATCACAGACACTAAGATGCTTAAAGTTATTATAAATTTGGTTTATAATCTAATGGTGGCCACAATAACTTTGTGTCTGTTTCTCACACTGAAATCAAATCTCCTTAAACGTTCTCTTCTGTTCAGCCGCGCTGCTTTAGGCCCTGATTGTTCTCCTTCTGCTGTCAAGAACAAAAAACAATTAAAGTAAGACGAGGAAAGTTCTCCTAAGAAAGGGCTATGCAAATGAGATGCTAATGACATGCTAATGAGGGCGGCGGGGGTAAAGTTTGGTTAGGGAGCGGAGCGGCGAGGAAAGCGGGCAATGCCTGGGTGAGCAGTGACTACGAGAGGTGCCATGCTGAGTGGCAAAATGTTTCGTTAGAGAGAGAGAGAGAGAGAGAGAGAGAAACAGCCAGCCAGCGAGAGAGCGAGCAAATGCCTCACGGGCTAATGAATACTGATTGATTTCCAAATTAAATTTCACAACTGTTCTCTCTCTCATTTTCCTCCTCGCATCATGTTCTTTTCCTCCCACTTCCTCCTTTTCGCTTGCAACACATTATTTTTTTTCTTTTTTCATCCCTTTCCACCATTAATAAAGACTCAAACATTAATTATAATTACTATAAAAAACATTTGTAGCTAGCATGGAGG
>CM074936.1:17716868-17726901 GCA_037576815.1 Pangasius larnaudii | reverse complement strand
AAAAGAAAGAAAAAGATTCCGTCCTTCATCTTCCTTTCTGTTGAATGATGACCCAAATCCAAATGAAAAAGCTAGCATAAAAAATGTTAGCATGAAAAGTAGGCTTTTTTCCAAATCACTAATAAACACACACACACAAAACTAGCAAAGAAAACTTAGCATTTCATAGAAATGAAAGCTAGCATGGAGCATGTTAGCTCATGTTAGCAGTTGTTACGGTAACATTATATTGGAACAGGTTTGGCTGTAAATTGAGTCCCAGATACTGAAATCCCACTGAGCTTATTTACTAGCAGTTAACTAGCCGGTTAGCTTACTTAGCAAATGTTAGGGAACAATCATGGTTGTTATGGTAATGGTATACTTATACAGAATAATATACAGATTTATCTATTATAATATAAATTACTGAGACAGTAATGATGTAAATTGTGAATAAATTGTAATTTGAGCTAGTCTACTAGCAGTTAGCAAGCCGATTAGTTTACTTAGCTAATGTTAGTGATGAAACATAATGTTTGTTGTAAAATAAATGACTGACACAATGTTAAATGAGACCTAGCCAGTTAGCTTCATTAGCTAATGTTGGTCATAAATAATCATGGTTGCTATGGTAGCATTCCATGTTTCAGCAGCTTCGGCTGCTGGTAAATAGATTATTAATACAATGACAATGTAAATTGTGACTCACTGACAAATACAAGCTAGCTTACTAGCAGTTAACAAGCCTGTTAGCATACTTCGCTAATGTTAGTGATAAATAATAGTGGTTGTTATGGTAACATTATAGTTTATAAGGTTTGACTGCTATTAAACAAACTACTGATACAATACCGATGTAAAATGAGGCTCACTAAGTGACAAATGTGAGCTTGTTCACTAGCAGCTCGCTAGTCTGTTAGCTTACACAATGTTAGTGGTAAATATATAATGTTACCATAACAACTATAATTATTTATCAGGTTCGGCTGCTGTTAAAAAAAATTACTGGAAAATAATGAAAAGAAATCCCACTCAGTGCCAAACGTGGGCCTGTTTGCTAGCGGGTTAGCTTTCTTAGCCAATGTTAGTGATAAACAAGAGCTGTTATTTTTGGACAGATTTGGCTGTTTTTAAATAAATTACTGAGACAATAATGATGTGAACTCAGGCACAGATACTGAAATCCCACTGAGCTAGTACTTTACTAGCAGTTAGCCATCGGGTTAGCTTACGTAGCTAATGTTAGTGATATATTAGAGTTTTTAAGTGCGGACATTTTAGTAGCTCCTGTTCCATATTTTTCCAGCTAGGTTACTTTTAATGGTTTAAAGCAGCATTAAGTGGGACTTTATAGGCAGAGCAGTGAGGCCACTTTAGCGCAGACAGTCCGTCAGTCAACACAGCGAGCGTTTAGAGGCCAAAAAAAAAAAAAGAAAAGAAAAGAAAAGAGACACCTCATAAACCTGTCAGTTCATTGCACGCTTACAAATGACAGACCGGGACCCGGTTTGGTTTGTCTGGCCTGCTAATGTTGCCACTCTGTCTTCTGACCTGACAAATTGGAACGCAGCCTTCAATACCCCCCTCATACACCTCTCCACCCCCCCGACACCAAACCCCTCGTCCCCACCGCCGGCTTCATTTCAATCTTACAAACCTTGGAAGGAAAACGTCGTGTTGTTCATATCGGCGAGGTCGTGCGTTCATCATTAGCCGGCTGAAGGTGTAAGACGGGCCTCATGACTGTGAGGGTGGGGGGGGGATGCCCACACACACACACACACACACACACACACGAGCTCAGATATTGAAATGTGAGGAAGCAATTGTGTGTGCATTTCTTTTTTTTTTTTTTTTTTTTTTTTTTTTTTTTTAAAAAAACAAAATATTAATGATCTTTCATTTGGGTCTCATCACAAGGCAGGCGAGGGGCGAAATTGCATTCTATTTCACAAAGCCTAAGAAAGCGCATGCCTAGGTAATGGGTAATATGTGTAGAGAGGAGAACGAGGGTGAGGGCCATGAGGCTTGGGGAGGAGAGAAATAAAAAAAAATAGAAAAGAGAGAAAAAATTCCCTGAGAGAAAGCAGGGCAGGAGAGAGTGGCTAAGGTTGGTAGTGAGGAGACGGGGAAAAAAAAGATGAGAGGAGATTGGAAATTGAAATTGATGACATTGAGAGCGCCTATGACAGAGACGGGTCCTTTTTCGTTTTTTTTTTTTATTCTCTCTTCTTCTTTTTTTTTTTTTTTTGAGGAAATCGCTGCAGCCAACCCTGCAATGAGAGCAGATCAAGTTAAAATAGGCTGAAACACAGAGAGAAAACACGAGCGAGAGAGAGAGACATACAGAGAGGGAGAGAAAGGGAAACAGAGAGAGGTGGAGATAAAGAAAGAGAGGGAAAAAGACACAGAGGCACAGAAAGTGAAACAAAGACAGGAAGAGAGAGACACAGACAGAGAGAGAGAGAAGGACACAGAGAGACAGAGAAAGACAGAGTGACACACACAGAGAGAGAGAGTGGTGGGACAGAGAGGGAGACAGAGAGAGCGAGACAGAGAGAGAGAGAGAGAGGGAGATGGACACAGAGAGACAGAGAAAGACAGAGTGACACACAGAGAGAGAGAGAGTGGTGGGACAGAGAGGGAGACAGAGAGAGAGAGAGCGAGACAGAGAGAGAGAGAGAGGGAGACAGGTGGGACCAAGGGAGACAGAAAGAGAGAAAGAGAGAGAGTGGTGGGACTGAGAGAGAGAGAGAGAGAGAGAGAGAGACAGAGACAGGTGGGACAAAGGTAGATGGAGAGAGACAGAGAGAGAGAGAGAGCAAGACCAAGAGAGACAGGTGGGACAGCGAGAGAGAGAGAGAGAGAGAAGGACAGGGAGAGAGAGAGAGAAAGGTGGGACAAAGGGAGAGAGAGAAGGACAGAGAGAGAGAGACAGGTGGGACAAAGGGAGAGAGAGAGGGACGGAGAGAGAGAGACAGGTGGGCTGACGATGAGAGGGGGGTTTAGAGAAGAGTGAAGGAGGACATTAGTGAGTAGATGATGTTGTCAGTGACCGATGTAAATCGGCAGCGCTACATAGTCAACAGACACACTCGGCTGGCTGCACGGGGCCGCCATCACCGGCGCTGGCACTGACAAATGGAATATTTTTGGAGGACTTAATCAGAGGAAAATGGGGTTTCATCTACACGCCTCCCCGCTCCGCTGCCCTCAACGAGAGAAATGATTGCCTGTCTTTCTCACCGTCTCCTTCCATCCTCTCCGCTTCCTCACTCTCACTATCTCTCTATCTCTCACACGGGAAAGGTTACAGGAAGCGCAATGATATACAGCGATGAGGATGAGCGTCCCTGAGTCCACACGTGTCATCACTAATGGACACCGTTATCTCCCGTGACCAAAGGCTAATATACATCAATGTAACACACACACGTGGTGTAACACACACATGTGGTGTGAAACACGTCAAGCACCGGTTTTGTAGTCATATATCCACTTTAGCTATGAGCACGAGCCCTTTATGCATGCGTGTGAACTAGCCTTGCCATGACATGAGGACAAGATGTACAGCATGAAACGTATTACCACTTTTTTTTTTTTTTTTTTAGCTAGGATCATTTTGATTTGATAAACTATTCAAAGAACACTCCTAGAATTAATGCTAACCAGTTCCTATTAGCAAAAAAACCTAGCACTGTTCCTAAACTCTATTTGTGAGCCACAATTATGACATTGACTAACTGCATCATTTTTAACTGTTAAAATATTCCAAAAATAATAAACCTGAAGTTTTTAAATCATTATAGACTCTTCTAGACTCCTGAAAAAAAAAAACTTTGAATTTTTTTTTAAAGAATAAGACAAATCAAGATTTTCAAGATTCACCAAAAGAATCTTAGGCTCGCTAGCATCATTTTGACATGCTGAAACATTTCAAGTCAAAGCTTTTAAAGATCTACATGGTAGAGTAAGTTTCCTTACAAGGAAAAAGAAAGTATTAGCAAACATATTAGTGAAAAGTGCTATTAGTAAAAGAATTAGCAAAAAAATAGCTAAATCTATATTCAATATATTGCCGCAAGTTGCTATTTTTAATGTCTGGTTTCATAGCTAGCATAATTTTAATTGATAATTTTAAGTAATTTTAAAATATTTAAAAAAAATATTGGTCTAGAATTAGCAAAAAAAAAAAAAAAAAAGAAAGCAGAAGACATTGACGCTTTTTGTCCCGTTGCTATGACGACAAGGAATAAAAACTAGCATTGCTTCAGTTTCTAATTATTCAAAACCATCACTGAAATTATTTCCATTTCAGTTTTTACATTAAATTTCACTCAAATTTCATTTCACATTTTACATCTGAAGCCAAGAATTAATGCATCCTGGCTGACTTTAATGTCCTTTAGACTTCCTGGATGCTGCCGTGTGTTCCCCGGAGTGTGTCCGTGTCAAACTAATATCCCGCTGAAGAATTCCTGCATCCGCTCACCCCACTTAGCCCATAATCACAATTTATGGCGGAGATCTGCGGCTCGCTGCGTCCGGTCGGAGCACCACGAGTCACCTCTATCAGGTTTCTCCCTATAAGTTTATTCCTCCATCGACCAGTGATGGGCTTCAGGGATCTGAACCAGTGAGATGAAATCGAGGGATGGAATATATAAAATATAAAATATAAATATATATATACACACACATACAGATGCATACTGGGTCTTGTGTACAAGGATATAATGGATGAGAGTCTTGAAACGCACACACATATTGAGTGTGTGGTGTGTTTGACGCAGCGGGCCCTGGTCTCTAAGCCGCAGGTGACCACCGAGTGCTGGATAAACACTAATAAATCTTTCTGTACCGGCAGGCAATCAGTCATCTATCAAAACTCAGAGAGGGAAGACAGAGAGAGAGAGAGAGAGAGAGAGAGAGAGGCGAGTGTTTTGGCGTGTAAAGAGCTTTTTATAGATGTTTATATTAGCAAGAGGATGCTTAGAGAACTGTATTAACGTTTACTAACATTTATTAACTTCTAGGATCATAATGACCGCAAAAACAAGACATTTTAGAGAATTAAAATCAAAAGACGTCCATAAACCGATAAGGAGCACAAAAGCACACCACTTCTAATCAAAAGGAAGTTCTGTAGGATCCGAGGATCCGAGGCTTAGCCTGTCCGCACAAACCCAGCAGTAAGTGCTACGAGCCCTCGACGCCATCATGATGAATGTGGCAATCTCACAGCCCTTTGCCTTGTCCCGCTCATTTGTTACGGGCTGACGTGCTCGCTGCTTTCTGCTCCGTCGTTGCCAGTGGGGACTGCCGGCTAAGTAGGATCATAACTTTTTTAGCAGACTCGGCCGAAGAGAGGCTGCCAGTCAACGCAACAAAGTTGGTTCTTGTTGTTTGGTTTGGATTTGGATTTTTTTTTTCCTACTCAGTGTCATGAAGGTTCTTTCTTCATGAGGTAAACAAACAATAGTAGCCAGTTACATCTTTCGGTTGGCACCTAAAGTGCATCGTAACAGGTAATGGACAAAAGTACATCAAAATGTATCTTCATGCAACACTTGCAATGATAACGTCTTAGCGTTATGGTTGTTGTTAGATAACAGTAACATCAGGTATCCGTCAGAAGCGAACGTCATTTATCAGTCATTTAGTAAAGTCGTGTGTAAACTTTTTCGTAATTTGGTCGTCAAATCAAACTAAAAGTTTAAACCGAAATAAAAGTTACAACAGGTTTGCTGATTTTCTTCGTACTCATGTGCAAATCACCTATAAATTGCCAAACACCTTTACTGTACCTTTAGCCACACCCAAACTTCATAAAAGGCAAAGCTCACAGAGAGCTGACTGTTGGTGAAAGAGTGCCTCCTAAATACAGCATGTACTAAATCTTCCAATAATGCAGCTCAGCCACTGGAGTGCAACATCTGCCATAGATCCACACTTCCTGCTCTTATAGGGTGCCGTTACTTTTGTCCTAATTAAACAGCTAGCCCTATTTGTCTTAATTTATGCTTTCTTTCAAGTCATTAATATGAAGTGACAAAATGTTCATTAAATCAGTGTGTGATTCGTATAAATAAGTGATTTAAAGGTGACAGAGGAATCCGTAAATAAAATCGCAGTAACTCATACGAATCGTACGATTTGAACCCGATCAGTCAAGGTTCACATTAGTGAGACTCTTTCCACATAAATTTACACAAACTCAGCAGCGAAACCTAGGATACGAGCTTTATTTTCATGAACAGCTAATTTCTTACTTGGATGCTCCTTCGAACAATTTATGAATAAAATCGTTCATATGCAGTTTGATAAATCAGGCCCAATGATCGTATGAAATAAACTGCAAAAGGTCAATGGTGGGATTGAAGCTCGCAACCTTCTGGTTATTAGCACATAGCTACACCTCTGTCCCACATTTGTCTTATCAAATATGTTGGATTGATTTGATGTTTGTGTCTCATGTTATAGATAAAAGTTGTGAAGGTTATGCGTACTAATGGAACAAACCCAGTTTTGCTCAGTACTTTCACTGTTCACCAACACGGGTATGAATCATGCCATGGTACGACAGCAATATTTGTCACTTTTTCTCCAGCAGATCAATGATAATTACCTCCCTGACACGCGTACGGTTATTACTTTACAGGATCAAGGACGGAGGGGAGGAAGGCCTGGCGGCGTTTAGGCAGTGCCTGATCGATACATGCTGAAATATGGCTGCTCCGAAGCCCCGGGCCTGGCCTCAGCAGCTCAACGAGCCATTACACACTCCGCTCTCCGTGGCTTAGCACTGGATCTGCTCCCTATATCCAGCTCAGAGTCCGTCTGTTCCCTCAGAGAACCTCACACAGTTCTGCGAGAGCTAGACTAGCAAAACTTTTAGGCTTCACCATGGATGTGGAATGATTCAGAACGAGTTCTGGTGGAAAATTAAGTTAAAAACGTTCAGCAAGCTTACTGTTGAAGTAGATACGATGCACAAACTGATGTGCTTCATACGGAGCTGGAACTCTGCAGAATCCCCAAGTGGCCTGATGCCAGTTTGTATAATCTTCTTTATTTCTTTTTTTTTTTTCATTTGTAGTCTGTCGTGTGTTACATCTGCCAACCATGTGCTTTTAAATTCCTGATATGAGATCTGATATATGTGAAAACCCTGTTAAACAGTTCTTATTTTTCTAAATGAAACATTTAATTGATCCCAGTGAGTAAAAAAAAAAAATTAGGTTGTATTTTGATGTATTTGACACATCAGGGGTTTGGGTTTCTTATTTTCACCCGTTTCCAGTTTTCCTTATTTTCCCCACAGCGTTCCGCACCACACCATTCCATTTCTCTTTCACAGAATTAACTGACTGACACAAAATACTGAAATGAAATAGCAAGTAATCAAGCAAGCAAGCAAGACCCACTAGAAGGCGCCAAACACATGCTAACGAGTATACAACATGTTATAGGCAACCTCAGTTGGATAGATAATGAAATGAAAGGCCTCCAAATATTAAAGCTACAGAGCTTCATAACGTTTTATATTTTCCACACATTAGTCAATGATGCTGCTTGAAGTATTATACATAATATAATAGTATAATAGACGAGGTGATTTGTGAAGCTTAATTAGTGGAACAAGCGTTCTTTATGTAAGGAATAAAACACTCCACGTTGTGCTGTTAAAGTAAAATAGTCAACAATAGCGTGGTGTGATGAAGGAGAGTTCCAGTTACCACCCCGAAATTCCTATACCAGCACATCCCCAAGTGTTTTATTCCTCTTATACCACAGCAATTTGCTAATGTTAAAATTTAAAATGTATTAAACAACTACACATTTTTATCAGTCTATAGATACATTTACTGTTGTGGAAAGTCTGAAACAAGTGAGTTCCTGTTCTCACTTACGTTAGAGCAGCTATAAAACAGCGGTTCCCTCACCAGCCTCTCTTTTTTCTCTCTCTCTTGAGGTTAATAAGATGAAAAAATAAAGCAGCAGGACAGAGGAGTGCAAACTCCTCTGTCCTGAAAACTACATTACAGCTTTACCTCTGACTGTTAGAAAGCGCTGACACTGAAGACTCCTTCCATAGATGTTAAATAAACGTCTCCTTACAGAAAGCGTCACCAAACATCAGCAATTACACACATTTTCTCTAATCCGTTTTTAAAGTGAAGCGTGTGCCGTACAAGTCCCTGTGAATGAGCTGTTACTATGGAAACGATAACATATTAGAACAAGGGCATTAACATAAACCTGTGACTTGGAGCTGAACTTCTGGAAATTAATCAAATTCTGACCAATTATCTTGATAATACTATAACACAACTTTTTCTTTTTTGGAAAGAAAGAAGATTGGACAAGAAGAAGAACAACAACAACAACAACAACAACAGCGTGGTTTTGGACTTCTGACATGGTTTATGAAAAGTGTTCAACATTCAGGAAATTGAAGGACAGGAAAAGAAAAAAATAGTTCTGCTGTGGTGCAGGTAAGTCTCTGGATTTTATTTTTTTAGACTCTTTCGGACACAATCCTTATTCTACCGTGGAAAGTCTCTTTATTAAACGACCTGTCTGCCTGTGTTGGGCGCGTGTCCCTGGTGGCTGAGCGTGCTAAATTCCATCATTAAAACCCATTACTGAGCTATCAAAACCCCCCGTAATTCGAGCTAATGACCTCATTTCCCTAAGTGTCACCCATGTCAGTCAGCTTGTTCTGGCAAGCTTTCAGCGTCTCTTCAGCGTCTCTTACGGGACGTCCCCCCTCCTCCTCCTTGAAAAAAAAGAGAGGTGTGGGGGTGAAATCAGCGGGGAAAAGTGACAAGGCTCGGTGGTTTGGGACATGTGAGCACGTGTGGCAGTTCTCATATCCCTATTGACCTCCACTTCTAATAGTCAAACCAGGGGCAGGGTTTGATGTGAAGCAGGACAAATGAGAGGAGAGGGTGAAAAAACTGGCTGCTTTTTTTTTTTTTTAAATGCCTGTTCCAAATCTCCTTCAAAAAAAAAAAAACTCAAAAAAAGAAATGACACAAAATGAGCTAAAGAGAGGATCTGAGACCCATCACGTCCCCTCTGTAATCTTCATCCCTCTCTTCTTCTTGTGCTTTCCTTTCCTTTATACGTACACCCCCCTCCACCCCCTCGTCAAAAATCATGCCTTCAAATGGAAAAAGGGGCCCTTAGGCCAAGCGAAGGGCCACTGTTCCCGTTTTTTTTTCCCCCCCGACTGGATAATTGACTCCCTTCGCCGGGTAATTCATCGCTTGCATATGCTGCCTAATACATCAGCGGACGAAAAAAAAAAGCTGCCAACGTCCCAACCTTGTCCTGCAACCCCACCACCACCACCACCACCACCACCACACACACACACACACACACACACACAAAACACACACAGAACCCCCCTCGATAAAGAGCCAGGAGCCTGGAAGTGAATTGGAGAGGGAGAGGAAGTGGCAGGAAAAAAATGAGATGATAGATGGGCTGCATTGTGGCATTATGAATGAATTATGCTGGCCAAATACCTTGAGCAGTGCAGTCTGTCAGCCAGTATCTATACTAATCTAGGAGGAAATATGACTCTCTCCATATTAAAGAGTGTGGCACGGAACAAATCAGCCACTTAATTGAGCAATTGGTCCATTAAGGAGACATATTTTAGCTGGCATCCTTTAGCACTTGGCACATTTGTCAGCTGTCGCACGAATAGACCTCTCAAAGCATCACTGGAGTGTATTAACCTACTGTTCATCAACACAACTTTCACAAGTGTTCGACAAAGATTTATGTTAAACTCTCAGTTCACTCTCTGTGTTTTATGTTGTGAAGATTTAAAAAAATAAATAAATAAAAAATCTGTATTAGAGATAGCCAAAGCACAAAACAGCCAAAATGCAAGCAACTGTAAGTGTCTGTAAAATGATTAAATAAAGTGTTATTTATCAGTGTTTGTAAAATTTTAATAACAGAAATTAATGCTGTAACATCCTCTCCCATAGATACAATAATAATAATAATAATAATAATAATAATAATA
>CM074936.1:17669791-17684843 GCA_037576815.1 Pangasius larnaudii | reverse complement strand
CACTCTGCGGGATGTTTGGAATCATTTTTTATAACCATTGATTGATACTTTTCGAGAACTTTGAACTGGACGTGCTTCTTGTTCTTCACGGTGTTGTTTTTGTTTTTGTTTTTGTTTTTTAAGGTATGTTCTCTTACATAGGTTTATTAATATATTAATTGCATATATTTCATTTTTCACTCCATTTAACTAATTATGTGACATCAACAAATTATGTAACTTAGGGGTTTCACAATCAGGGGATACTTTTATAATTACAGTTTGCAATTACAAGCATTTTTATTTGAAATACATTTTGCAATATTAACTATACTGGTGATTTTTCTTCTATTTTTTAATATTGTGGGCTATTTTGTGTCGATTCATGAGATATGAAAACTGACTATACAAGAATCATTTAAATGCTGTTAAACCCACCCACTTAACCACCTGTTTTTTTTGTTTTCAGATTTTGCCTAATGCTCCTTTAATGCTATAAGTAGATTATTAACAATGCCAGTTAGTGTTGCAGAGCACCAGAGGCTTGGGTTCAGTCAAACTACTTCCTCTGCTGGAAATAAAGAAATTATTTCTAAAATATGTGCAACTTTAACTCTTGCTCAAGTCTGAAACAGCATTGGCTCTACGTAATCTACACTACGGTGTAGGTCTGTATAACATTTAGTCTTAAATTTATAGCCTTATTTTTTTAAAATAAACACCTACACATGAAGTAGATCTGCTGGACTTGCACTTTCATCGAATCATGTCACAGATATTACGCAGGCTACCTCTATAACACTGCATATTTCCATTCTGCAGAGAAGATCTCCACCTTAAATTTACTAAGTGGTTACTCATTTTTATCAGATGGGACGTTTAATTATTCTGACTTTAGCTAAAGTGAGCGTGAGTTTCTCTCTCTGCTCACAGTAAAGTCACATGAATCTCACATGCGAATAATCACATGATACACGTTTAAATTTATGGCATGTTTCACACATTTATCACATGTAGTGCACGTGTTCATAATTTCACGTGCTTTTTTCCAAGATTCATTCATTCATGTTCACTTGATTTATTTTCAAATGATTCATTTTTACAATTCCTTTCACTTCATATGTTAATATTGTGATTCATTTTCATTTGATTCACTTACTTTCACGTGACTCATTTATTTTCACGTTTTTTCCTAATAATTTTATTTTCACGTGACTCGTTTGCACACGACTGATTTTTTTTACACAATTTATTTTCAAATTATTTACTTATTTTCACCACTCAGTCATTTTCACGTGATTTTTTTTGTTTAAATGATTCACTTGTTTTCACACGATTCATTTATTGTGATGTGATTTATTGTGAAATGATTCGTTTATTTTTTACATGTGGATCCCCTCAAGGATGCCACCTCCTGTACTCCCTGTAGGCACGACTCTGCTGTCATCCGCAGCCCTGACGTCATGATTCAGCTTGCTGATGGACACTGCTGTGACAACACAGATCACCAACAACAATCTTCATACCCCAACAACAAGTGTGAGCCATTTCAAACTTCTGGGTGTCAAGATCTCAGACTTGGTCTCAGCACATTGACATGCTGCTACAGACGCACAACACCACCCCTATTATATCTCCACAAAAACTCAGGACTTTCAAACCCCGCCCCTCCAATCATCCTCATACGTTTTTATCTGCAGACAGCAGAGATGGATAACATCATTGTTTGTTCTCCCGTCTCTGGTCAGGAACTCGCTTTCACGATCGGAGAGCAAATGCGCAGAGACTCAGGAGAAGGCACTCTCACTTCCCAAAGGAACTCCACATTCTAAAGCAGGAAAAACTGCTCATCGTTTACGCCTCCATATACAAGCACAACATGCACAACATGCACAACATGCACACACACACTTCACTTCAAACTCCATTCATGTGCATCACACTGATGTGTCTTGTCTTGTCCTCTTGTGTATACATATAATGCACGATACACACCGCTACTACCTTATGTGTCACACTGTATGTCTTCCTGCCCTATGTGTCCTTTATTAGTGACAAATAAAGCTTATTTTCATTTATGTCTCTACACACGATTCATTTATTTTCACGTGATTTTTTTTGTCGGAGATGTGTTTTCATTATTCACATGCAATTTTCACACATGAATCATTCTTTTTTTTTTGTATTGTTTGCTTGAGTCATGCAACTTTAGAGTATACAAAGCACATTGAAATGCAATCACTTCCATCTAATCATGTGTGAAATCATCTAATCTAATCATCGTGTGTGTGCTTTTGTATGTATTTGTGGTTTTTTTTTTCTTTTTTATATAACAGCAATGCATAACACATCTACACATATCACCTGGCAAGTCCACAATGTTTCAGACAGAGATCAAGTCTACTTTCCCTTCTAGATAGCATCAGTAACAATGGTATGTTTTTGTTTTGTTTTTTTTCCCTGTTGGCAGTGCATGAAGCACAAGGCGGAAACAGTGCCTCTACATTTCCAGAGAACAGCTTCAGCCAGTTCCAATAAAAGCTGAAAGCAGTCCTCCCCAACGCAGCAGTCCTGACAGGAAAGGCTGAGAGACGAGTCGTTGTTCCTAATGCTGGTAAATCCTTAAACACTCGGATAAAAACTGGGTTCAGCTGCGATTTATACACACCAGTGAATTTTAGGATGACCGTGACACCAATTTGACCTGATGCCAAGTGCAAACTGCAAAGGTGAGTTTAAATGAAGCTTGTGGAGATGCTGACGAACTCTGTTCTCTATAACCAGGCTATGTTGTGTACGACATTATTAAACCCTCAAAAGCAATTTGTTTTGTATTTGTTTGTGCTTAATTTATGCACCAATAGATAATGGCTGCCTTAGTTATAATCCTGCAAGCAATCCTACATCTCTCCGGTTTTGGCTTCACTGAATCCTTTGGTAAGTTTTCTGCTCATTTTTACAGTTCATTACTATTCAGCAAACAAACAAGCATCATATGATCTGGTCTTCGCACTAAAATTCCATCTAACAACAAAATCATGGTTAAAAACGTAGTAATATAAAGAAAGAGGCTTCTTTCTTTATATTTTGGCTTTCCCAAAAGATGTGACAAATAAAACCTTCGAATCCTTGAAATATGTTAAATGCTTTCTCCAATACTTTGCTGATGCCCATCCTTTTAGATCATAAACCAGTTTTTCATTATGTTTTTTTTTTTCCGCATCATTCTCCCATTGTGTCGTTTTCTTTGTCTGTCTGAATTTACATAACTAAATTTGCTTCAGTTGTTCAGCATGTTAAAGGTGCCCTATGTAATGTTCAAAAGATATCTCAGAAAAACCTGTGTTTTGTAAGATATTGCCATGCAATGGATTTTTTTCCCCTCTTTTTTTTTTACTTTTTCACTAAAAGCCACTTGATGTAGTTTCAGTGAAAGAGATGGGTCATTTGGGGGAAAGTTGCAGACTTGTTGAGCTTTTCATTGCAAGAATAATCCTCTTTACAGACAGCAGAATGACACATCGCTCCTGCAAAAACCTTCTGTCACTTTATGTAATTATATTATGTACATTTATGGTTCGCATTAGCATTTCCTTCTTTTTTTTTTTCTTTTTTTTTTTTACCTGTTGCTAAAGAAATAGCTGAAAACTTTGTGCTCTCTCAGCTCAAGAATAAAGTTCACTCGGCAGAAAAGCTAATTCACTGAACAGGAAAGGAAAGGCGTGTACTTGCTGCTAGTAGAGGATATTTTTGCTTCTGTAAAAAATAAGTAGCATTGGACGTTTGCCACGGTGTTCCCTTACTGTACTGTAACTTGGCGCACATCCTGGAGAAGAAACAATTAGCCAACACTTCCACCAACATACGCTAGGATTTTTGTGGTAAAATTCTGACCCCAATTCCAAACAGTGAAACAAAGAATGACACATCAGGAAGAAAAAAATGAGAAAAATGGGACAATGACAAGAAAATATGAACACACAAACAAAAAAAGTAATGAATAAATTAGTCAACATATTTGTGGCACTTAATTTAATTATTGTTGGTGTCAATGATATGTTTCTGACACCTTACACCCGTTTTCAGAGCCTCTGCAGTGCTTTAACGATTATGACACCGAGCTAAAGTGCAGTTTGACCTTGGCTGAACCCAACAGTTGTTCTGAAAACAAACTCAATGCTTCAGTATTCACCACTGAAGTCAGGTTAGTTCAGCTGATGGGTGAAAATGGCTTTTTTTTTTTAAAAATAAATAAATACAGTATATCAGTGGTATTTGCTCTACATTGTCCTTTCTTATGTTGCAGATTGTTTACGTGCCATTTCGGTGAAATCCATCCCGGTGTGTGTGAATGCAGAATCCAAGTGCAAGGGTTTGTTCTGAGAGAGATATTCACAGTAAACGTGTTGAAAGGAAACAAGATCTGGCACACAAAAAATATCAGCACTGAAGCAAGCAGTAAGTGAATGACGGTTTGTTTGTTTTTTTTTTTAGTTAAATCAAAAACTGATTCTGGACATCAGTATATTTAAGCTTATTTATTAGTGCACTGCATCAAACAACACTTCAGTTGACAGCCATAACACAGTCTACAAAATATATTTCCAGCTTCAGTGCTTTTGAACTGAAACAGTTGGATCTGGAACTGAGAGCGCGCAGCATGGAAGCTCGTGCATGTCAGTAGAGCCCTCTTTATAGCGCAGTGGCCGGCCTTTCTCGGCTAGACAATGCGACGTCTAGAGCAGCATCTAAGTGTTGTTTTTGTTAACATATTCACCCAAATACGAGTGTGTGCTTGCATGTGCCTCTGATCAGAATCTAAACTAGCTAAACAAGTGACGCATGATAGAATTCACTCTGCCACTCTGACTTTATTTAAATTTTATTTAGCTTTAAAGGACAACGATAATAATTGCAGGAGGAATTTACTCAGGAGTAGGTGGGGGTTGGTTTTAATAGTCATACAAAGTGATAAATTTCCATTAAAACTTTTCCCAGCGTCGTCTTAGACAATATGCGGTTGACGGTAAAATTGGCTTCATCTTAGTCTGAAATATTTTCAGACTAACAAAGAACATTTGTTGCTGCTTTCCTCACCGTCTGACTAGTCGAAATCCCCAGAGCGGTGACTAGTGAACATTTTATTTCTTCCATGCAGTTAAGCCTAGAAGACCAATCATCACGTCAGTCCTTCAGAAGACAAATGGGGACTTTCTCATTACCTTGAATTCCACCTACATAAAGAAAACTTTTTCTGACTCCCTGATGGTGGAGCTTGAATATGGCATTGATGGAAGCGATGATCTTGTAAGTCTCTTAATGCTCATTATTAAAAACGTCAAAAACATATGAAACTATGAAAATCATTTTCACCTTGTCACCTACAGGTGACACAGCTTTTGAGAAACGGTCAGACTACATATGAGATTGTGGGCAGAAACCTTCAACCTAATTCCAAATATATTTTGAGAGCGAGAGTGAAATCAAACTACCCGCCTAATAAGACATTCAGTGACTACAGTGAACCGTATGTGTTCAAAACACGTAAGTTTTATTGCGTATGTGTGTGTGTGTGTGTGTGAAACCATTTACTGAAATTTATCAGCATGTTTAACAGAAGTTCATGTCTTTGTGTCCCCAGCACAATCATTACAAAACCTTCTCAAAATAATAATCCCCATATTATGTCTCATTCTGATCATTTGTATATCTTCAGTCTACTTCTGGTTCAACAGGTAAGACCTCTTTCATCCTCTGCTGTGTTTTTTTTTTTTTTCTCCAGAAGGGTTTGGTTATAATCAGCATCCAGTATCTCGTCAGGTCGGATTTCACGGACGCATTTCAGAGCAATGAGTCATGGTGGATTTATCGCTACAATCTCGCAGTGCTTGGATGCGTGTAGGCCTGGCAGTTAGACTTGCATTAGTGGCAGCCTTATTTTCACTAGACAAAGTACTGAAACTTTTGGCACTGGAAGAACGAAATTGTGCTTTTTCTATCAGCCACCTTTGCAGAACTAAAGGTACGAGTTAAATGGGGTTTTTTTTAGTGCTTGCCTAAGATCAACGTCGGGAGGTGGGGCTATCAGCAGTGTTTGTTGCTGATTGGCTGAGCATAGATCCTGCGTCACAATCTGCAAAACATACAGACAAAATAAATAAATAAATAAATAATATAAACACTGTGCTATTTACTTTGCAATTAATTGGCTCAATATTTGTCTATTAAAAAAATGTAAATAAAGTTAGTTCACTCATTAGTTTCCAAATACGCTGCACCTTTAAATGAATAGAGTCCTTATAATACCACTTTCATTTCATATTTTTTTAACGAACAATGTAAAGGAACAATGTTAATCCAAGTGTTTCTTCCAAGTTGAAGGAAATGACAAGCCTCTCACTTGCTCATTAGGGATAAATTTATATTCAGAATTTCTATATTTCTGTAAAGCTGCTTTGTGACAATGTCCATTATTAAGAACGCTATACAAATAAAATCGAATTGAATTAAAGTAAACATAACAATGACATGCACATTAACATGGGTAAATCTGATAACGTTGTTTTCACACCAACAAAAACATCATCGTTTTGAATCCATTCTTTAAAGTGGATACGTGAGAAAAATGCCGTTTTTTTGTGTTGGAGTGTGAACTTGAGAAAACGTAGCCTTTCGACGCAGCTGACGTCACATGACTGTCATGTGATCTCCACAATCCCAAGATGGTGGAACTTATTGCAATGCCGTTTTGTGTATTTCGTAGTTTAAATTACATGCTTAACTGCTTTGTATAGTATACAAGTGACAACATGACAAGAAAATGTGATTCATGTTCATTACAAAACGAACGAAAATGGCAGAAATGATGTAATGGCCATTGGTCAGACAGCTAGTATGCATCCACAGCATGTAGTTTGCTGTTGCTTCTGTGTTTCATTGTAAAACGGGGAAACTTTTGGGAAATGGACCCAATAGTGTTTAAAAAAATGACCTGTATTACTGTGAATTAGGTTCCAGTCTGTTTTTGGCACCTTGGTCAAACATGAACTAAAACTCTGAAGTTTCTGGAGGTACTGGAGTTTCCCACCTGGGACTGATAATGTGCTTATAATCTTATGTTCCCCCATGAGGTGGTTGCAATACTACATTTCTACCAGAGAGGTCTCCAAATCCCCTTTCACAAATTTCCTCAACAATTTTGTCATGAATTTTTTAACAACTTCTTATCCACATTCAAAAAAAAAAAAAACCCTTCATCGACTAGCCTCTATGTCATTTTCTTTGCTCCTCTTTATTACAGAATCCTAAAACCATGGTGGGACAAGATTCCTACCCCCAGACTGTCTACGAATTTTGTAAAACAGGTAAGCAATGCTGTTTCCATCAGTTACTCCAGTATGGAGCATTTATAACAAAACATTTTCACAAATCATTCATTTCTTTCTCATTTTTACATACAAGCTTAACATATAAAGAAATACATTTCCTTTAGTTTTTTTTTTTGACATCATAAAATTAACTGGAAGATTTAATTGACCTATAAACTGAGCTGCCTGATCATCTAAATAAATTTAGTGTACAATGGCACTTCGTTTCTGTATATTTGCTAATGTTAATAGAGCTAGTTTACTAGAGATGACTGTGAGAATAAGGTATTAGCAGAAAATCAGATTTGCATACTTTTCTATTGAATCTGGAGAAAAAAACTGTAGCTGTGAAACTTTCATATTTCTAAAATTATAAAACTAGGCAATAGTAGCCTATTAATCTCCATCAGTGTACAGTGGATAAGTTCAACAAAACAGACTTCATGTGAAAACCCTAATCAGTTTCCTGGTTACACATTTGCACTATTTGTCCATGTAAATACACAGTTATAGAAGGGATTGATTTATAATCGCACTATCTGGTGTCATCTAGATGAGGACGGGTTCCCTTTTGAGTCTGGTTCCTCTCAAGGTTTCGTCCTCATACCGTCTCAGGGAGTTGTTCCTCACCACCGTCACCTCTGGCTCGCTCATTAGGCATACATTCATACATTTACAGCTTATTTCCTGGATGTATTTATTTCTATAAAGCTGCTTCGTGACAATGTCCATTGTTAAAAGCGCTATGCAAGTAAAGTTGAATTGAATTGAATTTTAAAAAACACTGGAAATTCTTTAATGCTTGGAATACTTTCCTACAGAAGTACAAGACGCTTGATTTCATTCCTTCATGCTTTATTGTTTTCTTCTATCAGGTCCCACAGTTACTGTTATTTCAGACGGAGTTCTCGACTGTCAGTCTTGATTCAACAGCAAACCACATCGCCAAGAAGATATGGTAATGCTTTCATCTTTTATATGTTTAAAATCTGTAAAAAAAAATCTAGAGTGCATCCGTTTATTATGTTTCTAAAAATGAATCTCCTGTCCACAGTGTGGAATCTTCTCAAGTCCAGGGTGCAGACAGTCACTGTAGTCTCAGTCGGGGGAAAGGTGTCGATTCAGCGCCATTGATTTACTCCACGACAGCTTACAAGAGAGTGGAAGAGAGCAGCTCTGAAGATGTTCGGTTTGAGCTTGATAAAGAACACCAATCTGCAAACACCAACCAAGTATATGAAAATCAGCAGTCGAATGAATTCAGCTCAGGAATCAAAAATAAGTCCTATTGGCAATCAAACTCCAGCAGCTTGTCCTTTTTTAATCAGCCAGTTGCAACAGTTTATCCGAGTGAGAACTTCCTGGTGTCACCTAAGAACCCGGACCCAATGATCCAGGTGGATTTTGAGTACAGCGTGTGGAATGGTAGTACAGACTCTGGAAACTCTACACTGATTCACATCACGCCCTCCAACAATGAGACGGCTGTGGTTCTCAGACATCAGAGCACCGGTGACGATGCAATCATAGAGAAGCCATTTAGCATCAAGAAACCACAGGATGTTCTGTTTTCCGTCCATGATAGCATGGTTATGCCAGTGGAGGAAGGGTACCAAGCTTTTCCAAGTGTAGCCTGAAACACTGGAGAATGGAAGAGCTACAAAGTTAGAATTAGGTTAGAACATCTCTCAGGGCGATATTATGGCAAATGATCATATTTCTCATTCTGCATATCTTTCCAGGCATTCAAATGGACTCAGGGTTTGATGTGACAGCTCAGGGTAGAACTTCCTTAGGTATATTTATATGTCAAATTCCTTGGTATTTGATATGCAGTAGTGCTACACTATGCATTTGTGTTCCAAATACCATGAAGATGAACATCACTAGGAAGCAAAATCATAGTTCTCCCTTAAACTTACTGACATTTAGCTTGAATTTATGCAGTTGTTTCTCCCCAATTTAAGCCTCTAACGCACAGGTGGGCCACATCTCAAATCCTCTATATCCGCTCACTACATAAAGCTGCTCTGTGTAGCTGCACTGAGCTACAGGGAAACGCTGACTCCAAAAAGCACGCTGGAAATTCTGTGGGAAAGATCAGTGCCACAGAGCCAAAATGTTTCTTAGTAGACTTACATTAGAGGTCTTAAACACTCGAATATGCATTCATACGCAAATTTCTGTAAATTCTGAATTGCTTTTAAACTGTGAAATTCATCGACACTTTCATTATCTACAGTTTATCATTTAGTGCATGTCTAATGAAATGTTACTAAGATTTAAGACAGATGTTCTGTACTGCTATACATCTCTGTAAACATGTTTACATTATTATATAAAGTCTTGGGGGTTCGAACAGTCATTTCGATTTTTTTTTTTTTAATTATTCTTTAAGATTTTTAACACTTTTACAAGTAAAGAATGCAACCCTTTGCGCCATTCAGGTATAGGAAAATAATCACTGACAATAACCACAAACCAAAAATTATTCTCCTATAAACAGCACATCACTGGGTTTTATTCCTCTTATACCACAGCAATGCTAATTGTTGTACATATTAAAGCAAATGACATGACATTATCTATATTATCTATCTGTCAAGATGTGTGTGTAATAGGACAGAGGAGTTTACACTGTGTGGATTCTCTGTAATGAAAGACAAGCTGTTTTTTTGTGTTATTTTAAGAGAGAGAGAGAAAAAAAAAGAGAGGCTGGTGAGGTAACGATTGTTTATAGCTGTTTAGAACTTGTTTCTAACTTGTTTCATGGACATTCTACAACATGAAATGTACCTATAAACAGAGAACATGTACAATGTGTCTTTTGGTACAAGAGGAATAAAACACTTCAGGATGTGCCGTTAGAGGAAAATAATCAGCCTCGGGGTGGTAACAGTAACTCCACTTCATCACACCACGCTGTAGCTGATTCTTTTCCTATAACAGCACAACACGAGCGTTTTATTCCTTCTTGAAACAGGAACACGACGGCAGTACAATTATTCTGAAAAAGTCCTTTTATTATACAACAGACAGTGATACGGCTAACACAGTTGAAAATAAGCACTTTATAAAAAATATATCTACATCATAACATACTAGGAATGAACTTTAGTGTTTTGTAAAACATGATGGAGTGAAGATGCTGAATGCCGTAGTGTTATGAACGTGGTGTACGGAGGAGAGGAGGCAGGGGATATACTAGGCTCCGAGATTTAAAAAAAAAAAAAAAAAAAAAGATACTGTTTTTAATGTTAACCATCTGAAGTGATAGATAATACAAAACACGTTAGGTAATATCCTATGACCAAATCAGGGATACACGCATCACAATATTACGCACCATTTAGATAGGATAGTTCCTTATTCTGTTCATCATAAAAAGAAAAAGAAAATAGATATGATGGACAGAGCAGGTGCTTTGACTGAAGTGCTGTACTCTAGTATTGTGATACTGTACTCCACGATAATCATCCACACATGGCTATATGAAAGACTACTGAACTATAGATGAAAAAATACTTGCTTGGTGATGACCAAGAATTTTCTTTCTAAGGATTTGGTCAACGTGGTAAGTCGTCATACACTTTGTAACGTCACTTCCATCCACAAGATGGCGCCAAATTCCATCACACCAAGCCACCCTCTGCAAAAGCAGCTCATCTCTGAGGTTATGATCCAAAACGGTTTTTTTAGATTCCTGCATATTGACTTTCGCTTTGACCATCCTAAAAAAGTGTCATAATATAGTTCATTTCTTCATGTGATGTCTGTTAGATGAACTTTGGAAAAATGGAGGGCAAAACTATCCCACAAGTGGGCGCCATAAAACACCCAAGTTGCTTACAAATGAAAGGAAAAGCAAAGAAATGTAACATTAAAAAAAAAAAAAAAAATTCTTTTGCTATTCTGGCTCAGTATTTTAGCTAGCATGTTATCCAGTTAGATAGCTAGTTAGCAAGTGAATATGACTGTCCAACAAAAAAAAAAAAAAAAAAAAAAGGCATGTGCCAACAATCTATACAATATATTGTGATATTTAGTACAAATACTATTGGTATGTTATGAAATTCTTAAGGGGACTTATCCTAATGGTTTCCATCAACTATAATTTAATTATGTAATGGAACACATTAGACCATTAGGGATTTCAGCAGGGAAAATGTCACAACCCCTGCATCTAATTTGGATTTTAGGCAGCATTTCATAGAGCTTTTTGCTCTTGAACGTGACACTTGTTATGCAAGTGGCTACTTATGATGAATCTGAAGCACATTTCAAAAGAGTTGTAAGAGGAAACGTATAAGGGCAAAGTAAAGCGAGTGCTGGAACACAAAATATGCCTCAGCATTGGATCAAGGGCACTTGGGTAAGGATAAGGTGGATGAGGATTTTCGATCGCCTGAAACAGTGCACATCAGAAAAAAAGAAAGAAAAAGAAAAAAAAAAAAAATGGTGGCCATGGTGGTGTGCGGAGATGATCGAGGAAGGAAGTGAGGGAGGCGACTACTCCTGCGACTCCTTTCCAATCATCCTGTACACCTCAGTGGGTCCGTCAGCGTGGGTGATGGTGGTGGTGAGCTGGATGTCCTCTCCACTGTTCCCTCCCTGATCTCCTGCATCAACACCACAAAAAAAATAGCGCATGAGACATCAAAAAAACGGCCGCTTGTTAGCCGAAGACTTGCACTTCGGCTCACAAACGCTGGGCTGTGACCCAGAAGCAGATGCTATAAGCAGATGTTCAGCATCACATTGTGTTCTGGTCAAAGTTTTATTTCGATTTTAATACATTTATCTCGCAGCAAAACTGCAGCATTATTTCGATCAGCAGACCTACTGAAAAACTAAGAATGAGAAAAATGATGATTAAGTGATTTACATCATTAATAGGTATTTAGAAATGTGATCCTTTAGTTTGATAGATCTGGCCTGTTTCTTGTTATTGGGAATTAGTTGGACCTCTTGGAGGCGATAGAGATTAAGAAAAAAGAAAAAAAGAAGAAAAAAAAAATAGTTCAGTTAAGCAGGATGTAGATGATACGACAACATCACAGAATATGTATCACAAGGTAGGTTTGTAGGTTTGCTAAGAAACGTCCAGAAGAGAATGAAAAATAAAACACGATCCAGTAAGAGTGTACAATAAGTTGTAATTATTTTTTAAAAATGATAAAAAGTTATCACGATATCGGCGCAATCTACATTATTTCACCATATGTTGTCCAGCCCTGAAGAAATAGAGAAAAGGCATGTTCTTGTCATGGAATTAATTCACCCACTTTTAACACTTGTGCTAAAAATATAATTCTCAGGCATTGATGTAGTGATAAAAACATATTACTATGTTTCTGTCTCTACAGAACAGGAAAGCAGAGCCTTGTAGTTTATCTATAAACAGCTTATAGGCCAGTCACAGGTGCTACGGTTCAACACTCTCAGCCTATTACAGCTCAACTCATGCTGCAAAATAAATTACAAAGGTTTAGAAAGTCAAACTTGCCTTTGGGTCATGACTTTACTTCAGCTGACGGATCAATAAAGTACATCCATCCATCCAGCTATCTATTAATGATAAAAGGCCAAATGTGGCTCCTGAATCAAAATACGTCGAGAACCAGAGTGAAAAAATAGATATTTTAGTTTGTAAAGATGAACCAAATAAAGGGTGAAGAATAATTTTTTTTTTTTTCATTATAGCTCTTCTTACCTTTTGATATTATCGATACAGTATGGAGCGTCAATAAAAACTATTCCTCTTCTCCAGATTTGTGCCTGCTCGCATCTTTATTAAGGTAAAATAGAAAAAATACTCCAATACTCACAATCCATCAAGGGTTCTGGGAGAAAACATCCCATTCGTTTTCTCCAGAGACTTTCCAGAAAATTCTTCACTTCACAAGTTAAAGCATGAAACCAAACCAAACAGACTTGCTCATGACCTTATGAAAATGAGTTCAAAGTAAAAACAGTGCAAGACTGCGTACAAGACAAGGGAAAAGAACTACTCTTCCCATAATGCATTGCAAATGATGTAAGAATGTAAGAATGTAAGATGGCAATACATCCATTCACATACTTTATTTTCATGGTTACAATGACATCTCTGATTTAAATTTTGTTTTTGTTTGTTTTATTAAAATCAAACTGATTCGAAAGTAAATCACATAAAAGCTCTGAATGACATAGTGACCTGGTGGCGGCCTTTAAACAGCGCATTGTTAATCACATATTAATGAATAGCGAATATGAATTTGATTCAGATCGTAAAAAAAAAAGAGAAAGAGATTCCGTTAGGGGAAAGAAAAAGACAGGAGTATAAATGTTAGAAGAGTTAGTCAGCTCCATTAGAGAGCCAAGCTTGGACAAAACATGGGAAAAAAGGGAGAAAAAAAGTTAGCGAGATGATGTCAGGAGATGAATAGTTCTCATTACACCAGTCCTGGAAGGAAGCCTGCTCTCCATTACACCCACTCCAGCCAAGGAGGCCTTGTTTCCGCTGATCACACACACGCACATGCACACACACACACACACACACACACACACACACACACACACACACTTAACTGACACGGAGTTAAGCACATCAAAGTTAAGCTACAAAAAGTTGCACGTTTACCCCGTCCTTTCTTTTTATCTTTTAAATGTTTATAAGATGAAAACACATATGTAAAGAAGCCACACCTCCTTCACTGAGACTGACAGATAGAGAAGCCACACCTCCTTCACTGAGACTGTCGTTACAGAAGCCACACCTCCTTCACTGAGACTGTCGTTACAGAAGCCACACCTCCTTCACCGAGACTGTCGTTACAGAAGCCACACCTCCTTCACCGAGACTGTTACAGAAGCCACACCTCCTTCACCGAGTCTGTCGTTACAGAAGCCACACCTCCTTCACCGAGTCTGTCGTTACAGAAGCCACACCTCCTTCACTGAGACTGTTACAGAGGCCACACCTCCTTCACCGAGACTGTCGTTACAGAGGCCACACCTCCTTCACTGAGACTGTCGTTGCAGAGGCCACACCTCCTTCACTGAGTCTGACGTTACAGAAGCCACACCTCCTTCACTGAGACTGTCGTTACAGAGGCCACACCTCCTTCACTGAGACTGTCGTTACAGAAGCCACACCTCCTTCACTGAGACTGTTACAGAAGCCACACCTCCTTCACTGAGTCTGTCGTTACAGAAGCCACACCTCCTTCACTGAGTCTGTCGTTACAGAAGCCACACCTCCTTCACTGAGACTGTCGTTACAGAAGCCACACCTCCTTCACTAAGACTGTTACAGAAGCCACACCTCCTTCACTGAGTGTCATTACAGAAGCCACACCTCCTTCACTGAGACTGTTACAGAAGCCACACCTCCTTCACTGAGTGTCATTACAGAAGCCACACCTCCTTCACTGAGACTGACGTTACATAAGCCACACCTCCTTCACTGAGACTGACGTCTTCTTCTTACGGGTTCTTAGCTTCCTAAAGTTGTTCTATGTGGAACCTTCTGTGATCAGGAAACACTTGTTAGAGTTCCAAACAGAACCAGAAGCAGGTTCCCCGAGAGGGACAAGTCAAAGAACCCTTCAAGGTTCTAGATCAAACAGTTTTTCTAAGATTGTGGTTCTATTTGCTTTTACATAAAATATTTGCAGACAGTCAGTGATTATTAAAGCGTGTTCGCATGTGTACGCTTGCGT